>OX456525.1:115279241-115879241 GCA_949748255.1 Eustalomyia histrio
ATATGCCCTCAAATTTCGGATCCGAGTATATATGGTCATATATGAGATCATGTATGGACGTATATGACCATGTATGCCCATGTATGATCATATACAAGCCCATGTATGATCATGTATGTTCATATATATTTCGATTTTTACATGGGTTGCCAAGAATGATCAAAAACGGTTTGAGAAACCGGAAAGAAAATTGTCAAAGTTTCCTAGGGCCAAAGTTTTTACCGACTGCTACAGTGAAAGTTACTCACGAGAAAATGGACATTTGGTATCCTGTACGTGCGGTAATCAATCAATCGCTACCAATGTCACGAGTATCGAAATCATGCGCCCAAAGACTAATACTTCCAACAAAACAAATAAATGACTACAGTTTTGCCAAATTTTAAATAAGAGCACTTCAAGATAACTATCGTTGGAGGCGCGAACTTAAGGCATTAATAACAGATGAATTGCCCAGAAGACCCTACTTTGACCCTATGTCATTTCATCCAGAAATTGATTTTTCGGGGGATACTTTAGTAGATCTTGGCCCAAGTGCAAACACTCCCATTGATATCGAACTAGGTTCGGATGTCTATCCAACTATTCGACGAGATGGATGTTTGGAAACCGGTGTTGGAAAAGTGATCGCCCTGAAACTGCGTTGGGCTATGTGTTCTCGGGACCCGCTGAAGAGTTGTGATTAATCTACACTGTCTCATGGGGGGCGGAATGTTCAATGAAGCCTTAAGACCCTGTATCAAAAACGGTACAGGTCGAATTTACACAATTGACACTTTCGCTCATTCGTTTAAATTAATTATTTTTGTTTCTGAGCTTAACTAAAAGGGCACTCTAGTTTCGACATCAGTGGAGAGAACATTGAGAAAAGTGGATAACATAAAAACACAAAAGAAACATATAAACATTACAACAATTACAATACATAAAAATAAAATCTTAAATTAGAACTTAATTTGTTTTAAAAATTAAAATAAAATAACAAACAATTTTGAAGAAAAAAACGTGAATTTAACAAATAAATAGTTATTGAACAAAACAGAACAAGTTTTTTTTTTTAACCAAAAACAAATAAGAAAGAACCAAGTGAACGTAACACAGAAAAACTTTAAAACTAAATAGTCTGACTCCCTTATTGGTTATTAAATTATCTAGATATACCACTTCGATTTTTAAAAAGCAACATTTGTTAGGGTTTCATTTCGAATTATAGTGATTCAATTTTTTAAGAACATTTGATAAATTATCATTACGATGCTGTAAACTGCAACCAAATACGATAATATCATCAATATATAAAAATGCCTTCACAAATAGGCCATTTCTGAAAACTGTTTGAATATATGTTCAGTCCAAACAATAACCAAATGAATTCGAAATGTCCATTCGTTTTTAAAAATGATGTCAACGGTCTGAGTTTTCGTCCAAATTAATTTTATAAAAAGAGCTTGAAATAACCAGTGTGGAAAAATATTTTGCTGTACCTAGTTTACCGAGAACATCCTCTATCCTTGTCAATGGTTTATCGTTAACAATCTTCTTATTCAGTTTCTTAAGTTAACCACTAGTCGCCATTTCTTTGAATTATTTGCGGATTTCTTTGTTACTACTAATAATGGAGAATTGTAAGGACCAACTGATGGTTCAATAACATTCTCATTGAATAATTTATCAACTTGTTCATTTATTTTACTCAGAGCCTCTGGTAGTCTATACGATATTATATATGCTGGTGCTGCATCAATAGTCCGAATAACTTGTGAATTAAAATGGTTTACTGTTAGTTTTTCACTATCGAGATGAACAATTTTATTGTATCGCCATATGAAGTACATATTGTCTTGCTATGGGATCCATCCTATAAAATTGTTTGTATCCTTTTTGTATTTTTGAATGGTTCCTTGAAATAGTTATACACATATGTTGAAATTTTATAAGCTTTTAATTTTGAAAATCTAATTCTCTAGTATTACATCCTTATCGGTTATATTTAATACTTTGATATAAGGTGTACCTTTAGCAGGTATATTAGTATTCGCTATAAATACTCCATTACATATTCCTCATCATTTCAACATTATGAAATATATGATTACTTTTCTCATTGTCAAATTTTAAGTTAAAATTTGTTGTACCTATACTGCTATCTTTTTCTTGTGTTTATTAATACATATTAATTATAATAATTATTAATATATCCTAAGTTTTCTAATTTACATATAGACCTCTATGCCTTTACATGTTATTGCAATCGAATTATCCGTATATGTTGAACCTTTGAACAATTTTGGCCGTCTTGGATAATAGTTTTTGCTATACTGCCTTCTCAGCTTCCTGAAAATTCCTGTTATTTGCCCTATAAGAGTTATTGTATCCATTATTACTATATCTTTGCATGTAGTTTCTGTTACTACAGATTAAGGTGGTTCACGGTAGGCTGGTTATGTGGTTAAATGCTTATATCAATAACAACAAAATACATTAATAGAAAATAACCAACTTTGCATACCCTTGTTTACGGATTATGTAGTTATGTGCTTATTTGTAGTGCTGGAAAATAGTATAAATTTAACTAACTGGCAACACAAAAAAAGCTCATTTTCAGCAAATGGCATCTTAAATTTTATATTAAATGTTGGTAGCAATGGCATTCACATCTGGTTTTTATTTATAAAAATTAATAAAAATGAGAAGAAGTAATTACACTCATAATTATCCATAGGTAAAATACACAGAAACTTTGGTTCATTTTCCAAAGATTTGATTATTTTGACATTACGAAAAATTTTGTATTATACAATTGACATCGCAAATAGTAGCAAATTTTTATTACTTTATTTTAGGAAATTTCATAAAAATACTAAACATATTTATAAAAATATAAATATTTGTATTATTTACGAAATTTCTAAACTTAAGAAAATTATTACCATCAGCTGAGTATGATAATTTTGTGATCTTCCAATTGTATTCTAAAAATAATTCACGAAATCATTGTATTATTTACAAAATTTATAATTTTATTAAATTTGTAATATACGAAAGTTTTGTAATATATACATACAAAATATTTGTATATTGTACGAAAAATATACTTGTATTTTGAAGCATAGATTATTATGAGTGTAGGACAGCCGTCGGCACTCATAGCACACAGAGGCCGAACACAACACGAATGTCAACAAATTTCACAGCTAAGAGCACAAAAATTCAATTATTTCATTCAGTAGCATCAAAAAGTATATAATTTTCTATAGAGTATTTTTCCCGCTCTACCAGAAATTTAACATGGTACAGAGGTCAGCGGCAACATTTTTAAATGAGAGGGCAACATTTTCAAAGTTGCTAAAGTGTTGAAAAACATTAAATTTGGTGTATGCAGTGATTAGACATGTCTTATTTTAGTAAAAATAAATAGTATATTGAACAAATATTATATTTTTATATGAAAAATCTGAAAAAATACATGAATAAAATAAAAAAACATTTTTTTTATGATATTATCTGAAAAATCTCTAGCACCCCAAAAAACGACAAAAAAAATAGTTAAAATTGGTTATATGGCAGGACCGCTAAACACTACTAAAAGTTGCCGACCAAAACTCACCTTTGTTGCCGCCAAACTATGTTCGTGTTCTAAGAGAGTACTAGAAAGTTCGTGAGAGAGAAACATACTCTATAGAAAATTATATAATTTTTGGTAGCATGCCAACTATCAACGGAGCGGGTATATGCCGCTTTGTCGAAGAATTAAAGTACACTCTAAAAATTTGTTTTTCTTATTATAATAGGTATTTTTTTTACATTTTAAATTAAAAATGTGGAACGTTGGGTGGGAAGAATTATTTTTATTTTCTTTAAATATATTAAGTGAGACAGAGTGCCTCGTATGCAATCAAAAAATTATTATTATGAATTTTTTTTATAATAGAGAAAACAAAAACATGAATTATTTAAATTCAATGAATATGGATATTCTCTTAACGATTAATTCATTTATTAATTTATTTATTCATTTATCTAGAAATATAAAATAATTTCTTACGGTGTAAAACACCAATACATTCATATACCCTCTTTCTTCCGACCACTGGTGTAAGCACAGCTGATTGGAAAAAATAAGTAGATAACCAACATTAAAGGGTGTTTACGGTGCCCAGAGGTTTTTTTTTAATTTTATAACCAAATAAGCTGATAACCAACCTACCGTGAACCACCTTATTATTATTGTTATTATTATAATTATTACTGTTATTATTATTCGATGCATTATTTGAATTGTGTGGTATTCTGATATTATTATTTTTGTTATATTTATTATTGGCAGTATTATTATTCCTATTATTATTGTTGTTATTTCGGCTGATATTGCTACCATTATAATTATTTCGATTATTCATAGTTTCTGAAAAAATTATATTATACCTTTGCGCGCGACCAAAATTCTCGCTCTCTTTTCTAAAAATTCTAAAAATATAATTATTACTAGTCTGTAAGTCGCTGTCTATTGTCATACATATTTCTACTGCTTCATTAAAAGTTTTTGAAGAACTAGATAATATCAAATTCTTATATCCTATATTTACGCATTTCATAAAAACGTTAAGAGCCATATTCTTGCTCATTTTGCAAACTGCATAATTTGCCTCTTGCGTAGGATTTTTTATTGCGATTATTTTAAAATTACTTAATTGTTTAGAAAGCAATGCTATTTTTGTTTTGTAAACATTTATGCTCAATTGCCTTGTCTTTTTGTAGGATTAGGATATGCCCTGATTAATAAGGCTTTTAATTCGTTAAACGTGGTTGGTTTATTCGATCGACCAAAAATGCTACGAACATTGGTTGTAAGTTTAAAATTATAAACTTAATGAAAATTTCTTTATCTTCCGTTCTTAAAATATCATGTAATAATTTAGTTTATACTAAAAAGTCTTCTAAAGCCTCATGTGATCCTTTAAAATTTGTAAAATTATAAATTCGTTTCCTCTTTTCTTCAAAAATATCAATTAAATCTAAATTTTTTTCAAAATCTTTATTATCCTTGGTGTCTAAATTCTGAATAATCTGTTATATCTTTCTATGTAAATTCCTGAATTCTTCAAATAGATATTTGTCTCTTTTTTTCTTTTAAATCTAGTTTTTTATTATTCTTATGTTCAGCCATTTCTTCTTCTAACGCCGCAATTTGTTGTCATATCCTATCTGCGTTTTCCCAGGTTAGTGGTAGATATAAAGGTAAAATTTTTCCTAAGCTGCTATTTACCTTCTATCGTTATTGCCTGAGGACCATATTGTACGTGTCTGCATTGACCACTGGTTTTGCCTCTTCCTTGGGCATATGACAATTTTGCGTATTCGGCAGGATTGCCATATAATGTTCTTTCTTTTCTTCTAAACACTTAAAAATTTTATATATTTTTTTTTTGCCTACCAGGATTTTGCTGGTGCAAGAACGCGCCATGGCCAAAAACAAATCAGGTGAATGCTTAAAAAAACTAAAGAAGTGGATGCTTTTTTACTTGTTGATTTAAAATTCCGGTTTTAAGGAAGAATCAAAAAGTGATATTTTTTTTCAAAATATGCATTGCTTCTTTATAAAAATAACAATATTTTTCCAAAATAAGTATGAAAATAAGAAATTATTAATTACATTAAAAGTAGAGATTTTATCTATTGAGTAAAAATATGTGTTAATAAATTATGTTACTATTACAGTTTGTTTTTTGTAATATTGCTAATTGTAATTCAATAAATTAGTGACTAAAAAACAAATAATAACATATGTATTGTTACACGAAATTTCTACACACTAATTTTAACAGCTGGAAAGATCTAGTGTGGTAATAAACTAGAAATAACTAGAATACCTGACTACTCATATAAATACTGGTACTCAATGACGCAGTAGTGCAGTTCATAAGTAAAACGCAGAGTGTGAAGAACTAAAGTGTGGCTAACGTTTAGTCTATCTAAATCGTGTAAATAAAGTGTGCTATTAAAGTGTATTTCTGTAATTTTTAGTGACGGTTATAAATAAATAGAGCTATAAATAATTTTAAACAGTGTTTATTATTTGCAATATAGAAAGAACTCGATTTAAAGGTAAATAAATCAACGATTTTATAAAGGGTAAAATCGTAACAATTGGTGTCAGAAGAGGGATTGCAAAATAATAAGCAGTCATGAAATTGGAGCAGCTTAAGGTGGAACAGCTGAAGAAGGAATTGAGGAAGTTGGAGCTACCGACAGCAGGTAATAAGACGGAATTGCAAAAACGGCTGATAGAAGAATTCGAGCGGCGTAACATTGACATTGCGACTTACGAATTTGATGAAAAAGAAGCAATGGAGGTTAGTACCCGTAAAACAGAAGGTAATATGGAGTTAATGTTGGCTGCTATGATGCAAAAGATGGAATACAACAACGTGAAATTGTTAGAAGCTTCGAGAGCGGACAACCAGAAGCTGCTAGAAACTTCTAGAGCAGACAACGAAAAATTGTTAGCTAAACTTCAAGCAACTTCTAGAGCAGACAACATGAAAATGTTAGAAGCTTCGAGAGCAGACAACGAGAAACTGTTAGCTAAGATGAAAACGAAGCTGTTAACTAAAATTGAAGAAAAACTTCAAAAAAATTCTAGAGAAGTTTCTGAGGTGGCAAAAAGAGTTTCCGACTTAGAGACTGGCGTGGAAATACAAGCCAAAGATGTTGAGAGAAAAATACAAAATCTAGAAAATAAAGTAAATAATCTCCAATGTCAAGAGGGTCCAGTAAGAATTATTCAGGAAAGTTCTGGTAGAGCAAAGGCCCCTACTATTGACGGCAGCGTACCATTTTATGTTTTCAAGTTCCAGTTCGAGACAGTTGCTGCCAGAAATATGTGGAACATCGAAGAAAAAGCTATAGAGTTGATTCTGGCTTTAAAAGGAAACGCTGAAGAAATTCTAGAAAGTGTGCCAATCACCTGCAGAAATAATTATGACGACATAATGGTGGCACTGCAGCGAAAGTATGGTGGCGAACACAAAAAGGAAATATACCGAATGGAACTTAGAGGTAGACTTCAGAAAGCAAATGAGTCGTTGCAAGATTTTGCAACAGAAATTGAGCGGTTGGTGCAGCTGTCGTATCCGGGCGAAAATCATCCATTATTAGATGAATTCAAAATTGAAGCATTCGTGAAGGGAATTCATGATCCTGATGTAAGATACGCGGTGTGTGCTACACGAAAATCATCTTTTGCGGAAACTGTTTCATATGCGCTGTCACAGGAGACTGCGAAAATAATTGCTAAGCCGCAAATATTTAATGTGCGAAACCTCGAACTAACCGCTGAAAAAGAGGAAGATATAAGTACCATGTTAAGAAAGCTAAAAGAGGCAGTTCTGAAGGCATTAGGTGAAAAGCGAGTCAAACCGAAGGACAAATGCTACAACTGCGGTAAAATGGGACACCTTCAGCGAAACTGCAAAGCACCAAGGAAGAGCCTTCGGGCCGATCACCGATTAACCAAGGGCTCACCGTTAAAATTTAAAAGAGCTATCACTGCTGCGCACGATCCAACTTGTGCAAGTGAGGGCCCCACAATCTCCATATCTGGAATACAGCAGGGAAAAAGCAGTCTTACTGCTTGTGGATATATCAACGGTAGAAAGCACATTTGTACTATAGACACAGGAGCAACACAGTCTGTCATCAGACCCGATTTAGTTAAGGAGGCAATTAAACCATTGTATGGGGTGAGACTGCGCACAGCTACTGGGGAGACTGGTACTGTCTATTGCAAAGTTAATGTAAAACTAACGATTTCCAACGTAAGCGTCAATCATGTATTTATTGTTGCCGATATTGTGGACGAAGTAATCATTGGTGCAGATTTCATGATTAGTCACGGCATTAATCTTCATATGGGGCAAAAAGTTATGATTTGGCGGAATGTTGAAATACCCCTTGATGTTGGATATAAGCACAAGGCTCAAGTAAGAAAACCGGTTACCATTGAGCACAGCAAGGGTAGGAAGCATGGCATGCACAGTTCAAAGGCTGAAGGAAAAGACCGTATCGTGTACATTCGACAAACGCATATCGAGTCGAGTGAAGCCTGGTCAACGGAGCGACCCTATGTTAGCGAAGATTATATCAGCCAAAGAAGAAAACAGGAGGCCTACCCGCGAGCAGATATCAGCTGAAAGTCCGCTGATGAAGGCATATTGGGCCCAGTGGAATAGCCTACAGGTGTTAAATAGTTGCTTATACCGTACATGGGAAAGTGCCGACGGCAAAAATGTGGCCAATTTAATTGTGGTGCCGGCATCTAGAATAAACGAGGTATTGAGGGAGTTCCATGAAGGTCCCAGTGGTGGTTATCTTGGTATCACAAAACCTATAGACAAGTTGAAACAACGGTTTTACTGGGTGGGCTGTCAACAAGCTGTAGGCGATTGGGTAGCAAATTGCGCGCAATGCAACGCAGCCAAAGGACCAGTAAGAACAATCTTTGGAACGGAACTCAAATTGCCTGGCGATTTTGAACTTGGTGTTAAGCCCGGCTCAACAGACAGTAAAAACGACAACTCTTCCCGGGAACAACAAGACCCCAACAAACGACAGGATTTCGTCCGCAATCGAATTAAAATTGTGAGCGACAAGTTAAAGGCGAGGTACGATCGAGCATCATATTCTGAAGGATTTAATGAGGGTCAGCTGGTTCTACTTTTTAACCCGCAACGAAAGAAATGATTATCTTCCAAACTACAAACGCATTGGGACGGGCCCTATAGAGTAATTAAAAGGTTGAATGATGTGGTATACAGAATACTGAAAGAGCCCAAGGTCAAAAATGAAGGTTGTTCATCTGGAACGACTAGCCAACTATGGAAAAGGAATAGCTATGTCTGTTCGGGACGAACAGGCTTACACGAAATTACTACACACTAATTTTAACAGCTGGAAAAATCTAGTGTGGTAATAAACTAGAAACAACTAGAATACCTGACTACTCAATGACGCAGCAGTGCAGTTCATAAGTAAAAACGCAGAGTGTGAAGAACTAAAGTGTGTTTAGTCTATCTAAATCGTGTAAATAAAGTGTGCTATTAAAGTGTATTTCTGTAATTTTTAGTGACGGATATAAATAAATAGAGCTATAAATAATTTCAAACAGTGTTTATTATTTGCAATATAGAAAGAACTCGATTTATTTAAAAGGTAAATAAATCAACGATTTTATAAAGGGTAAAATCGTAACAGTATATACGCATGCACAGTGTCGGCCAAAACTAACTGAACAGAAATACCATGTTCATTTCTTTAAGTGCAGTTAAAAAACTAAAAATCATACTCATATTCTGTGAACGCATATCGGTTAATGACATCGCTATTAATAATAAAATACTTTGTTTTATTTACATAACGTACATTTTAAATATATGGGGAAATAAAAAATTTCAGAATATTAGAGAATGAAGCACAAAACATACTGAACTAATATAACGAAGACACTACTTTTTGAATAACTAAAATTTTTCGTTTAAAATGATAAAAGTTTTTTTAAGTCGACAACGAATGGTCTTCAAATATTTTACTAACTATTAAAATATATATATTTTTTTGTCTTGAGTCCTTAGTTATAAGCAATGTTAACATCCCTGTAGGAAGCCTGGGGTCAAGTGTCTACAAGTCACCACTTTTGTGAAAATTGCAACTATAGAGATTTTGTGGAGCCTGATGAAGATTTTACGGAGCCTGTGGATGATTTTGTGCAGTCTTTTGAAGATTTGTCTACTCTTAAATTAAATTTGCACGACAATTTTTATTTTACTTTAATGAAATTTATAAAAAAAAATGTATTAATAAAATATCTAATTTAAGAGCGCCCCGGTAGGCTAGTTGGTAGCGTGCTAGCTTATCAGTGCTGGGGTCGTGGGATCGATTCCCACCAGAGGCTCTTGTCTGTTTTCGCTACAACGAGCCGAAAGCCTTCGTTGCTAGTGCTCGGTTAGGGAATTAAGATATAATTTGTAATTATATGTTTAATAAAATAAATAAATAAATAAATAAATAAATAAATAAATAAATATCTAATTTAACAAAATAAATGCACCTATTTAATCTTATTTCCTTCTTAGTGTTGAAATTTAGTAAAAAGTTCCAAAAGTGTAGACTAGAATTACTAAAATGTACTAGTGAATCTCTGATTCCAATGTCTACACCTAGTCAATAGTTGTGTAGATTCGCAATGACACGCACATGGTAAATGTCTACAGCAGAAAGCGTTGGCTGGGGTACTGGTGACAAAGTTAATAGTGAATCTGTACAGTTTCACTATCGACATTTCCTACAGGGATATTTTACATTATCCTTAAAGACAGTAAATTAAAATAGATGCCAATAATTGTTATCGCCAAAAATAATTTCAGATAAAATATATTTTACAGCTTTCTATCATAATGAAATTTTTTCCTAAATTATTTGAATTATTGATATTTGTCGAATTAAAACTACTATATTGTAGTAAAAATTACTACTATTCTAGACTAAGGACACTTGGAACGACATCTTCTGAATGATATTACAACAACATTTATATATGTGAGTCATGTTCATTCAATGGCATTTACTATGACTCCAAGACTTCATCATTCGGTCAAAAATTACTTTAGTTAAGTGGGGTATAAGTTCTTGAAGGATGTGAAATATGTTAACATTTCTTATAACTAAGGACTCGAGACAAAAAAAAATATATATTTTTGAATAGTTAGTACAATATTTGAAGTATCTTCGTAATATTAGTTCAGTATGTTTTGTCGCTTCATTATCTGAGATTTTGATATTCTTTATTTCCCCATATTTAAAATGTACGGAATTAAAATAAAATAATAATAATGTATGTAAATGTACAGTTCGTTACTGTATAAAATACACTGCAAAATTTATAAAAAGTAATTTAAAGAAACACGAAAAAATACCAAAATTCTGCAAAAGTTCTGAAAAAACTTAAGGATCCGAAAATACGAAGTACGAAAATTTACAAAAAAAATCAAAATATTTTTCAAATTTCGGAAAAAATTTGACCAAAAATCCGAAAAGAAATAATCCCAAAATTATTTCAAATTAAAAACACAAACTCAATAAGTCACGACTAAAACGGACAGTAGGGTGACTTTTTGTTAACAAAAAATATAACACCAACAATATAGTATAGTAGAATGTAAACAAACCACGTATAATAGAGAAAAGCTAAAAAGCAAATGAAAAATAATAAAAAAATTGATCTCTATGTAAATATCTCTTTAATATGCAATATATGTTTGGATCTATGTATGTTGTTTAATATTGTTTAATGGAAAAAACAAATCCCTTACAAATTTAAGCACTTCTAATTTTTATAACAATCCCGACGGATATTTTATTTAAGTAAATAGTTAATTAAAAAATATAAAATTTGCCTGTTTATTTAATTTTTTTCATATCATATTTAATTTTAATTCGATAAAACAAAATTATAAAGAAAATTTTGTTGGAAGAAATTTAATGTTTGTCCGCCCGAGTAAATAAACAAGTGTCAAAAGAATGGACTGTATTATCGATATTATTGCGAAGGGTTGTAATACGGTCATACAAAATAAAAATTAACCAAAAAGGTTTTAAAAAAGTTAATATTTTTTTGTTAAGTAAATGAAATTTATTTTTATTAAATTTTTAATTTTCACTTTTTAATAAAAGGCGTTCACAAATTAAGATGAACTACACGTACCTTTTTCTGATGAAATAAAATAAATTTTAAAGCAAAAGCGATGTTGTTGTTGTGGTCAGTGGTGTGCCTGGGAGGGGGGGGGGGGGGGGGGGCAGGGTATTTGTAAATAGCAAAAAAGTTTAATAAATAATAATTTTTTTTTACTAAAAACCGTTTACAAATTTTCAACAAACTTTTTTTCTGTATGCAGTTTTTAAAATCCGATCAATTGCCTTGTTTATTTAATTTACCGCCTTTTAACTTTTTTCGAACGTTTTTTTAAAAGGAGTAGTTGATTTACATGTCGACTATCCTTATCTGCTATTATTCAGTATTGGGTTTAAAAATCAGCAAAACAACAAAATAATAAAAACGTTAGAAAAAAATATATGTAGTTTATAATTTTTAAATGTTATATTTTGTGTGAGTGTGAGCTGGCTAAATAAAATCTAAACTAAATTCAGGTTTTCAAATTTCTATGAAATTTTAAAAATTGTCAAAGAAATTTTAAAATCTTTTGTCAATTTGCATTTAGTTTAAAATTTATTTAGCGCACAGGTCCTAAGTGGAACCATTTAATTTGTATATATTCTCTTAAAACAAAAAGAGATCGTGATTCCAATTGCATTACAATTCAAAAGATTAAAAATAAAATTCAATAACTTGCAATCGATACTTAATAGGAATTAAAATTAAAAAATAACAAACGCAATTAAAAAAATTAATGAAACTCAACAAATATTTATTTTATTTAATTTGGTGTTTTTTAATTTCAATTGATGCTTTATGAATTACATTTGAAGTCATTCCAAAAGCTTTTGAAACAACTAATCGTTTTTGAAATGGTCAATGAATTTGAGTAAAAATTTGCACGTGGCTATACCACGTTCCCATGATATCTGTGCTGTTTTTTATTTTTAAAAATTCGATTTAGTTCACGGTGGCGTTGCGCAAAATGGCCCCAAGAAATATGAATCTTAAAATGTAATTAAGCCCCATTTTTCAGGCAAAATTTCATAATGAAAGTTAACACTAAAAATATAATGAAAAATTACCCCAACCAAATGAAAATTAGCCCCAAAATTAAGTTTGACCCCAAAATATGCAAAGCAAAGAAATGTTGCTTATGCAGAGCATAATACTCATTTATATTGAATAGAATCAATAACATCCGAATGAACTCCTTGAACATTAAAGTTACTTGGGCTAACCTAAATTGTAATATTTAAAAGAATTAGAATAAAAATCATTTTATATAAATCAAATATTTTAGTGATGCGCAACCACCGCGCATCACTTGCTCTCCGTCCATTAGTGTGTCCTCCTAGCCCATATTATATAATTTTAGAGCGAATGGTTTTCTATGACATTGAGTCTTAGAGCTTGGCAATTTTAAAACTTGTTAAGAATTATATTTGTTCTTAATGTATGAAAAAGAAAAATTTCGCCTGCGGCGCCAACTTCTACAACTATTAATATACAAAAAAACAAAATACAAATTTTTTAACGAAAATCCCGCGATTTTTTTAATTTTCGCCTGACAAATAGATTTTTCGGCCACGATAATGTGGTAAAGAATTTATAATATATTGCACCAAGCCGAGTCCTTGACGTTTCGTTAAAATAATTTTGTAGCATAATAGATTTTTCTCAAAATGATCTAAAAGCGGAGAGAAGCTTTACAACACAAAAACAATCAAAATGCACTTAATATTAAACGCATACATTAGATATCAGTAAATGTAAAATAAAAATGGGTTATGAATTTAAAAGCTATACATTTTGTTTTAAATAATTCAAAAAGGCTAAACAAATTTAGGTTTAGAAATTTCCAGCTTTTAAAAAAAATTTAGAAAATATATTTATGTAAAATACTGCCACCGAAATTGTAAAAGGAAGTATAACACATATGCTAACATATTAATTAACCCATTTGGGGTCAGAAGGTACCAAAGAGGCTTCGTTGAGTTTAATAACCAAAATTCAGGTTTTTAGATTAAACACATATTAAAAACTTTTTTTGATAATGGTCCATCTTAGGTAGCATATATACTTATATATGGACCTGTATAAAACATATATAAGAATACATGGCTCTGTATAAGTCATAGATAAGTAAATATTTTCCCGTGTAACCCATATACAATTTTATATGATATAATTTATAGCATATCTCATAAATCATATCTAATTTTATTAAGATCAATATAAATATATACAGTGCAATCAACACTGCGGGTGTTGACGTTTAATATATTGTTGACGTTTACGAATGTAAAATTTTTAAATAAAAAACATATCGATAATGTGCTTTTAGACGTTTTTATTGATTATAAACTAAAACCAAACATAAACAAATTCAAAAAGGAAACAAAAAAGGCATTCAACCTGACTAGAACCATAGGAGACAACTATAACCAAAAGAATACATTTTAAATGAGATCATATTTTTAATTTTACATGCACACATATGCATTTAAAAAAAAATTTCTGCTGTTTTTTTCTTTCCAACACTTGGAAGAGAGCCTTCTCTCTTAAACGTCTTTATACATTTAAGTAATTTTGCTCAACATTCTTGCATTGATCCCAATCTAAAGCCCTGTTTAATATTTCGACGGCCTCGCTTGGTTTTATTGTATGCACATTTGTATCTAAATCGTTCTCCTCATCATCGATCACTTCTAACTCCTAAATTTCACACGAATTAGAAATATTATCCAGCAAAATATCTTCATTCCACTCCTGAATGTATGATACTGTAAAGTCATCCTAAAAAAAATTTAAAATTACCTGTCGTGTTGTTGAAACAATTGTAAAAATCGACAAACCTGAGGGTTTAGTTCATTAAGCAGATCAACTGCAAGCTCCAGATCCTCCGGATCTGTCTCATTTTCCGTGAAACGTAAAACATTTTGCCAGCATTTTAGCATTGTATCTTTGCTTACTTTATTCCATGAGGATTCTAGAATTGTAACACTTTTCATTGACTCTACTAGATCTAAATTTTTTGCCGCTACCATGGCTAAGAGGCTGTTTCTGTAGTACAGTTTCGTTATTTTGATTGCGTTCTGATCCATTAGTTGGATAAGTGGGGTAACATTTGGAGGAAAAAACATTGCAATTATATTTCCATCTTCGGTTTTAAGCTTCATTTCACTTGGATGAGACGGAGCATTGTCGATTAGGAGTAGCGCTTTAACTGTCAAGTACTTTTTTAAAAGAAAATCTGTTACCTAAAATTAGAAAATCTTAGCTACTGAAAATTATATTTTCTCTACAGCACAAAAAATATTAACCTGCGGCACAAATGATTTGTGAAAGCAATCGCTAAAAATTGCTGATGACATCCATGAGGACTTGGAACTTTAGTACTCAGTAGGGCAGGTAATTTTTTTTAAAACTAGTGGATTTTTTGCGTTCCCAATCACCAACAATTTAAGTTTATGACTTCTGGAAGCATTAGCACAACATAAAATAGTTTTTACGCCCGGAGCAGTCTCTTCGGCACTTGATACGTAAGACTTTACTGGCAAAATTTTCCAGAAAACTCCAGATTCATTAGCATTATATAGCTGATCATGGGATATACCCATTTCTTAAATTTTTTGCTTCAGCTTGACTTTAAATGGTTCGACAAGCGAAGGTTTCGAAGATAGAATTCCAAAGTTATTTTAAGCAGACGAACTCCAAATCTTTTTTTAAATCCCTGCAACCATCCATCACTTGCGTTGAAAGAGCATTATTTTTCGTTCAGTTTTAGATAGATTTTTTTAGCTTTTTCCTTGAGCGCTAATGCATTTACCGGATAATTCTTACTCTCTGCTTAACAAACCACTGGTACAGACGTTTTTCCATTTTCGGCAACTCTGATGCACTTAATGTCTTTCTTTTTCCTGGACCGGAAAGTGTGTTATTAACACAGTCCAAAATCTTATTTTTTTCATTTTTATCTTGCTAATTGTTGACTTTGTTACACCATATTGCTTCACTATAGCTACCGGCACTTGTACCCTTTTCTAATAAGTCCAAAATATTTGCCTTTGCTTGTAATTTAAGCACTTTCGGTTGTTTTGGGCTCATTTTGGTAATGTGATACTTACGAGAACAAAAAAGCAACTGAACATAAATAAAAAGACAATACATACAGTTGTAACTTCTTTTCTACTCTACTTATAAGGGGAATCCCTAATTTCTGAAATGATTTCATAAAATAAATGTGTGTGTGTACAAATATGTGTATTTTAACTGCTGCTAAATTCAAAAATTTGTTTTATTCAGAGTTGACGTTTTAGAGCTTTGTGGTTGGGTTGACGTTTTAGAGTGGGCAATGTAAAAAAAAGGGTTGACGTTTTGGGATGTTGACGTAAACTAGCGTTGACGTTTTCCCTAATGCACTGTATATCCATATATAAAATAATTTTATGAAAATTAATATGTAAATATATATGATAATATACTATAAGATAAGGCCACATGTGTTTATATCGAAACTTTTTTACCTCGGCTTTTATTACTTTTTTATATACTTTTATTACTTTTTTACACGAAGAGATCTCCAATTAAGGAACAGCTGTTTGTGGCAGTTTTTTTTTTCCACAAATATTTACTTGAGAATGGCACGTGAGTGACTTGTGACTCACGAATAATTCTTATCACTCACGACTTACTTTTGTTTCGTTTTTTCTTTTCCCACTCTCTTCAACTTTCACACACAAAAATGAAACTAGAACAAACTACTTCCCCTTAACGTTCCTTGGACTTCGAAAGTTGAAATTTGGTATGCAGGCTCCTTCTTCTGTTAAGCTAAGATCCAGCTGAGACGTGATTTTTGTAAAATCAAACGAAGAGGGGCAGAAAAGGGTATAACTCTGCCTATTGAAGGCCTGCCAAAACCGCAAGAGCTGGGCAATTGAAATTTGCTTTATTGGTTCCTCCTTCGGTGTAGACATCCACCCAGGTGGGATTTTTTGAAATTCTTACGGGAAGGGGCAAAAAGGGTAAAATTAAAATTCCGTTCGCAGGCTCTTTCTCCAGTGTTGATAACAACTAAGACGTGATTTTTGGAAAATTCAATGGGGAGGAGCAGAAAAGGACGAAATTCTCCCACTTGACGGCCCGCCAAAACCGCTGGAGTTGGAAAGTTGAAATTTAGTATATTGGTTACTCCTTCAGTCTAGAGATACTCCCAAGTGGAATTTTTGAAAATTCCTGCCTGGAGTTTGGGCTAACTCATTCATAAGCTACGTTTTAGAATTTTGGTGAGGTAAAAATTGAGTTTAAAAGGACGAAAAGACTCTCCCTTTACGGCCTGCACAAGCCGCTGGACCTAGGAAGTAAATTTTTGGTATGCAGGTTCCTTCTCCACTGCAACGGAATTTGTGAAAAATTTAATGGATAGGGGCAAAAATGGGGAAAATTCTCCCCCTTGATGACTTGCCAAAACCAATGCAGCTAGAAAGTTAAAATTTTAAAATTCCTGCTGGGAGGGGCAACAAGAGGAAAAGTCTCCCCCTGAACAGCCTGCCCAAACCGCAGAAACAAGAAAGTTAAAATATGGTATGCAGGTTCCTTCTCCAGTGTAGCTAACAGTTAAGACGTGACTTTTGGAAAATGCAGAGAGGCAAAAAACGTAAAATTCTCCCCCTTGACGGCCTGCCAAAATCGCTAAAGCTGGGAAGTTAAAATTTGGTACATAGGTTCCTCCTCCGCTGTAGACATCCACCCAGGTGGAATTTTTGGAAATACCTACGTGGAGCGCCCCTTAACGGGCTGCCCACATCAATTTAGCTAGAAACCTGAAATTTAAAATACGTGTTAAGTGGAGTTTGGGCTAACCCATTGGTTAGCTACATTTTAGAATTTTCGGCAGGAACATGGTAAAAATTGGAGACTCCAGGAAATTATTTGGGGACTCCGTGTACTCCCGGGTAACCTTTGTTAGTGTAGAAAAGTGGTCCAAAAAAACATCAAAGTTTGAATTTGCAATCTCCACAATGTTACCCCTATTACTTAATGTCAGAAAACACTCTGTGCCAAGTTTCACGTAAATTCTTTTATATTTAGAGGTAGTACAAAAAGTTACCTTTGAGGAATTAGTAATATGTCGTCAGAGTAATTTATACAATGAGTGGGGTTGACTTTAAATTGAATTATTTTTTAAACTATGCGCTATAATTTAAAACAAATTATCCGATATAGGCTAAACTAATGTTTTTAAAAGGAATATGAGATCAAAATTTTAAAAAATTCAGTAACTTTTAAATAAATCGCGATTTTTTTAAATTCATATATTATAAAAATATCAAAATTTTCTGAAAATTCAACTTTCTAACGCCTTATGTGAACAAATTTCTCAAATCTGATCTTAATTTTTATGAAGATTACGAATCTGCAATCAAATTTGAAAAAAAATTTTAAATTCAACAAAATTCGATTTGTTGTGCTATTTTTCTAACTATCTAAAAAGGTTGTCATCGATAAATCTAACTTCTTGTACTTTTGCAATCTACTTTCATTAGGAATAGTATTGTTTTTGAAGGATAATAGTTATCCTTCTAACTGAACGTAAAATTTTACTTTTTTTTTAATTCTTCGCTATTATTTAGCGTATTAAAATTAAATTGTTAACAAAAATCCTATCTTACATAAGAAGACATTTCGTGGACATATAATCATTCAAATAAAATTTTGTGTATAGGCAAATATAACCTAATTCCTTGACCAAAGTGGAACATATTTTGCATGATTTCGAATTGAATTTTGGTTTTATATTCGCAATGTATACCCAAAAATATATAACGATACTAAGAATTCTATTTACATAATTATTCTAAATTTTTAATTTATTTAAAATAATAGAAAAAATACAATGAAAATTCAATGGCGATGTACTACCTCTTTGACATACCATATTTTTTCCATAATGGGTTGTGGAGCTCGTGAATTCGAATTTTTTTATTTATATACATTGTATGATTATTTGATCAATTGATCAATTTTTTTACTCGTGAACACAAAAAATATAAAAATAGTAAAAAAGTGGACAAATAATTAACACAAAAGACTAAAAATAAAATAGGAAAAAGGAATAAAAACTTAATAAAGTCCATGAGCCCATTGTATAATATACCACCATGTATATTATAAGCCCATTGAATTCCGCTTTTTCTAAATCTTTATTGTGGTTGAAAATATATTTAATTATATTACATCACCAATTCTTCTTAAAGAGTTTGTTAACCATATGGTATTTTTGGAGGGTGTGTGAGCTTAAATATAAAATTATATAAAATAGAATACAATAGCACAAATAAACATATAGTATTATATAAAAGGTCGTTCGTGCGTGCAATACAGTTTAGTAAACATCTGCTTGTCGGTTAAGTTACATCCAAATCTCAAATAAAAATAATGTCATACGGTGGTAATACTTCGGATATAGAATGCGATAAAGGAGACTTCGGCAGAAATCGTGCATCAAATTTAGTTTCAAAATTACAAGCTCATAAAATATCAGCTGAACCGAAGTGGTCAAATAAAAGAGACGATGATTCTGATTCAGAATTATCAGCACAAGAAAATTTTTTAACAAAAGGTAAAGTACTAGAAATATATATTTTAAAGGGGGTGACAAAATTAAGATATTGCGTTGTTTGGAGGGGTATTTTAATTTTGGAATAAGTTAAATAAGATTTTATCCCTACATAAGTTTACATTTAATGGCAATTTTCCTTAACAGCGGGTACGGATAAAACGAATGCGGTAAAACAAATTGATCTGGCGTAATATCTGATCTTATTTGATTCGAAATATGACAGATCATATTAGATCCAACAATATATTTAGGAATTAAATTAGATCTTAATTGAGCCGAAAAATTGCAGATACAATTAGATCCAGCAATATATTTGCGGATTTAGATAGATCTAAATTGATCCGAAGAATGGAAGATCAAATTAGACCCAGCAATATATTTAGGGATTAAGTAAGATCCAAATTTATTTCAAAAATCACAGATTATATCCAACAATATATACGGAACCTAGTTTCCCGAGTAAAAAAAATTGTATATAATCATATTTGGCGTTATCTAATAATATATTATCGTATATAGTTACAAATGTCAGTATGAATTCTCACATACAATTATATATTACATTGTTTTTTGTTAATTGACTTATATTTTGCCATATGTATTGTATTCTTTATTTTATTGAAAATATATAAATATAAAGATATAATGTTCATAATAATGACTAGTAAGTCGTCTGTTATACTTATTTTAACAATTATGTGTAATTACAATAATAAACTCACATAAATTCTTCTATTATCATGTTTCTATATCTCAAAGCGCTATTTACATAACTATGAAGCCTTTTTTATTTCGCCATTTAAAATATATATCAATTCCCTATCATTAATGAAATTCTTTCCTAAATGCCTGATTCTAAATTCTCTGAGTATTGGACATTTTGCAATGAAATGAAAAAGATTTTCATCTTCCCGCGTACTACATAGACCACGTTATACTTTCAGTGCTATCAAACTTATTAGCATTTAATGGTAAAATATCGCATCTGGTTTTAAAAATTGTTGTTATCACATTATTAATGTAGCTTGTGCCTTTACTATGGTTTAAATATTTATAAAATCGGTTTCTACTTCGCATAGCTTTCTCATATTTGGAATTCTCTTCCTAATTCTTAGTAACATTACGGACAGTTTGTGTGAAAGCCTTTTTTGGTGATATTGTAAAAGAGTTTTGCATATATAATTCATGTGTTTAAATAACTAGCCTCTGTGTTTGTTTCCAACGTAAATGGTGTTGAGTCCGATAATTATACCCTCCACCATATATGGTGAGGGTATATATCAGTTTGTCATTCCGTTTGTAATATGTCGAAATATAGGTTTAAGACCCCATAAAGTATATATATTCGTGATCCTTATGCAATTTTAAGTCGATTTAGCGATGTCCGTCTGTCTGTCTGTTGAAATGGCGATCACGACGCGAAGACGCAAGCGGGGGTGCCAATTTTTACCCAGATTATTGAACATCCTCCCGAGCAGTTTGGTATTTAAAATGAGCGAAATCGGTTTAGCGGTTCAAAAGTTATGAGTGAAAATGTGAAGGTACCTCTAAATTTTCCATAAAAATTTGTACAATTTTTCTGTATCTATTTTAATTTTCTGTTAAGTAAGTAAAAATGTTATTACGTCTTCTTCTTGTTTCGATTACATTTATTGTCTTACATATAGGAGAATAATAACATTCTTAGAGCTATACATATGTGTGTTACTCTAATAACTATGTTAACGTAAGAAGCAACAATGTTAAAGTCGCTAACAGAGCAGACGTCTGTAATTAACATTACTAAAACTAAATAACAAAAGTTCGTTACATAAATTGACAAAACATATTCTTATTACAGTTCATGCAAAATTTAGTATATACGTATATCATCTTCAGCCCCTATGGTGGAGGGTATTCAAAGATTCGGCACAGCCGAATTTAGCCCTTTTTTTACTTGTTTTAATATGATTAAAAAAAAAAACCTTTGCAATCAATCAACGTTATCAAATAACCAGCATCCCCAAATCTGCGCTGCGTACGAGTTTCCATTTTGTTTCAAGTTTTATATTCGTTTCACTCAGAAAACTGTTTCAAGTGGCGTTAATGCTGTTTTTGCTAATTTATTTCTCTTTTGCAATTGTTTTTTGAAAATCATTTTAGGTGTATGGATTACTCCTAAGTAATTATATTCAATAACAATTTCCACGTATTGATCTTTGTATTTTATTTTATCATGCGGTGATAGTCGGCCACCTTTTCTAATTATCATCATTTGTGACTTGCCCATATTTACCTCCATGTTCCATTTAATGCAATATCTTTCCAAATTCTTTACCACTATATTATCTGCCAATAAGACAATTTCGTCAGCGTATAATCACAAACGAACATTTACACCTTCTATCATCAAACCACCTCCTAGTTTATCGTGAAGGTCATTCAAATACAGGGTAAATATAAGTGGACATAACAGACATCCTTGCTTGACACCAGAGAACTGCAACTGCTGATTGCAAAACGCAATCAACACAAGAATAAATATGTGTTTGCGTTCAAACGCTGAATATACTCCAACACATATATTTGTTGATGATTTTAAATCAATCAAACGACGTGCAAATTATTGTGTCACTGATTTATAATCATCGGTCGTTTTCATAGCATTGATTTTATTATGTTCGTTCGAGTCAACAATAATTATTTTGATGTAGAATAAATAAAAAAAAAAAAAAAACAACAAACAACGCGTATGTGTAAAAAAGAAAATAGTTTCTTATCTATAAAAAAGGGGGTGGTTTTGTAGAAATACATTTTATAAATGGTACATTTGGGTGGGTCTAAAATCCATTTTTTTAGAATTTTTATTAGTAATACCAAAAATATTGTTCTTTGTGAATTTTTTTTTTTTTTGAAATTTAGGTCGATCCGGTTAAAGTTAAATATTGCCTAATTTTCCAATCAAAGTAGATGAAAAAAAAAATTTAGACAATATTTAAATTTTTCTGGATTAGGCAAGCCTGAGATATCGACCTAAATTTTTTTTCCAAAAAAATATTTTTATTTCACAAAGAAGAATATTTTTAGTATTGTATTATAATAAAAATTCGAAAAAGCGGATTTAAGTCCCACCCTAATGTACACATTTATGAAATGTGTTTCTATTTTGTTTAAATTATGAATACACACATACGCGTTGTTTTTGTTTTTTCTGATTTATTCAACGCTGACTTTTTGTTGAGTGATTAAATTTGCATAAAACATAATCGACAGATGATTCAAACTGATCCGAATTATGCGTTTAGTAACATGATGCTGATTAAATCAAGAAACAAAGTTGATTTTGCAGTTCTCTGCTTGACACCAGTTTACGTTTCAAAAGTATCTGATAGTTCGTTACCCGTCCATACTGAAGATGTTGTATGAATGTGGATATTCTTTAGCAAATTAACAACTTTTGTGCAAATACCTAGGACATTAAGCTTGTGCATTAGTGAACTTCTTGAAACCCTATCAAAGGCCACTTTGATGTCCACAAAAAAGGCATAAGTTTTCTTATTCTCTTTAAACTTCATATTTAATATAGCCGATAAATTGTATATATTATCTCCTGTGGAATAATGGGGTCTAAATCTGTTATGTTTTTGAATCCAAATAGTCAATCTAGTTCCCAACAACACTTTTGCCACACAATTCATTAAGGAAATGCCTCTATAATTTCCTGGGTTGTTCAAAACTTCTTTTTGTGTATAGGAAATATAATACTTTCTATAAAGCTTTCATTCACAATGCGAGTTTCAAAAATTATGTTGTACGTTTTTGTCAATTTATTTAAAAATTCTATAGAAGCATTCTCAAACATTTCATATGGAACTCTGTCGGATCCTGGTGATTTATTGGGGTTTGTTGTTTTCAAGATTTTTTTGATTTCATCTATATTCCCTATCTAACTCTTCATAAGGGAGGGGCAGTTTTGGTATTAGATATGGTATATATTATATGATATAAAATTATATATAACAGAATATATAACAGTATATTTAATTATATATAGCTTACCCGGTACCATATTTCCTGAGATATAATAATATATGTTCCATTATCAAAAATATTTTTTAATATGGTGTAAGGTATAATTATATATGATTCAATATATGGTCCAATATAAGAAATCTTTTTTGATATGATATTGTTATATATGGTTCCATATCTAGGGTATTTTTGAAATGATATAAGATATAATCATATTTAATTGTATGTAGTTCCATGTCAATGATTTTGAATCCCAGCCAGAGACACACAATTTTGTTTTTGTGTTTTTCAGAGTATTTTTTGTAGAAAACTTTTAAATTTCAACCAATTTCAGGACAACAAGACCTAAAAATTTTTGATTAGATATAAGATATAATAAGATTTTAATAATCCAGGTACATACATACATATAATTATATATGATCTTTGTTTCCAAAAGTGATATGTGGTAAAATTTATTTTATTTAAAAAAAAAGTTTATATATAATTATATATAGTTGCATATGACACCATATATAATTATATCTGCTATTGATTATATCCAAATTGTGTAATATGGTGTCATATAAAATTATATATAATTATATATGGTCCAATATATAAACATATCTCCCTTATACAGTAGTATATAATTATATAAGGCAGATATATTCCACATATTTTTTTTTGTTTTAGCTTTTGCGATTCCGCATTGAATAACAACAATTATAAAACAATTGCAACTTATATCAAAGGAAAGGATGAAGTGCCTGAGTGCAGGTTCTTTTTGAAAAAATGTGTATTAAAATATGCATTTAAGGCAAATTATGCATTTATAGCAAAATAAGCACTAATGAATCGATGCAAGTTTTGATGAAAACATGTATTTACATGAACTTTCTAGTCCTACCTATAACTTAAAAACATACAACTAAATTATTCGGCACAATGATGCCTTTATTCGGCCGTATATCCAAAATATTGTGATATTTTGACACATTTAGATTTTAAATGCATATTTTAGATTTTTATTGCATGAATACAATAAATTGTTGATTTTGACATATTCAATTTTGTTATTGTTTAGATTTACATAATAAATATCAGTCCTTACTTCGTTTAAGTTTTTCGAAGTATTATTCCTTAATAATTTATGTTTTTGTAGAAGCTTTCAAATTAAACTTCAAAATAAATTAATATTTTCAATTCATTTAAATCGTTTTTTATAATTTTTGCACACCAAATCCTTTAATATATTAAAAATAGGCGATTGAATGGCGCCAGAAATAGTCAATGAAAGTATTAATAATCATCTTCTGATCATTTATTATATCGTTCTCATTCTAAAATGCATTTTTCAGGTGACTGCATTCCGTGACTGCAGATGTTGTGCCAACAAGATTTCAAAAATTTTACTTAATACTAGATTGAGTAAGTTTTTGTTTTTTGATCTCTTATGGGATTTTTGAAATTTAGATAAGTAATAGAGGAGACAATATTGTCATTTAATTAACGTTTTTTAGTTGACCAATCTCATATTTATACCCGTAATTTCATGCAATAGATACCTACCAGTGCTTAGATATCTATTAGCTTTTTCGTCTACACGGTAGGTATCTAAGCACTGGTAGGCATGTATTGCTTGAAACTACGGGCACTAGTAGTATAGAATTAAAACTTTTTAAAATGTCTACGCTGCATTAATTTAATAATAAATTTGTATTTCAGTTACTAACTGTCTAACACCAACGGTTAAATGTGATTGCAATGTTCAGTATTCTTTGAATATGAGTAGATAGGAATCATGAACAAGTTAATAAACCTTAATACAAATAGGTATATACAATATTTAAATAAAAAATATAAAACATCTCTATTTATTTCCCTGTTATTATTTTTTTTTAATTTGTTGAAGCATTCAGTTTAGTTAAATTTTAATTCATTTCTTTTAAATCTGTTCAGAAACCTATACATACTTGGGCTATGCTTTTGAATTAACTTATACTCGAAAGAAGTCCTATTACATTGCGGAAACTATTTTACAGTCTGAAAGAAAATAGTGAAACTAAGCAACCCACTAACAGTTTATCTACATAAATATGTGGCTAATAATGAATACACATTCAACATACAGGGATTTTTCTATTAATTATAACTTTTATATGTTTTTTTTTAAATTTCGGATATTATGTTTAAATAATCGTAAATAAGTACTTTATATAAAAATTAAAATACACTTGTAAATTGAAGAAAATTGTTTTATTATTATTTATTTAATAGGAAAAAGTTAAAATATGGGTAAAATTATATAGGGGTCCATTTGTATAAAATTATATCAAATTATATGTGATTGTATAAAACTAGATATACCCATTTTTCGGATATAATTATATATAATTCTGCCTAGTTATATCTAAGTCTATATAAATATAAATAATCATAAATAATTATATCCACCAATTTCCATATAAAAATATATATAATTATATATAATTTAATATGGGACTATATACAAGTTTTTATAAGACCATATTTAATTATATATGGTCCCATATCAATTTTTTTAATCGGGATTATAATTATTTCTGCACAGATATGATTATGTATAATTATATACAATATAATTATAATATCCCGAGTTAAAAAGTTTATATATTATATATAGTTATATATAATTATATATAGTTGTATATGGCACCATACATAATTATATATAGTTATATCTGTTATTGATTATTTCCAATTTGTTTATATAAAATTATATATAAACATATCTCTCTTATATATATAGCAAAAGCTAAAACAAAAAAATTATGTGGAATATATATATATATATATATATATATATATAAATATATATAAAGCAGATATATTCCACATAATTTTTTTGTTTTAGCTTTTGCGATTCTGCATTGAATAACAACAATTTTAACACAATTGTTGCAATTTCATATTAAAGGAAGAATTGCCTGAGTGAAGTTTGAAAAAATGTGTATTAAAATATGCACTTAGGACAAAATATGCATTGTATGCATTTATAGTAAAATAAGCATTATTAAATTGATGTAAGTTTTGATGCAAATTTGTTGATAAGTAAAATATTTGGTAAATGTTTTTTATCAATCTAGCGCCAACTAACATGTATTTACATGAACTTTCTAGTCCTTCCCATAAATTAAAAACATATCACAAAATTATTCGGCATAATGATGCTTTTATTCTACCGTATATCCAAAATATTGTGATATTTTGACACATTTAGATTTTAAATGCATATTTCAGATTTTTATTGTATGCATACAATAAATTGTTGATTTTGACATATTGAATTTTGACTGATAAGTCTTTACTTCGTCAATGTTTCGCAGTATCATTCCTTAATAATTTATGTTTTTGTAAAAAAAAAGCTTTCAAATTAAACTTCAAAATAAATTAATATATTTTATTCAATTCATTTAAATTGTTTTTTATAATTTTTGCAAAACAAATCCTTTAAAATATTAAAAATAGGCGATTGATATCGTGCCAACCGGATTTCAAAAATTTTACTTATTACTAGATTGGGTAAGTTTCTTGATTTCTTATGAGATTTTTTAAAATTTAGATAAGTAATAGAGGAGACAATATTGTTATTTAATTAACCCTTTTTAGTTGACAAATCTCATATTTAGTGGTATAGAATTAAAATTTTTAAAAATATGTACACTGCATTCATTTAATAATAAATTGGCATTGCAGTTACTGTCTCACACCAACGGTTAAAAATGTGCATTCAGTGAATATGAGTGCACAGGAATGATTAACAAATGAATTAACCTTAATAACCTTATTAAATACATCTCCATACTATTTAAATTTGTTTGAAGCATCCACTATTAATAATTCACAGTAACATTCAGCTTAGTAAAATTTTCATTTATTTCCTTTAAATCTGTTTAGAAACCTATACTTGAGATATGGTTTTGAATTAACGTATACTCGAAAGAAGTCATATTAGTACAGTCTGAAAGAAAATAGTGAAACTAAGCAACCCAATCGCAGTTTATCTACATACATAAGTGGCTAATCATGGATACACTTCCAATATACAAGATTTGTCTATTAATTGAATCTTTTATGTGTTTTTTTTTTTAATTTTGAATATTATTTTTAAACAATTGTAAATAAGTGCTTTATATAAAAATACACAATTGTAAATTGAAGAAAATTGTTTTATTATTTCTTTAAAAGGAAAATGTTATAAAAAGTATAAAATTTGTATAATATTATATCGAATTATATATTATTGTGTATAACTAGATATACCCATTTTCGGATATAATTATGTATAGTTATATATAAATTTATATAATTATATATAATCATATATAATTATATCCACCAATTTCCACATAAAATTATATATAATTATATATAATTTATTGTGGGACTGTATATAATTTTATAAGATGCCATATATAATTTATATGGTCCCATATCGACTTTTTTAATCGGGATAATATAGTATTATAATTATATGTAATATTATATATAGTTATATATAAATGTCTAAAATCAGATAAGTACAGAACCAATTTAGTCGCATTAATTCATCAATTTATTTATTTGATTTCCAATACAACAAGATAAAAATTATATAATTACAGTTGAAGACACGGGTTATAGGGTTAACTTGGATACCTTACCGACTCTTGTTTTCCAAATAAGAGGACAAATTGGTTCCGGTAGACGTTATAAATTAGAATTCACTTTATTGAATCGAAATAGGGTTAAATCTTATAAATTACTAGTTCACACTTCAGGGTTTCTTGGCTTTTACCTTTTTTAAATAGTTTTAAGTAGCTTTTAATTGTTTTTTTTTGTGGGTTTTTTAAAATAGTCTTTTAATATTTAACTACACTTTATTTTGTAGGTTTCAGATTAAACGTCTCTGTAAGCTTCACCGTTGTAGTTGTTGTTGTTGCTGGTTAAAGCTGTTGCTGTTGTTGCTGGTTAAAGCTGTTGTTGTTGTTGCTGGTTAAAGCTGTTGTTTTGGTTGCCGCGTTGTCGACCGCTTTCGTTTTTTGTTTTGTTCAGCTAAATTACCATAGCGCGTCAACTTTTTGCGTGATGTTATTTTTCATAAAAAAGATACATTTTTGAGGCTTTCAATAGCATACAAAATTACATTACAAAATGTAACTAAGTGAAACCATTTTTTGTAATATTCAGATTTTCACAGATAGGTGCCAATCAAAATAAAATAATTACATAAGACATTATGAAATTAATCAATATTACCATTTAATGAAGCTTATTATTTAAGAGCTAAAATCTCTTGTTTACAAAGTCAACAAAAACATCAGTTTATTTTGACAATAAGGGCCGTATGCAAAAAAAATTCGCAAAGTTTGGTAAACCATTGTTAAGCAAAATTGCTTAAAGTTGTATCCAAAAACGATTATTAGCTTAATATACCTTTGGTAAACGTTTGGTAACTTTCAATATTTTAAAGTAGAAAGCAACGTACTTTAAACGTATGGTAGCGATATATTGAAAATTAAAATTTTTAGTGATGTACTTACAATCAAAACAAATCAATACAGCTCGTTATTCGGCTACTTAAAACATTTCTAACATAAAAAATCTGGGTAGTTCTTCTCAATTTTCTTAATTTAGTTCGTTTTGTGTTTATATTTTATTGAATAATTAATCGAAGAAGATTGAAGAAAAAACATATTATTTTATGTTAAATTAATATGAACATTTTTATAGATTTGATTACCCGGCTGAATTAATATTCGTTTTAATGCATCGCTAACCATAAAGTGACAAGTGAATATGATGGCATTGCCACAACCAAACTATAAAGTTCATTAAATGTGTTTGTTAACTAATGTGAAAGTTAAAGCTAAAGTAATTTATTTTTTTGCATACTGCCCTCAATCATTTATGTATATTAAAGTGAAAAAAAATAAATAAAATATTAAAGCGAATATTAAAGTAAGAAAGTTAAAGAAATAAAAGAAAAAAATGAGTACAAGAGGACGAGAAAAGTTATACCTGCTCGACCATGACGAAAGTCAATTTATCCGTGCTAAATTACCATCCAATGCCCAAGTTTTGCGTGTATTGCAATATGCGCAAAGTAAAGCAAGTGCTTTCCTTGTCGTGAAAGAAATAGAGGTTTTATGGAAAAAAGCACGAATTCCAATTAGAGCTTTTGACAAATGTGTCACAAAAGTTGAAAGTTTATACTTTGAGTTGAGGAAATTGCAGAAAATTTGAAAACGCTGATATTAATACAGAAAAACCAAGATTAAGTTTTTACACAAGTTTGTTGCTAATGCCAATGCTCTAGATATGATTAATATCGAGGAAGATACGATATTTTTATTATATTAAAGAAAAAAGGAAGACCTGGTGCAATGATAGGTAGTGATTTCGTCTTAGCAAAATGAGAAGAAAGAAAAACACTCCGACGAGAAAAAGAACGTCGTATGAGTGAGAAATGTGCATCCTTGGTAAACACTCGAAAAAGTTTGTCACTTTCTAAATAAAATTAAACTTTTTAACCACTAAAGATGTATTACCCATTACCATGTCATTACCTGTAAGGATAAATCATTACCTCCAATTGTATGGTGCTTAGATAAAATAAGTCTAGTATTTAAAAATTAGTAGTGACTACTTAACCTGTTAACTGGTTTATATATTTTAAACAATGCAAAACCAGTTAAAAGGTTACGGGTCTTTGGAAGGCATTATAAAATTTCGATGAGATATAAAGATTTCATAAAAGTGTTATTCTTTACATTTTATAAATGTGAAATTATCTTATATATAATTGAGATATTTTTATAATAAATTTTACAGAAGAGTACGAAAATTTGAACTCCGAATGAAGAACATCTTTAGCTGGATGATATTGAAGACCTAAATAATGAACCATTCAAGAAAAAAACGAGGTCAGCGTCATTTTATTGTACTAAAACTAATACAAAATAAGTAATCGTGACGCAGTAGTGCAACTACTGAAGCTTTAAACACGACGTACACAAGTTCGATAATAAACAGGACAAAAACTGCGGGATACACTGTTTAATCTATTAATGGCTAGTAAAATAAATAAACATAATTTTAAGCCTAGTGTTGAGAATCATTAACAGATTCGGATTCAGCGTAAAATTTTACATCATGATCCATATTAAAATATTTCAGGCATAGGCGTAGCGCAAAATTAACATTTGTGCAAATGAATAGTAAGTAGGATTTTAGATCATATAATCATATTATTTTTATAAATTATTTTATTGTAAAGAAAACATGAAAATTTTTATTAGTAAATTATAGAGAGTAAAAATTGAGAAATTCTACAGAGCTAACAGGATAGAATACTTAGTATTTACGGTTGACGCTACCCATCCTTATCAATATCCACGCTCTCCTTTATCCCCTTTGGTCATTGCTTGTTGATGATTGTCTATTTTATATTGAGTGTTTGTAAACAAATTAACAAACTCGAAGACAACACACAATTAGACTAACATCAACGAAATTTAACAATTTATAATTATACTCTATATTTTACAGTTTTTGTTATGAACTTTAATTCTTAAAGTATCCAATAACAAAGCTTATATGCAGGCGTTAACTTCAAATGTTTGTCCTAATCCATATTAAATCTACAACATAATCTATGTTGATAGTTAATGATTAGACAATATTTTGAATTATATTTTGCACTGTATCTTTGTGTTTAAAGTAATGGAGTTTTATGAATTGTTGATCTGTTATTTTGTAAATGAATAGTTTTTGTAGGACTTTTAATCATATTCTTTTTATAAATTATTTTATTGTAAAGAAAACATGAAAATTTTTATTTGTAAATTATAGAGAATAAAAATTGAGAAATTCCTCAGAGCCAGCAGGATAGAATACTTAGTATTTTCGGTTGACGCTACCCAACCTTATCAATATCCACGCTCTCCTTTCTCCTCTTTGGTCATTGCTTGTTGATGATTGTGTATTTTATATTGAGTGTTTAGAAACAAATTAACATACTCGAAAACAACACACAATTAGACTAACATCAACAAAATTTAACAATTTATATTTATCCTCTATATTTTACAGTTTTTGTTATGAACTTTAATTCTTAAAGTATCCAATAACAAAGCTTATATGAAGCCGTTAATTTCAAATGTTTGTCCTAATCCATATTAAATCTACGACATTATCTATGTTGATAGTTAATGATTAGAAAATATTTTGAATTATATTTTGCACTGTATCCTTGTGTTTAAAGTAATGGAGTTTTATGAATTGTTGATCTGTTATTTTGTAAATGAATAGTATAAGTAGGATTTTAGATCAAATAATCATATTCTTTTTTTAAATTATTTTATTGTGAAGAAACATGAAAATTTTTTTAATAAAATAATTTATAAAAAGAATAAGATTATATGATCTAAAATCCTACTAATACTATTCATTTAAAAAATTTGTGTTATTAAAAAATTTTGGAATTTTAACTAAATTTGTGGATTTTTAAAACATTTATAAACTTTTATAAATTCAACGATTTTAACAAAATTCTTCTATTTTAAAAAAACCCGATTTAAAAAAAAATTCTCAATTTTGATTTTTATTAAATTTTTATTTTTTTAATTCTATATAAATTGTGGCAATTTTTCTATTCTAGGTCCATTCAAGACCCCCAAAAATGTTTACTTTATTAAAAAAAAGTATATAACCCCCTGCGGCAAAAAATTTGTCATTTTTAAAATCACGCGACTTAAAAAAAAAAAATTACCCTGCGACGCATTTTGTTTCATGATCCATGATATTTGGCTCCGTTTTGATCCATTTAAGACACCTTTTAGGTGATTTCGAAAAAAAATAAAAAAATCGCGCGACTTTTTCTAAAAAATTATTGCCTGCGGCGTCTTTTGATCCATTCAAAACAATTTTAAATAAGACTGATTTCCCAAAAATATTAAAAAATTTTGCGAAATCGTCCCCATTTTTAAAATCGCGCGATTTTTTGAATCATTATATTTTTTGGGGTGGGGGCCTGTGGGCCGAAGTTACAAAAAATATTTTTTGAGATCCTGAGGAAATTTCCTTTTATTTGAGTACCTTATATGTTACTACTTGTACCAGTTTTGGGCCCTAGGGGCCCTCACATGCCCGGACCCGAAAATGGATGATAGAAAAAAATTTTCGTTTTTTATTTTTTTTGAGCAACGCATTTGTATTTTTGCCAAAAGTACCAGAGCGTACATTTTAAAACTACAACCCGGGTAGACCGGTCTACCTGGTCGACCGGTTCAGGCTGTAAAAACCGAATGCTCTACTACAAACCATTACACAACCTCCCTGTAGGAAGCCTGGGGTCAGTGTTTCCAAATCACCACTTTTGTCGACTGTTTCGGGCGACTTTTTGGTGACATAGTCAACAAAGTGTCTACACTTTTACATTCCTGGCTTTGTGGAATTTCTCAATTTTTATTCTCTATAATTTACTAATAAAAATTTTCATGTTTCTTTACAATAAAATAATTTATAAAAAGAATATGATTATACCCAACAAACAATACGTACAGTTTACGTACCGGTTTCGGTCCGTCATAAACGGAATCCAACTCCGTTTACGTACCGTTTTCTTTATCCGTAAACGGACCAGAAAACGGATTTTAAGGAACATCGAAACTGATTCGAATCCGTCAATGACGGACCGTTTACGGACCGGATGAAAAACGGAGTTGTCCGTTAATAGTCCGTCAGTGACGGATCGCTTACGGATCCGTATTCATTCCGTTTTTTCAATAAAAAACGGATTTGTGTAAATGCATATTATTTTAATTATTAGTAGCAAATTTTTATTTTTTTTCATTAAATTTATTAACAAATATATTTAAATTAAAATAACAAAACTAAATAAACTAAATCCAACAAATACCATATTTGAAATAAATAAAACAAATATTTAATGTTGGTTTAAATTGTGGTACTTACGATATGATGAAGCAAACAATGCAAATTTGCACATTTTTTCACAAAATTACTTTAAGCTGTCGGGCAATATTTTTATTTGCAAATCAACACAATTTTGCACACATTATCGTAAAACTTGTTTTCAATTTTATCAATATTTACCTGAGGGATATTTAAGTATTAGTTTTTTATTACTAAGCAAATCCAAAAGCAACGGAAGAAAAAATGATGAAAAACAGTGGTCCGTATTTGACGGTACAGAAACGGATACACCAAAACGGAGTAAAAACGTATTGATTTCGAAAATTCAATTATACGGTCCGTTAATGTTCCGTTTACGTACAAGCTTTGACGGATACGTATTTTCGGACCGTAAACGTACAGTAGAAGCCGGATTCATGAATCCGTACGTATCGTAGAGTCCGTAAAAATGTTTCTTGGGTATGATCTAGAATCCTACTATACTATTCACTTATTTATAAAAAAATTTATTAATAAAATATCTAATTTTCCAAAATAAATGCACCTGTTAAAACTTATTTTCCTCCCTAGTGTGGAAATCTAGTAAAATGATCCAAAAGCTTAGACTAGAATTACTAAAATGTACTAGTGAATCTCTGGTTCCAATGTCTACACCTAGTCAATAGTTGTGTAGATTCGCAATGACAAGCACATGTTAAATGACTACAGCAAAAAGCGTTGGCTGGGGCATAATTAGTCAGTAGTACTGGTGACAAAGTCAATAGTGAATCAGTACAGTTTCACTATCGACATTTCCTTCATGGCTGCTTTATAGCACATACACGCTTCTAGCTTCGCACATAAGAAAACAATAGTATTGGTTTATAGCGCAGTATAATAGCATCGCTTGTAGCAGCCACTCTGACATTAGCCTAATACGACTTCCCAAGTATAAGTTTCTAAATAGATTTTAAAGGAATAAAAGAAAATTTAATTAAACTGAATGTTACTGTCAATGCTAAATCATGCATGTCTCAAATTTCAATAAAATATTTATGTGTTTGCATTTTTTTAGTTTTCATTTAAATATATATTTGTATTGATATGTTAATCATACCTTTCCACTCGTATTCAATAGAACATTGATAAAATTTTGGCAATTCGTACCTTACTGAGGAATAGTATACGTATCGCTGATTTACTTCAAGACTGTCATAATTCAAAAATCAATTTTGCAGAAAACGCGTTTAAAACTTTCAATTAAGCATAACTACTGAGAAAAGTACAAAACACTTTTGGTCGCCACTCAACAAGAAAAAGAGATAACAATACCATTATATTTAATATGTTGTAAATTGTGGTGTGACGCATATTTCTGCATCATTAACTCAGAGATCACGTTTTTTCACTTATGGCAGTCTTAAAGTAAATGAGCGATATATTATCTACATTGACAAAATGGTAATGATAAAGTAATGTGTTGAATTGACTTCACATTGCAATCATTTTTAACCATTGATGTTAGTTATGAATAACTGTAATACCAGTTTATTATTAAATGAATGGAGTGCACACATTTTTAAAAGTTTTGATTTTAACCCACTAAATATGAGATTGGGTTCTATCGGAACCCATAAGTGTGATCACAAAAACTTACGCAGTGTAGTACTAAGTAAAACTTTTGAAAACCTGTTGGCATAATATCAGGCAATCATATGTACAACAAATGTCATGGTACCCCTGTTAAAATAAAAAATTTCTCCAAATTTCTCAAAAATTACGTAACTGAAAATGTGACACTTATTTTTATTTTGTGTATTCCTTCGTATACTACCGCAAATCCAATAAATATTTTACTTGTTTAACTAATAAAACTTATAAAAATTGTAGACCAATATAACTCCATATTTAAGCACAGCATAAGTCATGGTACCCCTAGTCAAAACGGTCTTCTATTTGATTTACCTTATAATATTTCATTGCAAAACTGTTGGCATCCTTTAGACTTTTGTTAATTCCATTTTAAAAAGCGTAACTGTACTTTTCAAATTTCCAAGAAGCATTTGTTTATGACAAGGAGTAAAGTCAAGTAATTTTTTAAAATGTCGAGAAAAGAATTAGCAATGAAAGAGCGAAAAGTAATAATTAATAGTCCCGAAATGGGTAAATCATACACCGAAACTGCTAAAATTATAAATATGAACAAATGAACTGCGCAAGGAGTTATAAATCTTTTTCAAAGTTGATAAAGAATTTAAAATAAGCCACGTTCACTAAAGCTCAATAATTAAGATGGACAATAAATTTAAGCCATTATTTAAAAAGACGCATTCAGAAGTGCACTTAAAATATCTTCGGAGTTGAAGAAATCATTTGGAAATCTGTTTCTGCAGATACGGTACATGGGTGCATTTTGTAGGCCGGTTACAATGCTCGTACTGCTCGCAAGAAGCTGTACTTTAGTGTAACAAATAGAAAAGGCTTATGGATTCGCAACGGAATATAAAATAAACCAACTACTCTTGGAAAAAAGCAATTTTCTCGAAATATTATAAAAACTGTGATGTATGGAGAGGGTGGAGTAATGGTATGGGGTTGCATGTCAGTAGCCGGTGTTGGTAGTTTAGTGATCATTGAGGAGACAAGCATACACCGGCTGACGTTAATATGTGGATCACAAATAACACATCACATATGCTAAAAACCCCTCCTCAAAGTCCCGATTTGTATCCTATTTATAACTTGTAGGATAATTAAGAAAAACGCATACGAAAATTCATTTAAAATTTTAGATAGACACAACATTAATAGTAAATGTACAAACGATATGACCAAAGACAAATAAAAGTGTAATTTAAAAAAAGTAAAATTATAAATTAACGTTAAACATCAAATGTCAAAAATACAATAAAAAAAATTATATTGAAAATAAATATTTTTTATTTAAACAAAGTTAAAAGTTCCTTCTTAAATCGGTGTGTGTTGCTAATTAATTGTGTATTATTGGGCAATTAGTTACAAATATGGGTGGTATGATTGAAGAATTGTATTTTTGAAAGGTCGTAACTGAACGGTGGTGGAACTAGCTTTCTTCTACAAGGGGACCTTGCAAAATTTATATACTGGTATAAATAATCTGGCTCTTTGAGGTAGATGATCTCTTGAATCATAACAAGGCATCTGTATTTTAATAGGTCATCAAAACACATATTTAGCAGCTGATACGAATACATTGATATATGAGGACATCGTTTCTAATCAAAGACGTATCTGGCAATATCATTAAAAGCAACAAGAAGTTTTCTGGAATCAACACTATCACTATTTGCATTTCACAGCCATAGAGAAGAACTGGCATCAGGTAAGTTTTCGCCAAGAGCTGTCTTATAACAAGTGGCGTTGATGTTTGGACAGCCCAAAGGTTCCTTATCATTGCACGAACTTTACCAACAGTAGCATTTATGTGCTTTGTTGAGTAGCATTTATGTGAAAGTTGAGTTTTAAAAATTACTCCCAAATTAGTTTCACTTTCAAGAAAGTCAATATTTACGTGGTTAATTTTAACATGAGCATCAATCTCCAGTTTCAAATTATTTCTCGATATGAAAATACATTTTGACTTTGTTGGATTAAGACACAAGCCATTCATTCTGGCCCAGTTTTGTATATTTGTGAGATCATTGTTAATTGAATCGATACCCAGCAAAAAAAAAGTAGCAAAAGAAGAGAAAAAGAAGCAGTGATTTTGATTCCGGTGTTGTGAAAATTTGGATCGGAACCAATGATTTTTACATAGGGGTGTCATAGGGTGGAAGTTTTCTTTTATGATCCCTTTTCATTGCATCTAAAGCGCTTCTTATGGCTTAGTGAAAAATGAAATCTTTTGTTCTTCACAAATAAATTTTGAATTTGTAATTTAGATTTCTACAGAACATCAGTAATTGGGCCTTAGCCTCATTTTCACAATCTCCCGTTAGCTTCTACCTGGGAATTTAACTTACAGATTTGTTGTTATTTCCTATATAAAGTTTGAGTTTTACTGTTCGTTAAAGTTTAGCGGGAAATTCAGCAATCGGGCCTTATTTATCTCTATTCGAAATTCTTGCGATTTTTACTACAATAATTTTTTTACTTTTTGTAGCATCATAGATTTGAAGTGTTAAATTTCATTAAAAATCACATTTTTATAAGTTGTGAAAAAGAACTTCCTTAGAAGAGAAAAATCAGAACTAAACGATACTTAAGAATCAATGAAAAATTAATTCCTTAAGAATCACTTCCATTTATTTTTGCTGGGTAGGTAAAATACACAGAAACTGTGGTTCATTTTTCCAAAGATTTTGTATTATACCTATATACAATTGACATCGAAATTTCATAAAAATACCAAACATATTTATAAAAGTATAAATATTTTGTTCAAATGCAAAATAATTTTGTGCAAAAAAAAAAACTTCGTTTGTATTATTTACGAAATTTCTAAACTTAGGAAAATTATTACCATCAGCTGAGTACGAAAATTTTGTGATGCTAGAATTGTATACTAAAAATAATTTAAGAAATCATTGTATTATTTACAAAATTTATAATTTTATGAAATTTGAAAAATAAGAAAGTTTTGTAATATTTATATACAAAATATTTGTATATTGTACGAAAAATATATTTGTATATTTAAGCATGTATTATTATGAGTGTAAGCAAGTGATCGGCAAACATAGCACACAGAGGCCGAACACAACACGAATGTCAACAAATCTCACAGCTAAGAGCACAAAAAATTCAACTATTTCATTCAGTAGCATGCCAACTATCAACAGAGCGAGTATATGCCGCTTTGTTGAAGAAATAAAGTACACTCTAAAAATTAATTTTTTTTATTATAGAGCAATTCCATATGAAAGTGATCACCTTTTGGACGACCCCTCTCCGATTTTAAAATAAATAGTCTCAATCGATTGCCCAGCGAAAAATAATGTACCTACATATTTTTTTTTTTTTTATAGTGACTGGTTTAGTGGTGGTGTACACCACTGTCATGTGACAAAATTGAAGAATTCTTCATAAGGGACCTCATTGAAAGTTGTTTAAAAAAAACTACTAAAGCGATCGCAACGAGTGATAGCGTGAATCAGGCTTTAATTGAAAAATAAAATTTTCCTAATTTTTCTCAGAAATTTACCTTTTTTCCCATGAAAATTAAATTTTCCCATGAAAATTAAATTTTCCGATTTTCCACAGAAGCTCCTAAATTTTCCGGCTAATTTTATTTTTTTTGGATTCCTCATAATTTTTGCTTTAAGAATCAGCAATAAAAAAATGGGCCCCGACTCCTTGTTTGGACAGGAGAAGAGCATTTAAGAGACCACCTTGTTTTTATATTTTTTATTATTATAATTGAATTATTTTTAATTATTTAACATTATTTTATTTTATTATTAAAAATACACTTTAAAAATTATTTTACAGTTAAAAATACATTTATGAAGAAAAAATCAATTTTTTTTAAGAGCCCCAAGTTGAGTGTGTAGTGAATATGGTCTGCCTGCCTTCACAAGATCGGCCATAAATCCATGGATAATAGCAGCAGTGGCATGTAATGGCACACCAAACCCGACTGAGGCTACAGGTCATAAAATGTTTTGTAAATTTTTTAAATTACCAGGTAATAAATATTTCGCCTAAAATGACACGTGCAGAAACAAGTCATAAAACACGGATTTTCCATAACATAAATATGGCGAAATATTTATTACCTGGTAATTTAAAAAATTTACAAAACATTTTATGACCTGTGGTCGGCTTATTGGCAGTAACCAATTAAGTCCCTCTGTAAAAAACATTTTATGACCAGTAGTTCACGCAAATTTTCCTATTAAAGAAAAGCAAATATCGCTTATTTTTTTTTACCTATTTTTTACCAAAAAATAAATATAAATACTTCACACACTCTGACTCAAATTTCAGTTGAATACTAAACGTGAAAGTGTTAAAGTGTTTATTTGTAAAGTAAAGAGTGAAGCTGTAAAGACAATTTAAAGTAAAATGAATAAATTTTGCTGCAATCCGTTTAACAAGAGTGGACATCGTTCGAAAAAGATAAAAGTATTAAAATTAACTGGTGTTTCGAAGCGATACATGAATGAATTAAATATACAATACGATGAAGAAGCAGAATTCATATGCCCCAAGTGTAAAATCGATTTGTCTCAACAAGCAAATGCAACCACAATCCGAGAGTGAAATGACAATTGAACAAAATGTTTCATCTGATAGTGAGGCAGACATTCCGATGGTCAATATGTCTTTGAGTCCTTTGAATGAGGCTATTACCACTTTAGGTGAAACGCCTATTAGAAAAAGAAAGTTGCGAAGTGAAAAATACAGGAAAGATAAAAAAGGCAAGGTTATGAGTGCAATCGCGACAATATTTGATGAAGGCTCTGATAACGAATGCAGTCAAGCAGATGACGTTGATGACGGCAAACAAATGATTGAGCAGTTGAAAAGAAAATTCAATTTAGCGACCACTTTTCCGGAGAAATATCTCATTTTATCTGTGCTGCCTCAATCATGGTCTATACGCAAGATTTCTGAACAGTTTCAAACATCTTTTTACATCGCGAGAAGAAGCATAGAATTAGTTCGACAGAAGGGCATATTGGCGACTCCCACCAAGAAATTTGGCTCAAGGACCCTCAGCGAAGCAACGGTGAAATTAATTCAAGATTTTTACTGCAATGACAACAGCCGCGCCTGCCCAGGTACACGTGACTATGTTATCACACGTGAAGATGGAGAAAAAGTACACAAGCAGCGCAGATTATTATTATGTAATCTATCCGAAGCATACCATCAGTTCAAAGAGAAATACCCAGCAGAAAAGTGGAATTTTCTAAGTTTGCCATCCTACGACCAAAAGAATGCGTGCTGGCATTAGACAGGCACGGAACGCATTCAGTCTGCGTTTGCATGTTTCATAAAAACATCAAATTAATGTTCTTTCCATGCAAGAAATTGAAAGTATTTCACAGTGAAATCGAAACATATAGGGACCTCCTGTCGAAGTCGTTGTGCGCATACCCCACGGAAAATTGTCATCTGTCCAAATGCGACAATTGTCCGAAGATTGACGAGCTAGAGCAATATTTGGCGGAAAAGTTTGAACAGCTGTTAATTCAGGAGGTGCATTTCAAACAGTGGATAATTAGCAGCGGCAGATGTTCCCTTGAGACCGTGGTAAAGCAGATTCCGGAATTCATCGAGGAATTCGGATTCAAGTTGAATGAACTGAAGGCGCACCATTTCATATCCAAGATGCAATCGAAATTTCTAAAGGAAAGTAAGGAAAAATTAGCCCAAAATGAATTCACTGTGATAAGCGACTTTGCCGAGAATTACACTTTTCTCGTTCAGGATGAAATTCAGGCTTATCACTGGGGCAAACGACCAGTGCACGGTGCATCCTTTTTGCATTTATTTCAAAAACGAAGATAACGAACTACAGACCGTAAGCCTTGTTGTTGTCGCGGAGAGTTTAGCTCATCATTATGTGTCCGTTTATTTATTTCAAATGAAACTGTTTGAATTCTTAAGATCCAAATTCGATGCAATCGACAAAGTAACGTTTTTCTCAGACGGCGCGGCTTCTCAGTACAAGAATAAAAAAAAATTTTACAATCTTTGCATAATTGAAGAAGAACAAAACTGCAAGGTCGAGTGACACTTTTTTGCGACGTCCCACGGTAAGGGCCCATGCGATGCGTTAGGGGGAACCCTAAAACGCATGGCGACTAAGGCAAGTTTGCAAAGGCCATATACTGACCAGATATTAAATGTATAACATTTGTTTTCGTGGATTCAAAGCAAGGAAATTGCCATTAACACAGTTTTATGCACTCAAAAAGAACACGATGCCATGGAGCGACGACTTCAAAACAGATATAATAATGTCAAAACTATAACTGGAACGCAAAAGTTTCATTGCTTCATACCAAATATTTCTGATATGTCAATTAATGTAAAGCGGTACTCTTCGTCTGCCGACGTGCTAAATTTAAAGTTACTTTAATTTTATAATGATGCCAAGACAATTGAAATTTTTAATAAATATTGTAATTAAGTATAAGCAGCAAAATAAGAAAGATTTTTTCTTCATAAATGTATTTTTAACTGTAAAATAATTTTTAAAATGTATTTTTAATAATAAAATAAAATAATGTTAAATAATTAAAAATAATTCAATTATAAAAAATATAAAAACAATGAGAACAAGGTGGTCTCTTAAATGCTCTTCTCCTGTCCAAACAAGGAGTCGGGGCCCATTTTTTTATTTCTGATTCTTAAAGCAAAAATTATGAGGAATCCAAAAAAAAATAAAATTAGCCGGAAAATTTAGGAGCTTCTGTGGAAAATCGGAAAATTTAATTTTCATGGGAAAATTTAATTTTCATGGGAAAAAAGGTAAATTTCTGAGAAAAATTAGGAAAATTTTATTTTTCAATTAAAGCCTGATTCGTTGCGATCGCTTTAGTAGTTTTTTTTAAATAACTTTCAATGAGGTCCCTTATGAAGAATTCTTCAATTTTGTCACATGACAGTGGTGTACACCACCACTAAACCAGTCACTATAAAAAAAAAAATATGTAGGTACATTATTTTTTGCTGGGCAATCGATTGAGACTATTTATTTTAAAATCGGAGAGGGGTCGTCCAAAAATTTGCCAATTTTGATCGTTTTCATATGGAATTGCTCTATAGGTATTTTTTTATTAAAGGGTGTTCACGGTGCCCAGAGGTTATTTTTAATTTTATAACCAAATAACCTGATAACCAACCTACCGTGAACAACCTTACAGAATAGCTTCTCGATCTTAGTTAGAAGTATTGTGTCATCCACAGTATCAAAAGTCTTGCTGTGATCCAAAAGTACAAGGAAAGATATCATGTTATCATCAAGTTGGCTCCCTAAGTTCTACACAACGTCAATTAATGCAGTAATACGACTTCTTCCCCGTCTGAAACCTGACTGCCTTTCTGATAATAGATCAAAATTCTAGGACTTTAGATAAAAAAGGGAGAGTTGCTATAGGACGAAATTCATTGTTGCTTTTAGGAATTGGGATAGTTTTGGCAAATTCCCACTCATCAGGAAATATGTATTTCATAAGAGCTCTGTTGAGTATGTAGGTGAAAAAAGGAAACAGTTTTGGAAGAATAATTTTTAAGAACTTGGGATTAATTTCATCCGGCCCAACAGCATTTGATCTTATTGAGGAAAAACTTTTAATAACCTCAAATTTGTCGATACTATGAAAATATAAAGTGTTTTCAATAGGAGCAGTTGATATATTCTCATAAATATTCTCCGTAGGTCTATCAATACTAAAATAAATGGAGTTATTGTTTGGATAATCCACATAAATTTTTGAATTAGCCACAACCTTACTTCTTATATTCTTAAATTAAAAATGTAATTCTGGTGTTTTGTACTTTTTCCATCTATTATACGCAAAATCACTTTCATCAATGAGATGCTTTATTGTTGAATTAAACCAAGGCGGTTGTTTAGCTTTGATTATTCTTTCTTTTTCCGGCACACAGTCATTGAAAATATTGTTTATATTAATTTGCATAAATCTAACCTGATCATTTACATTAACCCTATTGTATATTGAACTCCATTGCACACTATCAAGCTTTTGGTTTACCAATAACTCGTCAATATTTCACATGTGTATCATAAGTTAGAAAAAGTAAATCATATTTAGAGAATACTGGTGCGGATATTTGATTGTAAAGCAAAACTTTAGATTTTTGACTAACAAAGAATACATCTATTGGACTTAAATTTTAGTGTACAATTTATTTCCTTTCTTACGTATATAGATACTCCTCCAGCATTGGTTTTCCTATCAGCTCGAAAGATTTTTTTTAGATAAATAAGTGAAATATTATTTTGTTTGATATAGTATATAAGTTAACACATTAAATAAAATTAAGTGTCATATCTTTTAATGCGATTTTTTTTAGAAATTACGAAAGATTTTTTATTATAGCTACGGTACCATGACTTTTGCTGTACATTGTAATTTGGATCACCGTCGGAAATACGAATGCAGTAACCTAACATATGAATTTAAGAATAATCAAAAGCAGATAGCTAATACTTACATTTACTATTTCTGGGGCCATTCAATCACCTGCTTTTAATAAATTAATGGATTTATTGTGCAAAAATTATAAAAAACCCATTTAAATTAATCATGTAAATAAAAAATATTAATTTATTTTTAAGTTTAATTTGAAAGCCTCTAAAAAAATAAATTATTATTTAACGTGTTTTGCATGTGTTTTGGAATAAAAAACTGTTTTGTACATGTTTTCCCATATGTTTTTTTCGTCAAAACAACATGACTTGCTCAAAAGGCGCAAGTGGAAACGTAAAGGCGTGAACAAGTTGTGGGGGTGGACGAAGGAAGTGTGGAAGGCAATTTCTCCAGAATTCGTGCAGAGGTACACACAAAGTCTACCTAATCGCATCCAGAAGCTTAAGAAAGCAAAGGGTTATTGGACCAGTTATTAAATATATATTATTGTTTTAAAAATATAAAAAAATAGTGAGTGCACAACTGTATCATTTTGATATATTTTGCATTATGGCTTCGTGTATTTGTTTTTGTGATAAGATCTTAATAAAACCTGTTTGAAAGAGAGAAGACACTTGTACAAACATAATATAAAAAATTTGATTGCATTTGAGTAAAATTTATAGAAATTATAGGTTGTTAAGGCGATAGTTGTTGGTTCGAGATACAGTTATGCTCCTCAGTGTATATCAGAGAACTGCAAAATCAACTTTTTTCTTGATTTAATCATATACAAAAATTCTTGATCACATATAATAATTCAACAAAATTCTCTGTAGAATAAAATCAGCATCATATTACTGAACGCGTGATTCGGATCAGTTTGAATCATCTGTCGATTATGTTTTATGCAACAAAAAGTCAGTGTTGAATAAATCAGAAAAAACAAAAAACAACGGGTATGTGTGTATTCATAATTAAAACAAAATAGAAACACATTTCATAAATGATATTGCGTACATTAGGGTGGGACTTAAATCTGCTTTTTCCTAATTTTTATTAGTAATACAATACTAAAAATATTCTTCTTTGTGAAATAAAAATATTTTTTTGGAAAAAAAAATTTAGGTCAATATCTCAGGCTTGCATAATCCGGAAAAATTTAAATATTGTCAAAATTTGTTTTCATCTATTTTGATTGGAAAATTAGGCAATATTTAACTTTAACCGGATTGGGCGAGCCTGAGATATCGACCTAAATTAAAAAAAAATTTCACAAAGAACAATATTTTTGGTATTCCTAATAAAAGTTCTAAAAAAAACGTATTTTAGACCGAGCCTAATGTACATATACCATTTATGAAATGTGTTTCTACAAAACCACCCCCTTGTTGTTTTTACTGACTTATTCTACATCAAAATAATTATTGTTGGCTCGAATGAACAGAATAAAATCAATGGTATAACAACGACCGATGATTATAAATCAGTGACACAACAATTTGCACGTCGTTTGATTGATTTAAAATCATCAACAAATATGTGTATTGGAGTGTATTCAGCGTTTGAACGCAAACACATATTTATTCTTGTGTTGATTGCGTATGAACATTTTGCAATCAGCAGTTGTAGTTATCTGGTGTATATTTTGTTATTAATGCATATTTTGTAATGAAAGTATATTTTAATGCACATTTTTTCTAAAGGGAAGGTACACTCAGGTTAATTCTTCTGGTAAAAGATGAAGGGTTGCATATATAACTGTATAATGGATATATAATTACATATTGGACCATATATAATTATATATAATTTTATATGACACCGTATTAAACAATTTTGATGAATTTTAATGGATACCAGATATAATATATATAATTATATTGTATACATACAATTATATATAATTATACATAACTACATATATATAAACTTTTTTACTCGGGCACTTATATCCTATCAAAAATTTCTAGTTTTTGTTGTCTCGAAATGGTTTAAAATTTTAAAGTTATATCAAATAATATCTTTTATCATATCAAAAATACTCTAGATATGGAATTATATCTTTTTATTATAAGAAACTATATTATTGTGAATACATATATTACTTATGCAATAAATGAAAAAAAATGGAATTATATATAACAATATCTCAAATTGGTTTGCACATCCATATCACAACATATTTCTTATATTGTAACACATATTAAACCATATAAAAAAATACCATATTAAAAAGTATTTTTGATAATTTAAATTTAAATATTAAAAAATATTTTTGATAATGACACATATATTATTACATCCCAAATATTAGATATCATATATAATTTTAAATGGTTCTGTATAAATCATATATAAATATATACAATCCCGTGTAACCCATATACAATTATATGTAGTGTTATATACAATATTATATGATATTATATATACCATATCTTATCATACATAATTTTATAAAGATCAATATATAACCAGATATGGTTATATATAACAAAATATAAGGTAATTTAAAAAAAAAATATGTAATATATAGTTATATGATAATATATTATTAGATGAGGCCACATATGATTGTATCTAAACTTTTTTACTCGGGTAGTTATAAAATATCTCTATAAAATTGGACATGATTTATATTTTATATAAAATATATATAACACTATATATGGCTAACACAGGATATTTACTTATATATGACATATACAGAACCATATATACTTATATATGACTTATAAAGAAACATATATTTATTTATTTAATTGTCTATGGAATTTTTATCCTTATGCTAATAACTACCATGAATTCAAAATAATTATGATTATGTAACCAAGAGTTCAGAAAAATAATAAATTTTTTATTACTCTAGGATTAAGTAAAAAAAAATTATAAATCTGTAAATGTGTAATTTCATTAATTAAAATTTAAATCATATATCACCATTAATAATATTTAAAATAAATAACACATTCAGCATAGTTCTCCGGCTTAATAAAGTTTATTTTGATAAACTAAAGACAATGAGTCAACAGTAACACTATTTAGTTTTTTGCGTTAATCATTTCACGTTGTGGAAGAACGCCAATATTATTAGTAATTGGTCTTTCTTTACAAATATATTCACCAACCAAAGTATTCTCAGGCAAGAAGTTTGAATCAAGAACATTTCCAAAAAATTCAGCAGAAACAGCAATTTTAAAAGATGCAATAGATCTCGGCTGAGAAAATTGAAATTATGTATTAAAACACCAGCATTAAGTCCAATCTTAGATTTTATGTAAAAATCTACATCATCTGAAGAAGTACCACTTCCCAAACGAAAATGAAAACAGTTTTTCAGCTGGAATAGCATGCAATGGGTTATGAACAACTTGATTATTCCATGTACTAGGATAATTTGTAGACATTGTCGGTGATAAAATTGTATTGTAGGATCTATTATCATTGACCAGTAATAGCTTATTGGGAGATCACCTTCAATGACGGAAGTAGCGAAGGGGTAGCATTAATAACTTTGACAGTATTTAAAGGAGTAGGCACCGCTAAATATGAAATTCATGGCATTACAGGAGGCTTATTTTAGACTTTATCTTTATTATTGGTAAATTTATCTAAATTCGGAAAATTTGTAAATAGTTCACCAAATTTTGATAGTCTGGTTTGCGCAGACAAAAATTCTTTATTAAGTTGGTCAAATTCACCTCTAAAACTTTTAAAAAAATTGTAGAAATCTATATTTATTTTTTCGCAGTGGAGACTAGACAATTGAAGTGATTCCATGGGGTCAGCAAGCGTATCAAAGTCACGTGCCTTAAGTCTAGTACATTTCACATGGTAGTTGCCTAAGCATACCCAGCATAATACCACTCGATCATTTCCAGAAATGTTGCTGTTCGTATCGTTACGATTACGGTTTTACCCTTTATAAAATCGTTGATTTATTTACCTTTTAAATAAATCGAGTTCTTTCTATATTGCAGATAATAAACACTGTTTGAAATTATTTATAGCTCTATTTATTTATAACAGTCACTAAAAATTACAGAAAACACTTAAATAGCACCTTTATTTACACGATGCAGATAGACTAAACGTTAGCCACACTTTAGTTCTTCACACTTTGCGTTTTACTTATGAACTTAACTTCTGCGTCATTGAGTACCAGTATTTATATGAGTAGTCAGGTATTCTAGTTATTTCTAGTTTATTACGACACTAGATTTTTCCAGCTGTCAAAATTCGTGTGAAGAAAATTCTAATACTAGAAATTTCTTGTAACACTGCCGCCCACTTAAGCCTGTTCGTCCCGAACAGACATAACTATTCCTTTTCCATAGTTGGCTAGTCGTTCTAGATGAACAACCTTCATTTTGGACCTTGGGCTCTGATCTTTCTGTATTCTGTATACCACATTATTCAACCTTTTAATAACTCTATAGGGTCCCAATGCGTTTATAGTTTGGGAGATAATCCTTTCTTTCGTTGCGGGTTAAATAGCAGAACCAGCTGACCCTCATTAAATCCTTCAGAATTTGCTGCCCTATCGTACCTCGCCTTCATCTTATCGCTGGCTATTTTAATTCGATTGCGCACAAACTCATGAAGCTCGTTAAGGTCTTCTTGTTCCCGGGAAGCGTTATCGTTGTCTTTACTTATGAACTTAACTTCTGCGTCATTGAGTACCAGTATTTATATGAGTAGTCAGGTATTCTAGTTATTTCTAGTTTATTACGACACTAGATTTTTCCAGCTGTCAAAATTCGTGTGAAGAAAATTCTAATACTAGAAATTTCTTGTAACACTGCCGCCCACTTAAGCCTGTTCGTCCCGAACAGACATAACTATTCCTTTTCCATAGTTGGCTAGTCGTTCTAGATGAACAACCTTCATTTTGGACCTTGGGCTCTGATCTTTCTGTATTCTGTATACCACATTATTCAACCTTTTAATAACTCTATAGGGTCCCAATGCGTTTATAGTTTGGGAGATAATCCTTTCTTTCGTTGCGGGTTAAATAGCAGAACCAGCTGACCCTCATTAAATCCTTCAGAATTTGCTGCCCTATCGTACCTCGCCTTCATCTTATCGCTGGCTATTTTAATTCGATTGCGCACAAACTCATGAAGCTCGTTAAGGTCTTCTTGTTCCCGGGAAGCGTTATCGTTGTCTTTATCTATAGCGGCGGGCTTAATACCAAATCCTAAATCGCCAGGCAATTTAAGTTCCGTTCCGAAAATTATTTTTGCAGGTGTCCGGGAGGTGGAATCGTGAACAGCCGATCCATATGCCAGCAGAAATTTAGGGATGTGTTCGTCCCAGTCCTTCTGATGTGCACTGACCACTTTTCTTAAGTATTCCTCTAAAGTGCGATTGAATCTTTCGACCATACCATCAGATTGTGGATGCAGAGGGGTGGTTCTTGTTTTTCTTATACCATACAACTCACACATTTCCTTAAATATAGCAGATTCAAAATTCCTTCCCTGGTCAGAGTGTAATTCTAATGGAACTCCGTAGCGGCACACCCAGTTGTTCACAAATGCGCTTATTATCGTTCTGGCTTCCTGTTTCGGTATAGCGTATACCTCAGGCCATTTACTGAAATAGTCGATCACCACCAGAACGCAGCGGTTTCCGGAATCACTGACGAGGAAAGGGCCTGCTACATTCATTGCTATCTGCTCAAATGGGGCACCCGAGTTGTATTGTTGAAGTTGCCCACGACTTCTCCTTACTGGTCCTTTAGCTGCGATGCATCGCGTGCAATTTGCTATTCAATCGCTTAAAGCTTGCTGGCAGCCGACACAGTAGAATCGTTGTTTTAACTTCTCTAGGGTTTTCGTGACACCGAGATGACCACCACTGGGACCGTCATGGATCTCTTTTAATACTTTGTCTATTTTGCTTGACGGCACCACAATAAGCTTGGTCTCAGTTTTGCCATCCGCACTTTTCCATATACGGTATAAGCAGTGATTAATTAGACGTAGACTGTTCCACTGGGCCCAATACGCCTTCATTAGAATACTTTCAGCTGATATTTGTTCACGGGTAGGCCTCCTGTCCTCTGTTTAGGCTGACATAATTTTTGATATTATGGGGTCATTTTGTTGCGCCGTTGACCAGCCTTCACTTGACTCAATATGCGTTAGTCTTATATCAACGATGCATTTTTTTCCTTCAGCCCTCGAACAATGTTTGCACTCTAAATTGCAGGGACGACTTGAAAGGGCGTCCGCATTGCAATGCTATATTTAAGGAAATGTGTGAGTTGTATGGTATAAGAAAAACAAGAACCACCCCTCTGCATCCACAATCTGATGGTATGGTCGAAAGATTCAATCGCACTTTAGAGGAATACTTAAGAAAAGTGGTCAGTGCACATCAGAAGGACTGGGACGAACACATCCCTAAATTTCTGCTGGCATATGGATCGGCTGTTCACGATTCCACCTCCCGGACACCTGCAAAAATAATTTTCGGAACGGAACTTAAATTGCCTGGCGATTTAGGATTTGGTATTAAGCCCGCCGCTATAGATAAAAACAACGATAACGCTTCCCGGGAACAAGAAGACCTTAACGAGCTTCATGAGTTTGTGCGCAATCGAATTAAAATAGCCAGCGATAAGATGAAGGCGAGGTACGATAGGGCAGCAAATTCTGAAGGATTTAATGAGGGTCAGCTGGTTCTGCTATTTAACCCGCAACGAAAGAAAGGATTATCTCCCAAACTATAAACGCATTGGGACCCTATAGAGTTATTAAAAGGTTGAATAATGTGGTATACAGAATACAGAAAGATCAGAGCCCAAGGTCCAAAATGAAGGTTGTTCATCTAGAACGACTAGCCAACTATGGAAAAGGAATAGTTATGTCTGTTCGGGACGAACAGGCTTAAGTGGGCGGCAGTGTTACAAGAAATTTCTAGTATTAGAATTTTCTTCACACGAATTTTGACAGCTGGAAAAATCTAGTGTCGTAATAAACTAGAAATAACTAGAATACCTGACTACTCATATAAATACTGGTACTCAATGACGCAGAAGTTAAGTTCATAAGTAAAACGCAAAGTGTGAAGAACTAAAGTGTGGCTAACGTTTAGTCTATCTGCATCGTGTAAATAAAGTGTGCTATTTAAGTGTTTTCTGTAATTTTTAGTGACTGTTATAAATAAATAGAGCTATAAATAATTTCAAACAGTGTTTATTATCTGCAATATAGAAAGAACTCGATTTATTTAAAAGGTAAATAAATCAACGATTTTATAAAGGGTAAAACCGTAATCGTAACGATACGAACAGCAACATTTCTGGAAATGATCGAGTGGTTTTATGCTGGGTATGCTTAGGCAACTACCATGTGAAATGTACTAGACTTAAGGCACGTGACTTTGATACGCTTGCTGACCCCATGGAATCACTTCAATTGTCTAGTCTCCACTGCGAAAAAATAAATATAGATTTCTACAATTTTTTTAAAAGTTTTAGAGGTGAATTTGACCAACTTAATAAAGAATTTTTGTCTGCGCAAACCAGACTATCAAAATTTGGTGAACTATTTACAAATTTTCCGAATTTAGATAAATTTACCAATAATAAAGATAAAGTCTAAAATAAGCCTCCTGTAATGCCATGAATTTCATATTTAGCGGTGCCTACTCCTTTAAATACTGTCAAAGTTATTAATGCTACCCCTTCGCTACTTCCGTCATTGAAGGTGATCTCCCAATAAGCTATTACTGGTCAATGATAATAGATCCTACAATACAATTTTATCACCGACAATGTCTACAAATTATCCTAGTACATGGAATAATCAAGTTGTTCATAACCCATTGCGTGCTATTCCAGCTGAAAAACTGTTTTCATTTTCGTTTGGGAAGTGGTACTTCTTCAGATGATGTAGATTTTTACATAAAATCTAAGATTGGACTTAATGCTGGTGTTTTAATACATAATTTCAATTTTCTCAGCCGAGATCTATTGCATCTTTTAAAATTGCTGTTTCTGCTGAATTTTTTGGAAATGTTCTTGATTCAAACTTCTTGCCTGAGAATACTTTGGTTGGTGAATATATTTGTAAAGAAAGACCAATTACTAATAATATTGGCGTTCTTCCACAACGTGAAATGATTAACGCAAAAAACTAAATAGTGTTACTGTTGACTCATTGTCTTTAGTTTATCAAAATAAACTTTATTAAGCCGGAGAACTATGCTGAATGTGTTATTTATTTTAAATATTATTAATGGTGATATATGATTTAAATTTTAATTAATGAAATTACACATTTACAGATTTATAATTTTTTTTTACTTAATCCTAGAGTAATAAAAAATTTATTATTTTTCTGAACTCTTGGTTACATAATCATAATTATTTTGAATTCATGGTAGTTATTAGCACTTGACTCAATATGCGTTAGTCTTATATCAACGATGCATTTTTTTCCTTCAGCCCTCGAACAATGTTTGCACTCTAAATTGCAGGGACGACTTGAAAGGGCGTCCGCATTGCAATGCTTTATGCCTTTCCTGTGCTCGATGCTGAAATCATAGCTTTGAAGTCGTTCAATCCAACGGGCTAGCTGCCCTTTTGGTTGTTTACATTGCAGCAGCCACCTGAGTGCAGAATGGTCGGTTCTTAGTTGAAAGTGCTGACCATACAGATACTTGTGGTAGTGCTTTACACATTCTACCGCCACCAAGAGTTCCAATCGCGTTACGCAGTAGTTTCTTTCAGGCTTCGAAAGTACTCGACTGTAATAGCCTATGACTTTTTCGGTTCCATTGATAACCTGCGACAGCACACTTCCTATTCCGTATCCGCTTGCATCGCTATCCAGCACAAATTTTTCCCCGGCCACAGAATCGGTGCCGTACATAATAACTCCTTGAGCCTTAGGAATGCTTGTTCTTGAGCTTCCCCAATGAAATGGTCGCGCCTTCTTAGTCAGCTCATGCAGACTTGCAGCCACACTGGCAAAATTTGGTACAATTTGTCGGTAGTATGTGCAGAGACCTAGAAAGCTGCGCAAATCGTGCAGATTTTTCGGGCAAGGCCAATCTTTAACAGCCCGAATCTTTTCTTTATCGGTTGATATACCCTCTGCAGTTACACGGTGCCCCAAATACTTGACTTCCCTCTGGAACAGTGTACATTTCTTTGCGCTAAGCTTGAGTCCAGCCGCTGATACTCGCCTTAAAGCTTCTGCTAAGTTCTTCAGGTGTTCATCGAAAGTTTTCCCCATGACAATTATGTCATCAAGGTATACTAGGCATGTTTTCCAGTGGAGTCCTTTCAGCACATTTTCCATTAAACGCTCAAATGTTGCTGGAGCATTGCAGAGTCCAAAGGGCATCACATTAAACTGCCATAATCCGTCACCTGTGCTAAAGGCAGTTTTCTCCTTGTCTTGGTCACAAATTTCTACTTGCCAATAACCACTTTGCAAGTCCAATGTGGAGAACCATTTGGTTCCTGCTAGCGTGTCTAGAGTGTCGTCAATTATCGGTAGTGGATAGCTGTCCTTCTTCGTGATATCGTTTAGTTTTCTGTAATCAACACAGAATCGGGTGCTGCCATCCTTTTTTTAACTAAAACTATAGGCGAGCTCCATGGGCTAGGAGATGGTTCGATTACTCCACTAGGCTCCATTTCGTTGACTAACTCCTTTACTTCATTTCGTTTTGCTAGAGGAATACTTCGGGGCGCTGCTTTATTGGCCTCGCTTCACCAGTATTTATTCGGTGTTTCACAATCGTCGTTCTTCCTTGACTTTGGGTATTTCCTGATTAGCTGTTTGGCTTTATTTATATCAGGCAGCGCCAGTTCTTTTACCCATTTTCCACATATTCTGCCAACATCTCTCGGTTTTCAACGGACGCACTGTAAGGTTCCAAGTTCTTTTCGCAACTGATTATTGCTTCTGGCACAGTACATTTGGCTATTTCAGAGTTCTCTCGGACAACTTTTTCACAATTTGATAGGTTCAGTACTCTTACAGGAACTCTTTTGTTTTTGCTGGTTTTTACGAGGGCTTTCGCTGTTATAAGGTCACTTTTTATTTCTGATGGTTCTACCACCCACAAGCTGCCGTCCTCACAATCTCCTTCCATACGCACCCATACTAAAGTTTCAGCCCGTGCTGGTAGTTTTTGGTGGCTGATGGTAACAAGCTTTCTTACCTGATCCGCTTGCTCATATCCAACATCAAGAGGTATTTCAACATTGCGCCAAATCATAACTTTTTGCCTCATATGCAGATTAATGCCGTGCCCAATCATGAAATCTGCACCAATTATTACTTCGTCCACAATATCGGCAACAATAAATACGTGATTGACGCTTATGTTGGCAATCGTTAGTTTTACATTTATTTTACCATAGACATAGGCAGGCTCCCCAGTAGCTGTGCGCAGACTTACCCCGTATAGTGGTTCAACTGCCTTATTGCTCTAAATCGGGCCTGATGATTGACTGTGATGCTCCAGTGTCTATCGTAAAAATGTGCTTTCGCCCGTTGATGTACCCATAAGCAGTAAGATTGCTTTTCTCCTGCTGTATTACTGATATGGAGATTGTGGGGCCATCGGTTGTGGGAGCTAGCTCATGCCCCGTAGTGCTAGCTCTTTTTAGTTTAACGGTGACTCTTTAGGTGATTGCTGATCGGCCCGGAGGCTCTTCCTTGGTGCTTTGCAATTTCGCTGGAAATGTCCCACTCTACCGTAGTTGTAGCATTTATCCTTTGCCTTGACTTGCTTCTCCCTAATGCCTGCTTAAATGCATCTTTTAACTCCGTGAGCACTTCTCTGAATCCTTCTGTTAACTTTGTGCTTATATCTTGCTCTCTTTCAGCAGTCATTTCGAGGTTACGCAGCTTAAATATTTGCGGCTTGGAAATCACCTTTGCAGTCTCTTGTGCCACCGCGAATGAGACATTTTCAGCAAAAGTCGATTTCTGCGTAGCACACACCGCATGTCTCACATCAGAATTCCGAATTGCATTCACAAATGCTTCAATTTTGAACTGATCTAAGAATGGATGATTTTCGCCTGGATAAGTTAGCTGCACCAACCGCTCAATCTCTGTCGCAAAATCTTGCAATGACTCATTTGTTTTCTGCAGTCTACCTCTTAGTTCCATTCTGTATATTTCTTTTTTGTGTTCGCTGCCATACTTTCGCTGCAGTGCCACCATTATGTCGTCATAATTATTTCTGCAGGTAATTGGCACACTTTCTAGAATTTCTGCAGCGTTTCCTTTTAAGACCAGAATCAACTCTATAGCTTTTTCTTCGATGTTCCACATATTTCTGGCGGCAACTGTCTCGAACTGGAACTTGAAAACATTAAACGGTACGCTGCCGTCAAAAGTGGGGGCCTTTGCTCTACCAGAAGTTTCTGAAAGAATTCGTACTGGGCCCTCTTGACATTGAGAATTATTTATTTTACTTTCCAGATCTTGCAGTTTTTTCTCGACGTCATTCTCTAAGTCAGATACTCGTTTTTCAACCACCGAAATTTTTTCATTAGTAGCTTTAGAAGTTTCCTGAAGTTTTTCTGCCCTCGAAGTACCTATCTTAGTTAACAGTTTCGTTTCCATCTTAGTTAACAGTTTTTCGTTGTCTGCTCTAGAAGTTGCTTGAAGTGTAACTAGCAATTTCTCGTTGTCCGCTTTAGAGGTTTCTAGCAGTTTCTCATTCTTTTCCATCATAGCAGCCAACATTGCGCTTAACTTCATATTACCTTCTGTTTTACGGGTACTAACTTCCATTGCTTCTTTTTCGTCAAATTCGTAAGCCGCAATGTCGATGTTACGCCGCTCGTATTCCTCTATCAGCCTCTTTTGCAATTCTGTCTTATTACCTGCTGTCGGTAGCTCCAATTTGCTCAACTCCTTCTTGAGCTGTTCCACTTTAAGCTCCTCCAATTTCATGACTGCTTATTATTTTGCAATCCCACTTCTGACACCAATTGTTACGATTTTAACCTTTATAAAATCGTTGATTTATTTACCTTTTAAATAAATCGAGTTTTTTCTATATTGCAAATAATAAACACTGTTTGAAATTATTTATAGCTCTATTTATTTATAACAGTCACTAAAAATTACAGAAAAATACTTAAATAGCACACTTTATTTACACGATGCAGATAGACTAAACGTTAGCCACACTTTAGTTCTTCACACTTTGCGTTTTAGTTATGAACTGAACTACTGCGTCATTGAGTACCAGTATTTATATGAGTAGTCAGGTATTCTAGTTATTTCTAGTTTATTACGACACTAGATTTTTCCAGCTGTCAAAATTCGTGTAAAGAAATTTCTAATACTAGAAATTACTTGTAACAGTATTTAAGCAATTCATTGAAATAATTCGTTGATGCTTATGTTATACAGTTCAACACAAATCTAATCTTTTATTATATGCAATCTATAATTATATATGCTATCTAATATTTGAGATATAACATATGGTCCACTATCAAAAAGATTTTTTAAAATGGTATGAGATATAATAATATATGATTCAATATTTAGTCCAATAAAAGAAATTTGTTTGTTGTAGTATAAGATATAATTATATATAGTACAATATTTGCAAACAAATTTGAGATATTGTTATATATAGTTGCATATCAAGAGTATTTTATAAGATATGATAGAATATATAATGAGATATAATTTGAATCCCAGCCAGGTAGATTTTTTTTTTGTTTTTAAATTTTTTTCTATATTAATATTTTTTACAAAACTTTCAAATTTGAACCCATTTAGGGACAACAAGACCTAGAAAATTTTGATAGAACATAATATATAATTAGCTTATAATAATCTAGGTACATTAATTTATATATGATCTTTGTTTCCAAAAACCCTACAGGTGGGGAAAATTTATATATTTTTTGTTTGTTTTAACTAAAATTATTCTTCCATAAGTCCATAAATATTAACACTTTTTTCATTCCATTTAGTTTTTTTAAGCTTTCTATTAGATTCAAATCTTAAAACTAAAATCAAATATATAAGCTCTTACCAGTGTAATAGCTATTTTACTGTATTTAAATGTTCATCAGCTACCGCGCCAGACCCAGGATGTCAATTCTTCTTAGTCTCTGGTGTCCTTCGAACTGAAGCAGATTCCGGGCGAGAGAGTTAGTTTATTCACATATTTAATTCAATACTTCTATATATCCTCAATAACCATTCGAATGTTTAGGTCTCTGTGTATGTTTTCCTTTCTTATGTACCATGGTCGTAAAAGCTTAGATTATCTTCTTTGTAATTTTTTAACATTAGATCACACGCAGTTCCCCATAGCTGGATGCCATAGTTCCATATTGGTTTTATAATAGATTTGTACCAAAAAACCTTGTAACTGTGCAGATTTTAGTTTGATAGCCGTTATTTTGGCCTTAATATGTCGGGACCATGTAAGTCTTCGATCAAGATGAATGCCTAAGTATTTAACATGATTTTCCTCAAGAACACTGATGTTGTTTATTTTGATTGGTGGGCAATTTTGTCTTCTAAAGTTGGACGTTATATGAACACATTTCGATGGGTTGACTTTTATTTTCCATTTATTTAACCAATACTCAAGTTTACAAATATGATGTTGTAGTTGTTCGGAAGCAGCCTTTCGGTTGCGAATGTAGATGTTTGTGTATTTGGGTTAGTTGGCAAATCTGCTGTATAGATAATAAATAGTAACGGCTCCAATATACTGCCTTGGGTAACTCCTGCTGAAATACGATGAAATAAGCTAAAGGTCCTATCAGATAAATAACTCTTGAAAAGCTTATGTGTCTTTTCTAGAAGTAATCTTACTACTTTGGTGACAAACTTTATCAAAAGCTTGTGAACTATCAATAAAGAACACAGAACAATATTGCTTGTTCTCAAATACAGATCTGATGGTGGTGGTTATTCTATGAACTTGATCAACTGTGCTATGTCACTCGTGAAAACTAAACTGATGTTCAGGAATAATTTGTTGTTGATTCAGGTAAGGTGTTAAGCATATAAGAAACAATGTTTCAAATAGTTTTGCGAAAATGGATAGTAAACTTATAGGTCTATATGACATAATTTGGCTGGTGTCATTTCCAGGTTTGGGAATCATTTTAATTTCCAAGATCTTCCAAGAGGATGGGATTCTTAGAGGTATATCCTGTGAGAGGTGAGAGCTCAGATACATTTTGTATTTAAACCAATTTGTGTTCCTATTTGGATATAAATCTTTGTTTCCATTTTCAATAATGAACCTATTGTGTATAGTTATTATTTTTGGGGAGTGGTCTGACGACAGGTCAAGAGAAGAGTTTACTATTTATTGATTCCGTTTAATATTTTTATAACAGCAATATCATTAAACAGCTGTTTCCCCCTTGAACTGACCAGTCTAGAGCCCCAAAAGGTATGCTTAGCGTTGAAGTCACCGGCTACAATAAATTTAGTTCCCATTGTGGAAAAGAAATTAAGAAATTTCCCCTGTCAATTTTATGCCTGGGTGGACAATATATAGATGATAGTGTAACTTAAAAATCCTTAAGATTTATGGAAGTAGCTTGGATGAATTCTCTTTTTAAATTCTGGCGTTAAGAAATGTTTAACGGTTTTGTGGACGATAATGGCGGTACCGCCACAAGCTCTTCCACTTGTTGGCTTGGTGTCATATGTAAGATAACCGTTTATCCTGAAGCAGTTTTTTAGGGTGAAATGTGTTTCGGATACAAAAAGTATATCAATTTCCTGCTCTCGTAGGAAGAGTTCGACTTCATGATTATCCTGGGATAACCCATTTGCGTTCCAAGAACATTTGAACGAATCTGTGTATGGGGACCACAGACAGTTAACTTCTTCCTAATTATTTGACTTAAGAACCGCTGAGAGCTGTATCTTAGGGAGAAAGATTATAATTGAAGTCACTCAGATGAGCGAGTATAATTATAGAGAGGTGGAGAAAAGAAACGTCATCAATAAAAATAATTACCGCTGGAAGCTGTATCTTAGGGAGGAAGATTATAACAAAAAGTATATAATTTTCTATAGAGTATGTTTCTCTCTCACGAACTTTTTAGTACTCTCTTAGAACACGAACATAGTTTGGCGGCAACAAAGGTGAGTTTTGGTCGGCAACTTTTAGTAGTGTTTAGCGGTGCTGCCATATAACCAATTTTAACTATATTTTTGCCGTTTTTTGGGATGCTAGAGATTTTTCAGATTATTTCATAAAAAAAATGTTTTTTTATTTTATTCATGTATTTTTTCAGATTCTTCAGATAAAAATATAATATTTGTTCAATATACTATTTATTTTTACTAAAATTAGGCATGTCTAATAAAGTAAAAAAATACAACAAAAATTTGCAATTGTGTTAAAAAAATAGTCACGAATTCAAACATAAAATTGTGACATGAAAAGTATTAAAGTGTGTACACACACTTTGACCAACTATGTCTATTCCATTATTTCCCATTTTCATGGTAAAAATATATAATAAAGAGAATAAATATGCTATTAATTGTTGCAACATATAACTAAAAACCTATAAAAAATGCAATAAATTAAAAAAAATTGTTTTCATGAAAAAACTGGTAAACAGTTAAGAATCCCAAAAACTGGGATAAAAAATTACACTGTTTATGTGGCAGCACTGCATACACTAAATTTAATGTTTTTCAACACTTTAGCAACTTTGAAAATGTTGCCCTCTCATTTAAAAATGTTGCCGCTGAACTCTGTACCATGTTGAATTTCTGGTAGAGCGGGAAAAATACTCTTTAGAAAATTATATACTTTTTGATTATAATTGTAGTCACTCAGATGAGCGAGTATAATTATAGTGAGGTGGAGAAAAGAAACGTAATCAATAAAAATATTGGGTAGATTTCTTTTCATAAACGTTATAAATTTTATTTGGGTATATTACCTTTTTTAGTTTGAGTTGTTAGCAAGGGTACACTCAGAAAATAAAGTTAGTAGAAAAATTTGTAAACAATTTACAAACTACAGAGTTTTTACAGAATATTTACAAATTTTTGTTGCTAATTTCAGAAATCATTTTACAAATTTTTGAAAATCGATTTGCAAAAATTAGCGAAAAAATTTACTAATTTTAAAATGGAGGATATTGAAGGAAATGCTATTTCTAATTAAAACTTACACCTACAAACTTAATTTGCCTTAAAATGTTACACACATTTATTACAAAAAAGGGATCGGAAGTGAATATACAGACTAATGTCTGAAAATATGACATTCACTTAAAATAGCACTAAAAAGTTTTTTTTAGTTCTAAAAATCAGCTTTAAAACAATTTGACCTTAAAAGTAAAAAAAATATTGACTAAAATATTTTTCAAAGCAGAAATTACCAAACAAAAACAAAATGATTAATTCGTTTATGTTTTAACAATTTATAAGATTTTTAAGCCCTTGGTTTTGTTTTTAATGTTGTATAAAACATTTTTGGAAAAAAATAAAATTAAAAAAATTTGATGCTCGATAAAAAAAATTTTAATTTTGTACTAATATTCACAATATTTAGTAAATTTTTTTTGCTGATTTTAGCAAACCGGTTTTAAATTCTGCTTTACAAAAAGTTTACTTAAATTTAGTAGCGGCTACTAATTTCATTGTACTACACGTCAGCAGACATGTGTTGCTAAGATTAGCAAAAAATACCGCTGGGCTCAAATTAGCAAAATTTCCCGTAATAACAGCAAAATTTTCAGTTGCCATTACAGACTTTTTTTGATGAGTGTACGGGGCTTACAGCAATTCTTCAAAACGTTAGTAATCCAATATGACTGTTGCTGCGCAAAAAAATGGTAGAACTTGTTGAGCCTGTTGCTAAGCAAGAAGTGAGCATTTTATTTAATTTTGATTTTCAATAATGTCTATTTATGCTAAACCTGAAGAGTGCAAACAACTTCGTTATTTTTCAGTTAACTTAATTAATGTTTACTTTAGGTTTTTTTCCTCTTATAAAAAATTAATTTTGTTTTCAATTCTAAAGTAAAAAAAATCATTTTAATTTAAATTCTAATTTAATGAATATTGTCTAAACGCTGGCCTTGGCATTAGCCAATTGATGAGGGGTTGCTGTTGACGCACAAAATGTTTGCCAGTGACTTAATGGTCTGGGCTAAAATGTGCGCATATGGCTTTGCCTGTGGTTTCCTGGGGTTGTTGAGTTAGCTGCTGCTGACGATGTTATTGTTGCCGGTGTTGATGATGTTGTCGTTGCTGGTGATGACGAAGTTGTCGACGCTGATGGTGACGATGTTGTGGTTGCTGGTGATGACGGTGTTATCGTTGCTGGTGGTAACGATGCAACACGCTCCCCTTGTGTGGCTTCTTGCCAAGTAATTAAAGCAATGCCTTAATTTTCTCACCACTTCTCGCCTCTTCTCTACCGTGATTTTTATAAACTTTCGGTATAATCTTAAGCCGTGGTACCCCTTGCATATTAAGCAGTTAATACCCTCTACGTTACGCGGCTGATGACAATGACTGCTACTAGGGCATACTAAGCAGTTAAAAACCTCTAAGTCCCGCGGCTGATGACTAGGATTGTTACTTGGGTTTCGTCTTGGGCTTGGTACCCTGGTGGCTGTCAATCTGCGGTTGGATCTATTACTTAAAGGAAAGGAAATAGCAAAGAGACAAACACAAATAAATTAGTATGTGGTAGTAAAAATCTGTTGAAGAGTGGAAAAAATTTTGTATTATTGGTAGGAAGTTGGGGTAGAGTTATAGAAGATTAGAGTAGTGCTATTGCTATTATGAGCCTATGCCTAAATTTTTGGAGATGGTTCATCACTGAAAAATGGCAGGTAACATAACTGTGGCGACGCGAACATCTGCAATACGTACGTTCCTATAGGAACCTGGGTAAGTTTTTCCTATTCTTCCTAGCCGTCATTCATGAGGTGGTTGTAAATCATCAATTACGACAACTAGATCTCCATTTTGTAAATTGCGATCAGGGTTCTTCCATTTGTGTCGTTTATGTAAAGATTTTAGATACTCACCGTAATGAGAACTGATGATGGATTACCTTTAACTTCTCCCACCTGTTAATCAGAGACATCTTTTGATATCTTTGTTCTGGAAAAGCCATTAAAGAAGCTTCTCTTAGAAAGTGCATGGGAGTTAAAGCAGTTAAATCTGAGGGGTCTTCAGAAAGAGCAGAATTTGGGCGAGAGCTTAGAACACCTTCTATCCTAGCTAAAATTGTAGAAAATTCTTCGAAACTAAACTTATGAGGTCCGGCGAATCGTTTAAAGTGGAATTTAAAACTTTTTACCGCGGCTGCCTATAAGCCGCCCATGTGTGGTGCGTGTGGTGGTATAAATTTTTATTCGGATCCGTGGGCTATGTCCTTTCCGGATATGTCTTAAGCCGTGGTTTTGACAAAGGCTGAAAACTCACGTTCAAGAGCTTTACTGGCTTCTACAAAGTTTCTACCGTTGTCGGTTATTACCCTGCCCCGCCTCCCAACAAATCGAGCAAATGCCGCTTGAAAAGCAGATGAGGACAAATCAAAAAGTTCCAAATGAACAGCTTTAGTACTAAAACAAATGAACACACTCATATATCCCTTAACATAAGTATACCTATGCAAAAGTGAGGTTTTAGCTTCGAAAAGCCCGGCAGAATCAATGCCGGTTACTTGAAAAGGTAATGACAAATTACATCTTTCGGGGGTTAAAGAAGCCATTATCTGAGTACATGGCTTCTATTTGTTAATTATGCAAATTTTACGATGGTGTATGATCTTTGTAACTTGAGGTTTTAGCCTAAAAATATAAAATTCTGTTTGTACGAATCTACATAATTGACTACATTCTGCATGGGCAAGAAATTTGTTAAGGTGATTTAGGTAAAGGACATAATCTGGAATTACCTGGCAATATTATTGGGTAAGGTTCACTGTATGGGAGCGATAACTGAGCTAATCGGCCGTTTACTCGTAAGACTAAGCTGGAGTCAATAAATGGATAAAGAGATTTAAAGGAACTTTAATTGGATATCGTTTGTGAATTGGATACACATTTATATTCCTCATTATAATTAGTTTTCTGAGCTAGCTTTATAAGTCTAGATTTTACAAATGTAATTTCAGCTTGAGTTATGTATTGATATTCAAAGGGACAGTTATCTGACCTGATATTTCTTTTGCATTTGTTATAGAAACGACAAATATAACACAACACTCGTAAAGCTCTATTATATGAGGAAAAATTTATAAGAATATAATTTTCTTCCGTTTCGATATGGATAGATTGAGTTTCTTTACTTTCTTAAACAGTTTTTAATGGATTTCGATTAGGCCATTCCGATTGGGGTTTGCTTATCCACGGAGGTCCGTGCCACCAGAGGGAGGTCTTGAGGCTTACAGTCGCGCGTTCCAAGATCCGCGGGGTTGTCATGACTTGAAACATGACGCCATGTTGCATTCGACATTAAACTATGAATTTTGGAAGTTCAATTTGCAACATACCTTTCCCATGATGACGGTGGTTTGTATAACCATCCTAACACAATGGATGAATCGCTCCATAGAAAGATTTAAAGATGAACAAACGTAATTTACGAGGTTTGCTAGCAAAACAGCCCCATTAAGCTCTAGACGAGGGAGACAAATTGTTTGAATAGAAGCTACTTTACTTTTAGCTACTATTAGATTGGTAAATGTGTTGCAAGTTTGCGCTTGAGAACGAATATAAACCGTTGCTGATTTTGAATAATCCGAAAACCCATGGATTTGAATATTGTCCGAAGGCATGTATTGTAACCATCGAGGTATGGAAATTGTCTCTATCTGTGAGAGATCCAGAACCAAAGTATTACACTTTTGAAGTGATTTTACAGAAACTTCTTCGTCCCATTGCAGACCTTCTAGCCATAAGTGTTTGCATTGATATCTTTGCTCGGATGACTATGGGTACGAGCCATCCATCGAGATCAAAAAGTTTTGCTACTGATGACAAAATTTGGCGCTTAGAGATTTTTTAGTTGATTGGGGAAAAACTATACGAAAAGGAATCAGTGAGCGCATTCCACTTAACACCAAGTGTTTTGGTGGCGCTCGTTTCTCGAAACCGGTGAAAGTCTAAATCATAGAAATCCTCTTTGGGTAAGTGCGAGAGTAACGCCCTGATCTTTTTTAATCGCAAGATAAGGAGCACAGTCTACCCCGAATGTAACTGTTTTTAATTCATAATCTTTTAAAGTGTTATCAGTATTGGATTGAAATAAAATTCTTTGAAAGGATCTGTCAGCAGGGTGTACGACTATTTGGTGATACATTTTATGAATATCGCCACTGAACACATATTTGTATTTCCTCCAATTAAGAATGATAGTTATTAAGTAATTTTGTAGTGTGGGACCTGTATAGAGTACATCATTTAGGGAATACTGAGATTTTGTCTTTCTCGAAGCATTAAAGACAACCCGGACATTAGTTGTTTTATGTTCAGAACGAACGACAGCTTGGTGTGGCAAATAATGTGAAGAAACCCCACCCGGGGTTTCTTCTTCGAGCTTGGTGTGGCAAATAATGTGAAGAAACCCCACCCGGGGTTTCTTCTTCGAGATCTAAATATTCAGTTAGGACAGATTGATATAGATCTTTAAAATCAGGGTTACTAGCTATAGTTTTTTCCATTTGAGAATATTGGGCTAAAGCTACGAATCGAGAAGGAACCAAAAAAATTTTATCGGGAAATTCAGTTTTAAATGGCAATCTTACTATATATCTGCCATCTTTATCGGGAGTTGTTGATTGGCTATAAAAATTTTCGCAAAAATCATATTCTTCTGAGTTTAAAAGGGGTTTGGGAATCTCTTCTTGTTCCCAAAACTTTCTGAGCATGTTATTGAGGTCTGGAGTTTCAGATATATGGATAGACGTTGTAAATTACTGAACTACTTGGGATTTTATTGGGCCACTAAGAACCCAGCCAAAAATGGTCTTATAAGCTAGGTCTGCCGAAAAATGTTCTTCTTTATTCCCTCAATATTGAGGAAGTGCTCATAATTATTCCCAAGAATTAAATCTATTTGAGCTGAATGATTGAATGTTGGGTCAGCTATATCTAATTTAGCAAGTTCTGATGATTGAGGAACTTCAAACGAGCAAGCTTGAAGTCTTTTGTGACTTTCGGCAACACTATGGCCGTGATTGTAATTCTGAGATCATGTCTTTTAGCATATAAAACTAACGAAAACTCCTTTGAAGCAGTTTGCTTCTGACTACCAATACCCACAATTTCAAAGTGACTTTTCTGATACGAGAGTTGAAGACGATTTCGCATCTTTTCACTCAAAATCTTTCGTTGAGAACCTGAGTCAATAAGGGTTCTGCTTGTAAGCAGCTGACCTCTATTTTCTATCTGCACTAATGCAGTGCGTAGAAGAACATTATCATGATTTGTTGAGCAGTTCGCCTGAACTTAGTTTAACGATTGAGGATGTTCTCCTTGACTGCTGTCAGATTGCTTTGTGTTTAGAATGGTTTTATTGGTTGAATTTTGATCTTGATTTAAACCTTCATTATTTTTAAAGGTTTCGGGTTGAGAATGTTTAAATCTAATTTTAAAATGAAGTAATTTGTAATGAAGTGAATTTACTCTTGCAATTTGCTTTTAGGTGAGAAGAAGCTAAGCAGTTATTGCAAATTTTGTTTCTGAAAACGTAATCTGATCTTCGTTGCACTGTAAACGCTTTAAATTTAGGGCATGTTCTTAATGAGTGGTTTTCGTTACACAGTTTACAAAAACCATCGTTGTGATTCTCCTGAGAGACAAATATTTGGACATTAGTTAGGCGATTATTCGACAGCTTAAAACAGTCTTTAGAGGTTTTTATATTTTTAAGGCTTTCTACTGCTTCATACCTATCAATGAGAAATTGGGATATTTGAGACCATTTTGGAAGCTCCCTAGGGGATGTTAACGACTGCTCCCATAGTGATATGGTTAAATTTGGCAGTTTCGTAGATACCAACCCGTCTAGGATGGGGTCCCAGCTATCTACTTCAACGTCCAGTGTTCTGAGTGTAGCGAGGAAATCATTAACAGACGATTGGATGTTTCTAATAGACTCACTATCTTCTCTAGTCGCTGGAGGAATAGCAAAAAGAATCAATTTGATTATCAACCAGTACCCGTTTGTTTTCGTATCGGGTCCAGAGTGCATTCCATGCCAGCTCAAAATTGTCATGATCGCTTTACTATAGCGCCTGCTTTTTTATAGCGCCTGCTTCACCCTACGTTTTGTTTCGAAGGTAAAACAATTTTGTGACGAGAGATAGCTTAGAGTGGTTAACGTACACGGTCACGAAATGATGGCCACTGCTCATAGCTACCTTTAAAAATTTCGGTATCACAGGGTGCAGGAATTGTCTGCAGTAAAGTTTTAAGTTGACGCCTGTTGGGGAAGTGAAAATCTAGTCGACGCGTTGAAGCCTTGCATATGAGACTAATCGAGTCTAAATGTTTTGAATAAATCTAGCATCTGGGAACTGTAGTGGTAATACGCTTCAGTACAATCATCATAATTTTTCTTAGCTATGTCTTTCACTTCTATATCTATTAGCTCTCTTGACGCCATTATAACTTTCTGATAGGAGGTTTCTAGCTTTAGCAATCTAGATTCCAGATCCTTTTGCTTTAATTCGAGCACTGACTCAGTTTGATCTTCAACATTAACTTCACTGAATCTTTGACAAAATTGTACCCTTAACTGATATAAAGTCAAAATTTTTGTGCGAGAGTTATTTGTATTAATATAAAGTATTTAAACTAAATGATAATTTACGACTATACCTTTACGATAAAGAACAGCATTAATATAGTCATAAACATAAAAGAAAAAGTAAACAAACATTAATATATATATTAAAACAATTTTATATATTCTTCTGCTAAATTAAAACAACAACAAACATCAAATAATACAAAGGCTACAAAAAAGTTTAAACAACTACAAACACAGTCTTTTGAAAATAAGAAACAAAATAAGAAAAGAGACAATAAATAACTTCCCGCCTGTTTGCATATTCAACCATTCACAATAATAAAATCAACAAACATCTGTTAAAACTACAGCCTTCTTTTCTGAAAAACACAATAAAACATAAATTATCAGCGGTCGTAAAACTAAAAGAAATGTTACTGTACGTGATGCAGATTTAAATAATTTTCCAAACACACCTACAATGTCGGAACTTTTTTTGTCAAATACTAACGATTCAATTACTCGCTCTCGTATGTGGAATTGGTTAGACAATAAATTTGCAAAACAAAACGAATATATTAAAGAACAATCAGAAATGATAAAATTGAGTATTGAAGAAAATAAGAGAAGTTTAATAACTGAAATTGAAAACAAATTCAGTACATCAAAAAATGAAATAATTAATGAGAGAAGAAATAAATGATTTAAATGAAAGGGTAACTGAGTTGGAAGCAGTGAACAATGAAGTGGTTCGGCTTAAAGCCGAAGTATTAGATCTAAACTTAAAAGTTCTTAAACTAGAAAACTCGGTTGTTGCATCGGATATTCGTATAACTGGCATACCTTTACATAATGATGAGAACCTTCGTTTAATTTTTGAAAAGATTTGTGGCGCACTTAATATTTCAATGCCTCTCTTCAAGTCCATTTTTCGCGTAAGACATTTTAAATATATACATGATAGAGATGATCCTTCTATTGTGATTAAACTTAATTTCACGATAAGAACTATTTCTTAAAATCAGCTGCTGCTAATCGCCGAAATAAAAGATCCCCTCTTCCTTTGTATGATGCCGGCTTTGACAGTAATCAGCCTTTTTTATTAATGCAAATTTAACTCCGCACAACCAAAGTATATTTAAAATAGCACTTGGTTTAAAGAAGGATGAATGCTTAAAAGCAGCATATACATACCGTGGTTTAGTATATGTAAAAAAAAAATGAAAAACATGAACGTCTCAAAATAGATTTTCCCAATCAACTGCAAAAGTTTTTTCAGTCATCAAACTCATCTGCTAAATAAAATAGATTGCTGCCAGTTTTTTATGTTGCAACCAACACTTTTTATTATTAATTTTTTTCTTAATTTGACATATTTCATTTATTTTTTTGTATGTTTTTTAAATTATGTCTTAATTATTTATTCTTTGGTTTTTTATTCACAATGATTTTTTTACAAATTTTACCTCTAACTTTATTTTATTTTTACGTATATTGCGTTGCTATTAGGAATGTTCTTTTCCTTTTTATTTATGTTGATGAGTAATGGTGGAAGCTCCGAAGACGCAACGATGAAGATGGTAAAGATACTGGCTACCTGTAAAAACGGTTTTACACTAGCTCACATAAATGTTCAAAGTGTAAATAATAATATCGATGAGTTCAGACTTGTTTTCGAAAACTTAAATATTGACATTGTTTGTGTTTCCGAGACTTGGCTCTCAGAATCCACTCCTGATAACGTCTTATTTGCCTAAATGTTTTCAAAGTTTTTAGACCTGATAGGGATGGTAAGGCAGGTGGTGTAGCTATTTATATAAATAATTACATCCTATGTAAATTTTGCCTTAAATCGTCAAACTCGATAATCATGAATAATAGTTCACCAATCAAGAACATAAATAAGAGAAAACGAATAAAGTTAAGTCGTCAGAACCGAATAAAGTATAGTATATTTTTATCAAGGTTTTGTCCTTAGGAAAGAAATTGCTTGTGGGCTGTATCTACAGGCCAAATAATATAATTCCTTTTTTTTAACTCTTGAAAATCTCGCGGGGGCATATGCTGATATTGTGATATCCGGTGATTTCAATTCGAATATGCTAACGGAAAATATGTCGTATTTTGGTCTTATGCCTACTAATGTAATTAATTGCTTGATTTTTTTTTTTTTTTTGTAGCGAATTTATCAAATGTAATTTTGTATGATCAATTATCTGCTCCGTGTTTCTCTAAACATGATTTGATTTTTTTAACGTACAACTTTAGAGTTAACCCAGTTGAACAATTATATTATTATCGCGATTTTAAAAATTTGAATTATAATTTGCTGTGTAAGGATTTTATTCAAGTAAACTGGAGTGACATTTATTTTATGACTTCTGTAGATGATCGTGTCGTTTTTTGAGAACAATATTCAACGTCTTTATAATGATCATGTTCTTTAAAAATGGAAAAAACTATCAGCAAAGACTAAACCGTGGTTTTCAACAGCCATAAAACATTTAATTCTATTAAGGGATACGACTTATGCTAGATGGAAACGCTTTAAAACTCCTGAATTAAAAGCTGAATACAGTGCTGCTAGAAGAAATGTTAACATAAACATAACAATTGCGAAAACTGAGTGCTACTCGATGCAATAGATTCTAAGCAGACATGGAAAACTATCCGTGAAATTGGCATTGGAAATAAAGATAAGACCAACTGCCAAACAGATGCTAATGAGCTTAATAATGTTTTTACAAACATACCCACGGTTCCTACAAATCATAGTTTTTACAACTTTCCAGCTGTAAATAGCTCCGACGATGATAATCTGTTTGAATTTTCTTGCGTTAGTCAGGCTGATGTCTACTTATATTTTTCATTAATTAAATTTAATGCAGTGGGATACGATGAAATTCACCCTAAATTTATAAAAATACTTTTGCCCTCAATTTTGCTATATGTCACCCATTTATTCACACTATTATTATGTCCAGCACTTTTCCGTCTAAATGGAAACACACCAAACTAATACCTTTGCCAAAATTTACTTCGAATTTTAGGCCAATAGCTGTTTAATGTTTCCTTTCAAAAGTATTATAGAAGCTTTTGCATGGACAAATAAATTCATTTATTAATGAAAATTCTTTGTTAACTAATATGCAATCGGTGTTCGGATCTGACCACAGTTGTGTCTGCCTTAGTAAAAGTTTCTGAAAATATTCGACGTGAACTTGATAATGGTAGAATAAACTTTTTGGTGCTGCTTGATCATTCAAAGGCCTTTGATACGGTTGATCACAACATGCTCTGCCTGAAATTACGAAATTTTTTTAATTTCTCTCCAACATCAACTAATCTGCTATATTCATATCTAACCGATCGTACGCAAGCTGTTTACGTAAATAATACATGGTCTAACTCTCTAAACGTTTCTAGAGGCGTGCCTCAAGGTTCTATTCTTGGCCCATTCTTGGCACGGTTAAAAAAAGAATTGTTTAAACATATGTAAAAACAATTTTAAAAAACACATGTCTTTAATATTAGCTAATAGCTAATTTGGACATACAGTAAACAAAGGAGAATATAAATAACACAAAAATAGTTAGTAAATTTCATCTGTACTCAATAATTAAAATCAACTGTATGTTAGCATAAAATAGCTTTTTCCGTTGATTTGTGAGTTAAATAGACATATTTACAATTGGTATTTCGGCACAAAAAAATTTTGATGAAAGTCGTAGCTGACTTTCGGTTGGTGCCTAATAACTTTTTCTGTGTATTCTCCATGTTTACTTAAAATTAAAAAAATAAGGAAAAATTTTCATTTGAAGAAACTTTTCTTATGATCTCCAATCAAACTAAAAATACATTTTCATACATATAAGTATTAAAAAGATCAACTATAAAATATAAACTTCGAAATTTATTTTATTTATATGAGATATTCAAAAATTTTAGTTTTATTACGAAATTTATTTTAATTCTATAAAATATTCATCAATATCGAGTTTTGTTATGAAATTTATTTTAATAAACTGTATTTTACTTTTCAATTAACAAATTTACTCTGCACATGTAACTTATAAATTTTCCTTAGGGATACTTCCTTTAAATTTGAGCAGTTGGGATCCAATAATACAACACAATAGAATAAGTAAATACTGGAGGTAGAATGACACGTTTAAGCTTGTATCGCGTAAATAACTTTCCACCGATAATCACGATTAAAGAGGATATATGGTCAACGGATAAAATGGAGAATACAACATTTTTTTATAATTGGTTCAAAAACCATTTATTTATTGTTGTTTAATTATTAAATAATGTAAATAATTTAAATTGTACATAATTTTATTTAAATATAAAATTTTCCATGGTTGCCAAAGGGTATTTCTATAAATAGATGGAAAAAGCTCATTTTGTACGGGTAATCATTCACTAACTGAAAAAAATGGAATTTCGCATAGTCATTTTTCTTGCCTGTTCAAAACCATGACTTAAATGTGGGTTGGGTGGTTCATAAGGAGGCTGAAGATGACCTGGTCGCTCGGGTCGAAAGTGTGCACTCCCTCTAGCGCTGATCCTTACAATTTTTTCCCTTTAATAAAAAATTAGTGTTTACTATTCGTTAGTAACATTAAATTATGATCTCGAGCCTGATAAAATTAAAAATATATAATATAAAATGTCCCTTTCGTTCATCTGTTTGCTGTTACCGTACATGTATTTCAACAAACCTCCTTAACACAAAATTTCTCAATTTTATTTTAAATTGTTCCTCAAGGGTCTGTTTTGGGACCCCTTTCATTTGTTGTATATATAACAACAAGCAATTTAGTACAATATTGTTACGATTTACCCTTTATAAAATTGTTGATTTATTTACCTTTTAAATAAATCGAGTTCTTTCTATATTGCAAAAAAATAAACACTGTTTGAAATTATTTATAGCTCTATTTATTTACAACAGTCACTAAAAATTACAGAAAAACACTTTAATAGCACACTTTATTTACACGATGTAGATAGACTAAACGTTAGCCACACTTTAGTTCTTCACACTTAGCGTTTTACTTTATCAATTGAACTGCTGCGTCACCGAGTACCAGTATTTATATGAGTAGTCAGGTATTCTAGTTATTTCCAGTTTATTACACTAGATTTTTCCAGCTGTCAAAATTCGTGTGAAGAAATTTCTAAAATTAGAAATTTCTTGTAACACTGCTGCCCACTTAAGCCTGTTCGTCCCGAACAGACATAGCTATTCCTTTTCCATAGTTGGCTAGTCGTTCTAGATGAACAACCATCATTTTGGACCTTGGGCTCTGATCTTTCTGTATTCTGTATACCACATCATTCAACCTTTTTATTACTCTATAGGGTCCGTCCCAATGCGTTTGCAGTTTGGGAGATAATCCTTTCTTTCGTTGCGGGTTAAATAGCAGAACCAGCTGACCCTCATTAAATCCTTCAGAATTTGCTGCCCTATCGTACCTCGCCTTCATCTTATCGCTGACTATTTTAATTCGACTGCGAACAAGCTCAGGAAGCTCGTTAAGGTCTCCTTGTTCCCGGGAAGCGTTGTCGTTGTCTCTATCTACAGCGGCGGGATAAACACCAAATTCTAAATCGCCAGGCAATTTGAGTTCCGTTCCGAAAATAATTTTTGCAGGTGTCCTTGATGTGGAATCGTGAACAGCCGATCTATATCCCAGTTGAAATTTAGGGATGTGTTCGTCCCAGTCCTTCTGATGAGTACTGACCACTTTTCTTAAGTACGTATTCCTCTAAAGTGAGATTGAATCTTTCGACCATACTATCAGATTGCGAATGCAGCGGGGTGGTTCTTGTTTTTCTTATTCCATACAACCCACACATTTCCTTGAAGATAGCAGATTCAAAATTCCTTCCTTGGTCAGAGTGTAATTCTAATGGAACACCGTAGCGGCACACCCAGTTGTTCACAAATGCGCTTATTACCGTTCTGGCTTCCTGGTTCGGTATAGCGTATACCTCGGGCCATTTACTGAAATAGTCTATCACCACAAGAACGTAACGGTTGCCGGAATTACTGACAGGGAAAGGGCCTGCTACATTCATTGCTATCCGCTCAAATGCATTGCGCGTAATTTGCTATCCAGTCGCTTACAGCTTGCTGGCAGCCGACCCAGTAGAATTGTTGTTTTAACTTCTCTAGGGTTTTCGCGACACCGAGATGACCACCACTGGGACCGTCATGGAACTCTTTTAACACTTCGTTTATTCTAGATACCGGCACCACAATTAAATTGGCCACATTGCTGCCGTCGGCAATTTCCCATGTACGGTATAAACAACTATTTAACACCTGTAGGCTATTCCACTGGGACCAATATGCCTTCATCAGCGGACTTTCAGCTGCTATCTGCTCGCGGGTAGGGCTCCTATTTTCTTCTTTGGCTGATATAATCTTTGCCAACATGGGGTCATTTTGTTGCGCCGCTGACCAGGCTTCACTCGACTCGATATGCGTTTGTCGGATGTCCACGATACGGTCTTTTCCTTCAGCCTTTGAACTGTGCTTGCCATGTTTCCTACCCTTGCTGTGTTCAATGGTAACCGGTTTTCTTACTTAAGCCTTGTGCTCATATCCAACATCAAGGGGTATTTCAACATTCCGCCAAATCATAACTTTTTGCCCCATATGCAGATTAATGCCGTGACTAATCATGAAATCTGCACCAATAATTACTTCGTCCACAATATCGGCAACAATAAATACGTTATTGACGCTTATGTTGGAAATCGTTAGTTTCACATTCACTTTGCCATACACAGTACCAGTCTCCCCAGTAGCTGTGCACAGTCTCACCCCATACAATGGTTGAATTGCCTCCTTAACTAAATCGGGTCTGATGACAGACTGTGATGCTCCTGTGTGTAAACTACAAATGTGCTTTCTGCCGCTGATATATCCGCAAGCAGTAAGATTGCTTTTTCCCTGCTGTATCACTGATATGGCACTGTGAAGCCCTCATTTGTCTATTATTTATTTATTTATTTTTTTATTTATTCATTTATTTATTTATTTATTTAAGTCTATGGATACAATATTATCCTTACAGACTAGCATCTTAAAACTATTACATTAATTAAGGTAAATTATTTAAGAGAGATTTAAAATTCAAAGGAGGAAGACTTATATCTAATTGATTACAATAATTATTAAATAACCTCATAGATTTGGTAAGAGGTTCATTTAAAGAATAATCAGTTCTATGCAAATCAATATAAAATAACTTATCATTAGTTCTTAAAACTCTTGGAGGTACATAAATAGGAATTAATTTTAAAAATTTAGGAGAATCTATTCCACCACGAATAATGCCGTGTAAGAAAAGTAAAGAAAAAATATTTCTTCGAGCTTCTAAAGTTTTCAAAAAAAATATGACGTTTTAAAGAGAAAAAAAGTTTATCATAGACAATATGTTCAAAAATTTTAACAACGTTTGTCAATTTAGAAATCGGTCTATAGTTAGTAATATTACTTTTGTCACCAGATTTATGAATAGGAAAAATAGTTGTATATTTCCATTTCTGAATAAAATAACCACCACTTAAAGATTTATTAAATATAATTCTCAGTGGTAAAATAAAATCAGAAAAACAATTTTTTAACAGAAAAGCGGATAGACCATCATTATCACATTTAAATGAATTGGATAGTTTTCCAATACCTGTTACAATATCTTCATCAGAAATTTCCATAGGCCCGAAATCAAGCACAGTACAAATATTATTTAAATCAAATCCATCTAGTTGTCATTAAAATTTGATTGAAAATAAATAGAAAAAAGATCAAGAGAGTCCGAAAGGATTGCTCGAAGATAAATCTTTAAAAGACATCCTTAAAGGAATAGTGGAATTAGTTTTCTCATAGTTTATAAAACTCCAGAAGCACTTAGGGTTATACTTAATTGAGTCATTAAAGCTCAAAAGATACTGATTGTATAAATATTTATTAAGAAAATTAAATTCGCGTTCATACTGTACAAATTTTTGCTTATCACAGTCATTATTAGTGGCTTTAAATTTATTATGATACTTATTTCTAAGATTTTTCAATTTCTTCAATCCTTTAGTGTACCAGGGAAGTTTATACACTTTAGGATTAGATAAAGGTACATTATCTTTAATAACTCTTAAACCACTAGATAAAAAAACTTCATAACAAATTGATATAAAATCTTTATTTAATAAATCGAACCAATTTAAATTATAAAGAAAAGTATTTAAGGCATTAAAGTTACACGCATAATAGTTATAACGAGCATTATCAATTACATTAAGAAAGGCATATTCATAAAATTCGTTTCGAAATTCCAAAGCACAATGATGAGAAGTAGAAGGTGAAATTGGAAAATCAGATACACTTAAGGCAAACTTTAAATCAGAACTTATAAATACCAGATCAAGAATATTATGAAAATTATTTAATACAGTGTCAATTTGCATAAGATCAAGACTAAAAGCTGCATATAATATACTAATTTCATAACATTTATTAACTTTATGAGGAAGAAACATATCGGAGTTAGGTACTACGGACCAAACGATATCAGATAAATTGAAATCACCTAATACACATAATCTATCACCATCACGGATGAAATCGGAAAGATGAGCAATATTATAAGCATGAGCAGCATATAGGCTTTCAGATTTTTTAGGCGGAATGTAGAAAGTATAAATATATAAATCATAATTGATCCAATAAAGAATCCATATTAGGCAGATGAACATGTTTCGAGATGAGAGATTTATGAACTGCTATAAGAACTCCACCACCCCTATTATGACCAAGATTAAAGAACTCCTCACTATAGAAATCTGAATTCAACCAGGTTTTAGTGATCACAAAAATATCATATTCACATCGTGAAGTAAAAGATGTAAAAATTGACGACTTAGTCCTCATGCCGAAAACATTTTGGTAATAAATTTTTAAGGAATTGATGCATGAAGTTACTCTTGATGTTGAACTAACGGCTCTTTCGGAAAAAAATTAAAAGGACGGACTCTTACAGCAGAAGTCCACAGTTCAGGCTTAAAAAGCTTATCATACAAATCAGCGGAAATTCCAAGTTTAAAATTAACAAATTTTAACTCAGCCAACGAAGCATCTCTTTTCACAAGTTTATAACAAGCCATGCGTGATTTATCAGCATTGAGATGTTTAGCAACGTACGATAATATATTTTCTTCAGTAACTGTTGGCTTAAATGACGATAAATGGACCCACTTCATTTTAAGAACCACATCCAATTCAAAATTATCAATACCACCAATAATGAAATTATGTTTTTTCTTTCTATTTGTAACATTAATCCAATTTGATGAACTATTAGCATCAATTACGTTATTCGGATTTAAAACCTCAAAATTAACATTACTGATTGAATGGTTAAAAGACCCAGCTGAATTAACAGAGTTAACAGATGCATTGACGACATCAGTAGGTTTAACAGTTGTGGCTTTATTAGCATTATTAGCAGCAGAACGATTAACAATGTTTACATTGTTATTGCTATCATTAGCATCAAAAGAAAATGTTGAATTTGTTTGTGAAGCAGCAGCAATAGGCAAACCAGAGCTTAAACTGGTTTTGAGCGCAGGCAAACTATGATGTTTTTTGTTGTTGGAAATTGTAATGTTGTTATCTGTATTATATTCAAAAATTAAGTGAATAAGTTTTTTAATTGCTCAATTTCAAAAGACATTAAACTAATTTTTTTTTATCAAATCGCGTGATGACAACAAACAGTTATCACAATTAAAAACAATATTGTCATAATTTAAAAGAGCATTAATAGCATCTTCACTTTCAACTTTGGCACAGATTTTATGAAATTTGCATTGACAAATCTCACATGCAATTTCACAGTTAACTTGAATGTTTTTAAAACATTTTGAACAAATATTTATTTCCGTTGACATAGTTTGCGACTGCACAAGCAAATGAGGGCCTCTTTAGTTTTAACGGTGACTCCTGGGTTATTCGGTGATCGGCCGGAAGGCTCTTCCATGGTGCTTTGCAGTTTCGCTGAAAGTGTCCCACTTTACCGCAGTTGTAGCATTTGTCCTTCGGTTTGCCTTGCTTTTCACCTAATGCCTTCAGAACTGCCTCTTTTAGCTTTCTTAACGTGATACTTATATCTTCCTCTTTTTCAGCAGTTACTTCGAGGTTTCGCACATTAAATATTTGCGGCTTAGCAATTATTTTCGCAGTTTCTTGTGACAGCGCAAATGAAACAGTTTCCGCAAAAGATGATTTTCGTGTAGCACACACCGCGTACCTTTCATCAGGATCACGAATTAAACTCACAAACGCTTCAATTTTGAATTCATCTAATAATGGATGATTTTCGCCCGGATATGGCAGCTGCACCAATCGTTCAATTTCTGTTGCAAAATCTTGCAACGACTCATTTGCTTTCTGAAGTCTACCTCTAAGTTCCATTCGGTATATTTCTTTTTATCTTCGCCACCATATTTTCGCTGCAGTGCCACCATTATGTCGTCATAATTATTTCTGCAGGTGATTGGCACACTTTCTAGAATCTCTGCAGCGTTTCCTTTTAATGCCAGAATCAACTCTATAGCCTTTTCTTCGTTGTTCCACATATTTCTGGCGGCAACTGTCTCATACTGGAAATTAAAAACATTAAACGGTATGCTGCCATCAAAAGTAGGGGTCTTTGCTTTACCAGAATTTTCCTGAATAATTCGTACTGGGCCCTCTTGATATTGGAGATTATTTACTTTATTTTCTAGATCTTCTAGTTTTTTCTCAACGTCATGCTCTAAGTCAGAAACTCGTTTTTCAACCACATTTTTTCATTAATAGCTTTAGATGTTTCCTGAAGTTTTTGTTCTATCTTAGCAAACATTTTCTCGTTATCTGCCCTCGAAGTTTCTATCTTAGTCACAGTTTCGTTTCATTTTACATAGTTAACAGTTTTTCGTTGTCTGCTCTAGAAGTTTCTGGTTGTCTGCTCTAGAAGTTTCTAGTAGTTTCTCATTTTTTTCCATCTTTTCCATCATAGCAGCCAACATTGCGCTTAACTCCATGTTACCTTCTGTTTTACGGATACTAACCTCAATTTCTTCTTTTTCTTCAAATTCGTAAGTCGCAATGTCAATGTTACGCCGCTCGAACTCCTCTATCAGCCGATTTTGCAATTCTGTCTTATTACCTGCTGTCGGTAGCTCCAATTTTCTCAATTCCTTCTTGAGCTGTTCCACTTTAAGCTCCTCCAATTTCATGACTGCTTATTATTGTGCAATCCCACTTCTGACACCAATTGTTACGAATTTACCCTTTATAAAATCGTTGATTTATTTACCTTTTAAATAAATCGAGTTCTTTCTATATTGCAAATAATAAACACTGTTTAAAATTATTTATAGCTCTACTTATTTACAACAGTCACTAAAAATTACAGAAAAACACTTTAATAGCATACTTAATTTACACGATGTAGATAGACTAAACGTTAGCCACACTTTAGTTCTTCACACTCAGCGTTTTACTTTATCAACTGAACTACTGCGTCACCGAGTACCAGTATTTATATGAGTATTAGTTAGTTCCAGTTCATTACGACACTAGATTTTTCCAGCTGTCAAAATTCGTGTGAACTGCAACTAGAAATTTCTTGTAACAATATATATTATTAAAAACAAAAGAATTTATATATTAGGTATATTAAATATATGAAGTTGTTAAACGACATTAGAATTTACAATTAGGTCGGATGGCTTCTTTCTTCTGAGTCTGCGCTCCACACCAATGGGATCAGCAAGGGATGATGCTTCAGGATTAACATGGTCTCTCAATCGGTTGTTGTGTTTGTTTGCAATATTTGCAATTTCTTGCATTACGGTATTCACGCCATGATCACGATGAAGATCTGCATTTCGGATATACCATGGTGCGTTGACGATATTTCTTAGTACTTTATTTTGAAAACGTTGTATTATGTTTATATTTTTCTTGCTTGTGCATCCCCACAATTGTTTACCATATGTCCATTTTGGTTTTAACATTTGATTATACAACAATAGTTTATTTTCAATTGAAAGATTTGATTTTCTTCCTATCAACCAGTTTAGCTTTTTCCACTTCAGTTGCAGTTCTACATTTTTAATTTTAAAGTGCTCATTCCATCGTATTTAGCTGTGTTTGTGTAGGGCACCTGTGTATTGTCTATATATATATATATAGGAGTACATAGCAAAGATTTGTTTGTAAAGTCAACATGCGTTGATTTAGAGCTGTTTAAATTAATGCGCCATTTTTTGGTCCAATCTAAGACCAAATTTAAAGCTTGTTGTAGTTTCTGTTTTGCTTCATTCTCAGTTCTTGCAATTGATAGAATAGCTGTGTCATCAGCCATAGTCGTTTCAGGGAATTCTGGTATATCACTGGTGTATAAAAGATATAAAAGATACAATATACACCCCTGTGGAACTCCTGCTTTTATTTCATTTAGTTTTGAATATTCATCTTCGTATTTTATGCGAAATAATCTGTTTTCCAGATATGATTTTAATAACTTGCAATAAGCCTTGGGCAGTTGTGTTGTGAGTTTTGCTAGGAGACCTGTATGACAGACTGTAGAACAACCCTTTTTTTCTCTAGAGCATTTTCGATTACATTAGTAATACGATGAACTTGATCAATAGTCGAATGTGCGTTCCTAAAGCCAAATTGATGTTTAGGAACTATGTTTTTGTGTTCTATAATTGGTGTAATGCGATCTTTCAATATCTTTTCGTATAGTTTTGACAGTATAGGCAAAAGCGATATTGGTCTGTATGACTTAACATCGGTTAAAGGTTTTCCAGGCTTTGGTATAATTTTTACTTTAGCTCCTTTCCAGAATGATGGTACGTATAGTAGTCTAAATGATGCATCAATAATCTGTGTAAGTTTTATGATAATATTTTATGGCAGATGTCTAAGCACTTCAGTAGTTATAAGGTCGAAACCAGGACATTTTTTCATTTTAAGATTAGTATGAATATGATATAAAACTTCATTTGGCGTTACTTCTCTTACGATAACATCATCATCATTGTTACCAATATCTAGGTCTTGGGTTACTATAGGCATTGTGTTGTCTTCTTGAGAAAAAACACAAGCCAGATGGCTTGAAAACAATTCATCTTTTTGGATGTTGGTCTTGGCCCAATTTCCATTTGTCATGTGGATTGGAGAGTTTTGTATAATTAGTCTTTTTAAGTTTTTGTTTATTTCCATAATGAGTAATCTGAGGTTTTTTCATTATTCAGTCCTTCTAGATAACTGTTAAAGGATTCGTTTATACATCTCTTGATCTCTTAGCTCAACTCATATGTGATTCTATTAAGCATTGTTTTGTCTACTGGAGACCTAAATTGTTGCCATGTTTTTCTTAATCTTCGTTTATATTATATCATATCTCTTATATTCGCTGGATACAGTTTGTTTGTTAGGTAGATTTGGTGTGCTCTCCCATGCTGCAGATTGAATTAGCTTTGTAACAAACTCAACATCTTCTTCAACTTCATCGGTTGTTTGAGGTTCAACAATGGTTAAGTTTGAATTTTCAAGCACTGATTGGAAGTACTGCCAATCTGTAAATTTATTTGTTAGAAATGGTGGTGTTTCCTTAAGAATAGCTTTTTCGTTTTTGATCAAATCCATTTTCTAGCTTAATACACGACTTTGATACCTTATTTATGATTAAAAAAAATCTATAAGGTCTAGTGTTTTGTTTTTGTCTGTTGGCCAATATGTTGGACTTCCGGTTGAAGCAACTTCACATCCGGTTTCTACAATTGCCTTATAAATCTCGTTGCCTTTTGGAGTATTTAAACGGGAGCCCCAAAAAGTATTCTTTGCATTGAAGTCTCCGCCCATGATAAACTTTTAAGTATGTTTTGTTATTAGGTTTTTATATTCGTTGGATTTAATTGTATGTCGAGGCGGACTGTAAACTGATGTTATTAACAGACTCTGTGAATTTGTAGTCAACCTAACTGTAGTCGTTTGGAATTCTACTGAACTGAGCTTATCTTCTTCATAATGTCTTATACTCTTACGTATGATGACAGCACTTCCTCCACTTGTTCAGAAACACCTCGTAGTTTCTGAACCTAATAAAAGATTCCTTTGTAAAATGTGTTTCAGAGATAAGGCACACATCTTTTTTCTCTTTGTTTAGAACTAATTCGAGTTCTCTCTGATGTCTCATTAGACCGTTGGCATTCCACAGCATTATCTTCACAGCCTTTTTTTTTTGTTATTTGTTCTAATTATTTGTACAGTCGTTATTTTAATTTTTTAAAACTATTGCAAAAGTATTTGGTTTGGGTTTCGACTGATAAATATTAGGTTCTTGACCATTCTTATTGTCTTGGTATTGAAATTTCTTGAGTTTTGGGCTTTTCTAACAGTATTTTCTTGCGAAGCGTAATTTCTAAATGGTGTGTTTACTCTCCAATACCAACTGCATCAAGAGAAAAAAAAAACATGTATACTTGAAAGTACAATTTCTTGTTAGAAATTGTTAAGAGTTATTGTAGGTTGTTAAATAATGTAACCAAAGTAATTCCTTTGTATATTCATAAGGGTTTTATTTACAAATTCAGCAAATGGTTTACCAGGTCGACCTGCTACTTTAATGGCTGCCAACAAAGTGACCATTAAACGTCGGTTTTACCGCATTTAACTTTCACTCAATTACGGTATAGTAGCAAGTCGAACTTGATTTAATATTACAAATAATTCACGGTAGTTAAATTAGGACATTAGGGTGTCCTGTAAATTCTTATTATATGTAATTTAAGAATAATAATACGAATAATAATATTATAAGAATAAAAATAATACCAATAATAGTAATAATAATAATTCATTACAATTAGTATCAAGTTGTTGTACAAACGTAGTTTGGACAAGTATTCTTTGCATTGAAGTCTCCGCCCATGATAAACTTTTAAGTATGTTTTGTTATTAGGTTTTTATATTCGTTGGATTTAATTGTATGTCGCGGCGGACTGTAAACTGATGTTATTAGCAGACTCTGTGAATTTGTAGTCAACCTAACTGTAGTCGTTTGGAATTCTACTGAACTGAGCTTATCTTCTTCATAATGTCTTATACTCTTACGTATGATGACAGCACTTTCTCCACTTGTTCAGAAACACCTCGTAGTTTCTGAACCTAATAAAAGATTCCTTTGTAAAATGTGTTTCAGAGATAAGGCACACATCTTTTTTCTCGTTGTTTAGAACTAATTCGAGTTCTCTCTGATGTATTTTTTTTTTTTGTTATTTGTTCTAATTATTTGTACAGTCGTTATTTTAATTTTTTAAAACTATTGCAAAAGTATTTGGTTTGGGTTTCGACTGATAAATATTAGGTTCTTGACCATTTTTATTGTCTTGATATTGAAATTTCTTGAGTTTTGGGCTTTTCTAACAGTATTTTCTTCCGAAGCGTAATTTCTAAATGGTGTGTTTACTTTAAAATCTTCACGAGTTTCTTTTTTTAGAGTATTGCGGCTTTTAATGGCATTGTTTCGGAATTTTTGCAGCTCTTTTGCTACAATGCAGCCTCTATAAGTTGCTGGGTGATCACTATCACAGTTGCAGCATTTCGGTTTTTCAATTTTTTTTGTCACATTCAATTGTACTATGATTGCCAGAACATTTTACGCAGCGTGGTTGCTTATTGCAGTAATTTTTAGTATGGTCAAAGGATTGACAGTTTCTACATTGTGCGACTAATTTTTGGTATTTTACTGGTATTTTGTGTCAAGAATATGACGAATTGCATATATTTTTTTGATATCTTCGGATGCATCAAATGATACTCTGAACATATTTAATTGTTCCTTAGATTTCCATTTCAATTTGTTAACAGCATCAATAGCTTTATACCCTTGGGATTGCAAATCAGCAATAATACATTCCGGGTTATTTGAATAATGCAAATTTTTTACCATAACCTTAATGGGCCTAGTATGTTTATTTTCAAAGCTATACCATTTAAAGTTATTCGAATTTAAGGACATTGTAATGTTCCTGTAATCTTCTGAGTGAAAAGTGCTTATTTTATAAGATCATTTACTTAAAAGTTTTATTAGAAATTTGTTTTTCATAATATTTTTCAGATGGTTGTGAAATTCTTGCTGGTCTCAATTTTTCTGTATGTTTGTTATTTTCATTTGTATCTTTTTGTTGCATATTTTGTATTTCATCAATATGATGTACAGGGCATTCGATTGAAACCATTATACGTTGCGGTCTTGTCTGGTCATATTGATTACTATTTTCATCAATTTGTTGAACGTTTACTCCAGGGCATTCAGGAGAGGATTCTGCTTTCCGCTTTTTGGATTGTTTTTCTTTTTCTTTTTTTTTTTTTTTTTGAAGAATCCAATCAGTTTCTCTGATAACTTCATCTTCATCAGTTTCAAAGATTGTATTATTTGAGCAAGAAGGAGGTTTGCTTATGTTTTGATTAACATTTCCAAGCATTTTTAGATTTTTATTTTCTTCTTGCAATTGTATGCAAATTTTTTCTAACTTCCTTATTCTTTCACTTAGTTCGTTATTACATTTTTCTAACTCTTTAACTTTAGTAATTCTAAAAGTAGTTCGACTGTTTCTGGGTGTTTCAGTATTTGGTTTTTCATTTGGGTTCATTTTCTATTGTGTCTTTTGTTTTGTGTTGTGTTGAGTTAGCTTAAACGAATACCGTTTAGCTAATACAACCACCACACAACTTAACTATTGTTATTGTTGCAAATCACCAGGAAGTGATAGCTACCAGCATTTTGTTAAAGTAACACAGCTGATGATGATTTTTGATTATTTTTGTTTAGATATTGTCTTATTCTTTCAATTGAGTAAAATATTGTTGATACTAATTAAAGAAAATTACGAAATTTTCAAAAACAAAAGCACAAATTGTGGAATATACACACGCCAAATAGTTTCGAAATCAATCGGTATCGAAACGCACACATTTGGTATAACCAGGATCGTCTTCCAAGTTGGATTTAAAGCCGTACTTTAACTGTTTTGCGATGCAACCTGAGGAGCCACACGAAAACACGTCCATACGGTAAAATATCATTTATGTGAATTATAAATAAATGATCTTCCTGATTTTCTTGATCATAGCTTATGCTGCACATTTTTGTTTGCGGATGATGTATTTTTACTATTTAGTAATTGTGATTTTCCGGACGTGCTTGAGCGCAAAATTAATTTCTGTCTTGAACGCATTATGTTTTGGACTTAAATGAATTCATTGGTTATTAATTCATCTAAATCTAGGGCTGTAATGTTTAACACTTGAAGTCGTTTTTTGCTGAGTGTAATATTTTTGCAGGTGGTTCTCGGATTGAATTCGCCAATCAACATAGATGTTTGGGAGTTTTTATTGATTACAAACTTACCTTTAAGGGTCATATTAATCACATGAGTTGTAAAGTATAGGCTGTCTTGTGTAAACTTTATTCAACAAACATATTTTTGCCTTTTAATGTGAAACGCAGATTGGCTCATGCGCTCTTGATGCCTCAAATTTTATACGGCCTAGAAGTTTTTTCTGGTTCAAATTCCGTGAACCTTACTAAATTAAACAGAATCGCTAATACCATTGCACGTTTTGTGTACAATATTCGGAGACGTGAACATATATCTGAGTATGTTAAGAATTTTCAAGGATGTTCCTTTAGGGCTTTTGTTCAGTATCGCAATATTCTCTTTTTTATAGAGTTATGAAAACATGTGTTCCTGCTCCTTTATATCGCATGTTTACTTTTACTCAACTAGGAATCCACAATTATTAATTCCCAGAATTATAATCTCATTGTTCAAACGATTATTTTTCGTGATGGTTGCCCACTGTTGGAATAGATTGCCACATTTTTTAAGTATTTTCTCTCACTCTAACAACGTTTTTCGTGTAAAACTTTTAAAACATTTTTGTGATGTGGTTTGAATTAAATCTAAATTGTTAAAAACCCTTAAATAGTGTGATAATTCTATGAACCTTTGAAATATTCTTGGAGGAATTTTTTATTTCATATTTATACATTTTGTTTTTTATTTAATTTAAGCTGTTGTTAATGGGACTTTAAATCTACTTTTATTAAAACCGTAAAATTAACATTCATTACGGCTGGGGAGCCAATAAGTACATCATATATATATATTTTTATATTACAGTTAATATTTAATTTATTGTGTATATATAATATATATATATATATATGCATTGCACATACTTTGAAGACATATGTATATACAGCCAAAAAAGTCCCTATAATATGCGCTGTATCCAGTAAACTGTCTTTAGTGTATACAGTAGATTAATTAAAAGTTTAAGGACGGTCCTCAAAGTAACAAAATGTCTTTATAGTAACTTGTGGATAGAAAAACCGTCCCCGCAACATGAGCTGTGCACATATATATTTATATATATATATATATATATATATATATATGCATTGCCCATACTTTGAAGACATCTGTATATACAGCCAAAAAAGTCCCTATAAAATGCGCTGTGTCCAGTAAAATGTCTTCAGAGTAAACACTAGAATAACGAAAAGTTTAAGGACAGTCCCCAAAGTAACAAAATGTCTTCATAGTAACTTGTGGAACGAAAAACCGTCCCCGCAACATGCGCCGTGCACATATATATATATATATATATATATATATATATATATATATTCATTATGCATACTTTGAAGACATCTGTATATACAGCCAAAAAAGTCCCTATAAAATGCGCTGTGTCCAGTAAAATGTCTTCAGTGTAAACAGTAGAATAACGAAAAGTTTAAGGACAGTCCCCAAAGTAACAAAAGGTCTTCATTTTGTTACTTTGAGGACCGTCCTGAAACTTCTCATTTATCTACTGTATAAACTGAAGACATTTTACTGGATACAGAGCATATTATAGGGACGTTTTTGGCTGTATATACAGATGTCTTCAAAGAATGCGAAATGAATATATATATATATATATATATATATATATATATATATATATATATATATATATATATATATATGTGCACAGGGGACGGTTTTTCGTTCCACAAGTTACTATGAAGACATTTTGTTACTTTCGGGACTGTCCTCAAACTTTTAATTAATCCACTGTAAAGACTGAAGACATTTTACTGGATACAGCGCATATTACAGGGACTTTTTTGGCTGTATATACAGACTTTTTTGGCTGTATATATATATATATATGTGCATAGCGCATGTTGCGGGGACGGGTTTTCGTTCCACAAGTTACTATGAAGACATTTTGATACTTTGGGGACTGTCCTTAAACTTTTCGTTATTCTAGTGTTTACTCCGAAGACATTTTACAGGGCACAGCGCATTTTATAGGGACTTTTTTGGCTATATATACAGATGTCTTCAAAGTATGGGCAATGAATATATATATATATATATATATATATATATATATATTCATTTCGCATACTTTGAAGACATATGTATATACAGCCAAAAAAGTCCCTATAATATGCGCCGTATCCAGTAAAATGTCTTCAGTGTAAACAGTAGAATAATTAAAAGTTTGAGGACGGTCCCCAAAGTACCAAAATGTCTTCATAGTAACTTGTGGAACGAAAACCCGTCCCCGCAACATGCGCTGTGCACATATATATATATATATATATAGTATATATATATATATATATATATATATATATATATATATATATATATATATATATATACAGGTCAGTCTCCAAAGAATCAAAATGTCTTCATAGTAACCTGTGAAACGAAAAACCGTCCCCGCAACATGCGCTGTGCACATATATATATATATATATATGTGCACAGCACATGTTGCGGGGACGGGTTTTCGTTCCACAAGTTACTATGAAGACATTTTGTTACTTTGGGGACTGTCCTCAAACTTTTCGTTATTCTAGTGTTTACTCTGAAGACATTTTACTGGACACAGCGCATTTTATAGGGACTTTTTTGGCTGTATATACAGATGTCTTCAAAGTATAGCCAATGCATATATATATATATATATATATATATATATATTCATTGTGCATACTTTGAAGACATCTGTATATACAGCTAAAAAAGTCCCTATAATATGCGCTGTATCCAGTAAAATGTCTTCAGTGTATATAGTAGATTAATGTAAAGTTTGAGGTCAGTCTCCAAAGAATCAAAATGTCTGTATATACAGCCAAAAAAGTCCCTATAATATGCGCTGTATCCAGTAAAATGTCTTCAGTATATATAGTAGATTAATGTAAAGTTTGAGGTCAGTCTCCAAAGAATCAAAATGTCTTCATAGTAACCTGTGAAACGAAAACCCGTCCCCGCAACATGTGCTGTGCCCATATATATATATATATATATATATATATATATATATATATATATATATATATATATATATATATTCAATATGTGCTGTGCACATATATATATATATATATATATATATATATATATATATATATATATATATATATATATATATATATATATGTGCACAGGGGACGGTTTTTCGTTCCACAAGTTACTATGAAGACATTTTGTTACTTTCGGGACTGTCCTCAAACTTTTAATTAATCCACTGTAAAGACTGAAGACATTTTACTGGATACAGCGCATATTACAGGGACTTTTTTTGGCTGTATATACAGACTTTTTTGGCTGTATATATATATATATATATATATATATATATATATAGTATATATATATATATATATATATATTCATTGCACATACTTTGAAGACATCTGTATATACAGCCAAAAAAGACCCCGTAATATGAGCTGTATCCAGTAAAATGTCTTCAGTGTAAACAGTAGAATAATGAAAAGTTTAAGGACAGTCCCCAAAGTAACAAAATGTCTTCATAGTAACTTGTGGAACGAAAACCCGGGACGGTTTTTCGTTTCACAGGTTACTATGAAGACATTTTGATTCTTTGGAGACTGACCTCAAACTTTACATTAATCTACTATATATACTGAAGACATTTTACTGGATACAGCGCATATTATAGGGACTTTTTTGGCTGTATATACAGATGTCTTCAAAGTATGCATAATGAATATATATATATCCAAAAAAGTCCCTATAATATGCGCTGTATCCAGTAAAATGTCTTCAGTGTAAACAGTAGAATAACGAAAAGTTTAAGGACATTCTTCAAAGTAACAAAATGTCTTCATAGTAACTTGTGAAACGAAAAACCGTCCCCGCAACATGCGCTGTGCACATATATATATATATATATATATATATATTCATTGCCCATACTTTGAAGACATCTGTATATACAACCAAAAAAGTCCCTATAAAATGCCTTAAACTTTTCGTTATTCTACTGTTTACACTGAAGACATTTTACTGGATAGAGCGCATATTATAGGGACTTTTTTGGCTGTATATACAGATGTCTTCATCTTTCTTAAGGACTTTGTTCAAAATTTTTTATACATATTATGCCTCTGCGCCATATTGGCTTTAATAGAGGCTAGTTGGCAGCCTATGTGGCTTTATTGTTTCTTTATTCCTTAACTTGTTTCCAAATTTTCGAACTTCTATAATTTTTTATGTATACTATTTTTTTATGTTTTTACCTAAAAACGGTTTCTATTTTTTTATTGTAAAGAGTGGTTAAATTTTAAGGGCCGATGTTGGTTTTGAATAAAATACAAATTATTTAGGAAATTATTGCCATTTCTTTTTATTATGATAATATGGTATGGTTCAATTATGTATGGAACTTTTGTTCCATTTGGTCGCCGCGACCTCGGCGGCACACCTCCATCTGATGGTCCAAATTTTCGATGACGCTGAGGCATAATTGAGGTTCTATGCCGTTAATGTGAAGAATTATCTCACCCTTTAGCTCTGGAATTGTTGCTGGCTTATCGACGTTTACATTTTCTTTTAAATAACCCCAAAGAAAGAAGTCCAACGGTGTCAAGTCACATGATCTTGGAAGCCAATTGAGATCGCTACCACGTGCGATATCACGGCCATTGAATTTCTCGCGCAAAAGAACCATTGTTTCGTTAACTGTGTGGCAAGTGACACCGTCCTGTTGGAACCACATATCGTCCAGGGTCATATACTCAATTCCTGGCCACAATAATTTTCATTTTCATTTTCATTTTATTTATTTCATCTATCGGGCTTAGCCCTTACAGATTACATTTAAAATATATACATAATTACAAAAAATTTTAATTTTATTTACAATTTCAAATCAGCCATTCCATTAAATCATTGGAAACATTTTAACATCTGTACAAGATTATGGTTCTTCCTCATCTAACATGTTGGAAATTATCCTCTTAAACGGTTGTCTGCTAATATTGAAATCAATTCGGTTTGATACCGAATCATACAAGACAATACATCTAGATATCGGCTCGTACATTCCATAATTGGTTCTATGGAAAGGAACCACAAATAAATGATATTCTCTTAACGCTCTGGTCGGAGCGTGAAATGGCAAAATGGATAATAAAGGAGAGCAATCAATTTTGTTATCCATTAAGTCCTTTATAAAGGTAATGCTTTGGATCTTCCTACGAACCATTAACGATTGAATACCGAGCGTTTGCAAACGACTTCGGTAAATAGGCATATTTTCAAATGAATACTGCCTTTTTAAAGCAAATCTTGAAAAACGTTTTTGGATTCTTTCAATCCGGTTTATATCGATATCATAAAAAGGGTCCCAAATAACACTTAAGTATTCGAGATGAGACCTAACTAAGGATTCAAAAAGAATTTTAAGAGTATTAAAATTAAGGAACATTTTTGAATTCCTTTTTAAAAAACCAAATTGTGAATTGGATTTAGAGATAATATAATTTATATGATCTTTAAATGATAAAGTAGAATCAAAAAAAATACCTAAATCTTTTATTAAGTTTTGGCGTAAAAATTTGCTATTATTCTCACCTAAATAGTCAAAAGTAATAGGAAACTGTTTACGAGAATAACTAATTACTTTACATTTAGAAAAGTTTAGGAAAAGATGGTTAATATGACACCAACTTATTAAGGAAAAAATATCTCTCTGAAAGTTTAAACAATCAGCTAATGATGAAATGTTGTGGAAAAGTTTCAAGTCGTCAGCGTACAATAAACACTGACAGTTTTTGAAAACTTTAACGATATCATTTATGAATAACAAAAAAAGTAAAGGGCCCAAATGGCTACCCTGTGGAATTCCGGACTTTACATAGATCGGATCGGACAAAAAAGTTCCAATTTTAACAAAAAGAACTCTACCAGTTAGGTAAGAGTAAATCCAATTTAAAAAATTGGAATGAAAACCCATTTTTAAAAGTTTATTTATCAAAATTTGATGTTGAAGTTTATCGAATGCCTTTCCGAAATCGGTATAAAGAGCATCGACTTGAAAACCACTCTCAATTGAAGTGATACAAAAATGAGTAAATAACGTTAGATTAGTACAAGTTGATCTTCCATTAAAAAATCCATGTTGGTGAATCGTAATGTGGTTTTTAAGCTCCCAAAACAGCTTCTGGTTTATCATCTTATCGAAAATTTTTGGTATAATTGATAATTTTACTATAGGTCGGTAGTTAGACACCAAATCTCTACGACCTGATTTAAAAATCGGTGTGACGTAAGCAGATTTCCATTCATCTAAAAAATGTCCTTCTGCAAGCGACTGATTAAAGATGGTTGTTAATGCTATGCAAAGCGAGTATGCGCAGTTTTTTAAAAAAGTTGGAGGCATGAGATCAAATCCAGCACTCTTATTGGTATCCAGATGTATTAAAGATTCAAAAACATCAATTTTTTCCAGCTGCAAATGTCCAATATTTACTATATCTTCTACATTATTTAGATAATCGGAAGAGGTATTGGATATATCGATGTTCTCATAAACTGATGAAAAAAATTTCTCGAATAAAGATGCAACCTCTTGTTCACCACAGGCTATATTGTTTTCGAAATACAAAGTTCGAGGTATACCATTTGAATCCCTTTTACTATTAAAAAATACCCAAAAGTTTTTAGGGTTGTCTATTATACGAAATTCCATATTAGCAACGTATCTCTTATATAGAAACTTAGATAAAAATTCAAATTCACGTCTAAGGCGATTAAAATGGGCCTTGTCGCCAGATGAGTTTGTTGATTTATATTTTTTATGAGCTTTATTTCTTAAATTTCTTAAATGAAGCAATCTGCGATTATACCAAGGTAACTTCAAATTGTGCTTCTTCCTCTTAACCGGAACGTACAGGTGAAAACATTCATTTAATATTTGCTTGAAAGCCGCATACATATCAGTTAGATTACGACCATTCAAAATTTGAGACCAGGAAATAGAGTTGAAAAACGCGTTAATAGCATCATAATTAGCCAAATTAAAATCATAATATCTCTCGCGAACATCATCATTTATAGTAGAATCATAAAAGTTGAATTGAATCTGCAATGCCTTGTGATGTACTGACTCAGCTGTAAAGGGTATATCATATCTACTGACTTCACATTTAAAATATCCGTCAACAAAAATCAAATCCAGAATGCGGTTAATATCATTCCTTATAAAATTCATTTGGGTGAGTCCAAGGGAAAGTAAAGTATCACAAAAGTGGCTTTCAAAATCTTTTGTTATATTAAAGGGCATCAACATTTGGTCAGCTATGCTAAACTCCCAGTTTATGCTGCTCAAATTAAAATCCCCTAAAATACAGGGAGATTGATCATCATTAAGATTTGATAACAAAGATTCTATATTTGATAAATGAAGATGATATAATTCGTATCTGCTTCCTGGTGGAACGTAACTTAATATGAAAACAATTTCACGTTTACTGTGTTGTGAAGTACCAGGCAAGGTAACAAAAACACATAATTGTTCTAAATTATCTGCTTTATGTGGAAGATCTATCTCTTTGCTTGTATATTTTGAACCAACTGCCAGCAAAAGACCACCTCCTTTAGTCATATTATCAGGTAGTATACGATCTCTTCTATAAATTTCATAATAAGAATCCAGTAATTCGCTAGATAGAAAATGTGACGTCAGCCAAGTTTCCACCATTGCAATAACATCAAAATCATGTGAACATCCTGCCAAAAAAACATCATTAGTTTTTGTACGTAAACCACCAGTGTTGTGGAAATATATTTTAAAAGAATTTGTTGAAATTAAACCACTGCTTCTTGATGTACGACTGGTGCAGCTGCATTGGTTAAAGCCGCACTGTCCGTCACTTGCAAGTTTTTTGGTTTAGATATAAAACGAGTAAGTTTTATGGATAATGGCCAAAAATTTTTGTCAAACACCTTAGTGTACAAAGATTCTGGAACGCCAAGTTTAAAATTAACAAAATGAAGCAGGCTTAGATCAGCCTCTTTTTTTACTAATTTAACACAAGATATCAAGCTTTCATCAACTTGTAATTTATCAGAAACAAATTTCTTGATTGCATCTGGTTCAGTGTTTACTTTAAATTTTGACACATGCAAATATTTCATACTGTGTACTACTTCAAATGCATTGTTGTCGGAATTGACACCTACAATTCTTTTTTTATTTTGTTGTGTTTTTTTCTTATTTCTTTTTTTATTCTTCCTTACAGTAACCCAAATGTTTGCATCACCGTCTTTGTTGTTTATGTTGTCATTGAGAGCATCTTCAAATTGTTCACTCTCTTCAACAAAATTAACTACAGATGATGTAGCAGCAGAAGAAGATGTAGCAGTATGAGGGGGGTTTACAACGGTTGATTTATTTTTTATTTTAACTTCTTTATTATTGTTTTGATTTTTCTTATTGTTTTGATTTTTCTTATTGTTTTGAAGAGTTAAATTAGTTGCATTTGTGTTGGTAATATCAACGAGTTTACGCTCCATTATTAACATTTTTTCTTGCATTTCTCTCATTTGAATGGAGAGTGTTTCAAATTTATTTAAAGAGTCATTTGAAATAACAATACAAGAATCACAACGCCAAAGAAAATTTGGATTATTTAATAATAATTTTATATTATCCTCTGTTAAATCAACACAGTAGGTATGAAAAATACGCCCGCACAATGAAGCACAGGTAATGTAATCGAATGTTTCAATTAAGTGATCAGCTGAAGCTGTAATTTCAGTTTTACAATCACCACAAATTTTTGCCATGGTAACAACCCATCTCGCGATAGCGAACACCATTCACGGTAAATGCTTGGCAGACCTCATGACACACTATCGCGAACAACAGTAATGTTTTCCGCAGAACGAACTGGGCGAGCATGCACAGGTGTTTTCACAGACTTGGTTTGCTAAAATTTGCCCACAATTCTCCCGATTGTGGACACATTTGGTCGATTATGCTGACCAAAAATATCACGAAGTGCACGAAATGCATTTTGATTTGAACGCCCATTTTCATAATAAGCCTGAATAACTTTAAAGCGTTGCTCGATTGTGCATCTTCCATGGTTCAAATTGAGTTAGTCTGAAATTGAGAAATGTCAAATGAAATGCATAAAAAACTTGATTATTAGGTGTGGTTTACATTCAACATCGGCCCTTAAAATTTAACCACCTTTTATTTGCAATATGTACAAATAAAAAACTATGGTTAAAAAAATTATAGACTGGGGTCACTTTTGTCGGGTTGAACTTAAGGTACATAAATTAAACACTTTTTTTTCTGTCAGTTTGTTTACTTACCTCTGTCTTCTGTTTATCCTTAATCTGTCCTGTTGACGGCAAACGGAAATTATTTTCTGGTAAGGAAATATTTCTGGTAACCAGTTTTCCTCTAAGTGAAAAAGTGTTGCGGCTCCAAGGGATAGATTTCTGTGCTTTTGTGTTTGTTTTCTCTATTTTTCTTTTTTTTTTACAATGTAGAGTTTAGAATATTTTTTTTTTGTTTTTGTAACACAAGTTTTCAAAAAATGTATTTTGTAAGGAAATCAATACTTTGCTTATTTAATACGATTTTTAGCAAAAATTTTCATTTGTTTTTGTATTTTCCTTTTTTAAGCAATAGGTTTTTTATTTTATAAAAATTTTCTTTTAATTTTGTTTAAAATTTTTTTTTTACACATAAATTTTCTTGTTTGCAAAATTCATCAAATCTTTTTTCGAATTTCAGTTATTTACAGCCAGTGGCGGGGTTTTGTTTCGGGGGGGGCCCCAAATATATTGTTACGATTTTACCCTTTATAAAATCGTTGATTTATTTACCTTTTAAATAAATCGAGTTCTTTCTATATTGCAAATAATAAACACTGAATTTATTTATAGCTCTATTTATTTATAACAGTCACTAAAAATTACAGAAAAACACTTTAATAGCGCACTTTATTTACACGATTTAGATAGACTAAACGGTAGCCACACTTTAGTTCTTCACACTCTTCGTTTTACTTAAGAATATATCAACTGAACTACTGCGTCACCGAGTACTAGTATTTATATGAGTAGTCAGGTATTCTAGTTATTTCCAGTTTATTACGACACTAGATTTTTCCAGCTGTTAAAATTATAGTGAAGAAATTTCTAGGTGTATAAATTTCGTGTAACACTGTCGCCCACTTAAGCCTGTTCGTCCCGAACAGACATAGCTATTCCTTTTCCATAATTGGCTAGTCGTTCCAGATGAACAACCTTCATTTTTGACCCTGGGCTCTTATCTTTCTGTATTCTGTATACCACATCATTCAACCTTTTATTTACTCTATAGGGTCCGTCCCAATGCGTTTATAGTGTGGGTTTCTTTCGTTGCGGGTTAAATAGCAGAACCAGCTGGCCCTCATTAAATCTTTCAGAATTCGATGCTCGATCGTACCTCGCCTTCATCTTATCGCTCACCATTTTAATTCGATTGCGGACGAACTCCTGACGTTTGTTGTGGTCTTCTTGTTTCCGGGAAGAGTTGTGGTTTTCACTGTCTGTTGCGGCGGGCTTAACACCAAGTTCCAAATCGCCAGGCAATTTGAGTTCCGTTCCAAAGATTGTTCTTACTGGTCCTTTGGATGCGATGCATTGCGCGCAATTTGCTACCCAATCGCCTACAGCTTGTTGACAGCCCACCCAGTAAAACCGTTGTTTTAACTTCTCTATAGTTTTTGTGATACCAAGATGACCACCACTGGGACCTTCATGGAACTCCCTCAATACCTCGTTTTTTTTAGATGCCGGCACCACAATTAGATTGGCCACATTTTTGCCGTCGGCACTTTCCCATGTACGGTATAAGCAACCATTTAACACTTGCAGGCTATTCCACTGGGCCCAATATGCCTTCATCAGCGGACTTTTAGCTGATATCTGCTCGCGGGTAGGCCTCCTGTTGTCTTCTTTAGCTGATATAATCTTCGCTAACATGGGGTCGCTCCGTTGCGCCGCTGACCATGCTTCACTCGACTCGATATGCGTTTGTCGGATGTACACGATACGGTCTTTTCCTTCAGCCTTTGAACTGTGCTTGCCATGTTTCCTACCTTTGCTGTGCTCAGTGATAACCGGTTTTCTTATTTGAGCCTTGCGCTCATATCCAACATAAATGGGTATTTCAACATTCCGCCAAATCATTACTTTTTGCCCCATATGCAGATTAATGCCGTGACTAATCATGAAATCTGTACCAATGATTACTTCGTCCACAATATCGGCAACAATAAATACATGATTGACGCTTACGTTGGAAATTGTTAGTTTTACATTCACTTTGTCATAGACAGTACCAGTCTCCCCAGTAGCTGTGCGAAGTCTCACCCCATACAATGGTTCAATTGCCTCATTAACTAAATCGGGTCTAATGACAGACTGTGATGCTCCTGTGTCTATAGTACAAATGTGCTTTCTGCCGTTGATATATCCGCAAGCAGTAAGATTGCTTTTTCCCTGCTGTATCACTGGTATGCTCGGCAGTTCCGCTGAAAATGTCCCACTCTTCCGCAGTTATAGCATTCGACCTTAACTTGCTTTCTACCTAATGCCTGCATAACTGCCTCTTTTAGCTCTGTGAGCATCTCTTTGAACCCATCAGCTAACATAGTACTTATATCTTTTTCTTCAATTACTCCGAGGCTACGCACATTAAATATTGGCGGCTTAGCAATTATTTTCGCAGTCTCCTGTGACAGCGCGAATGAAAGACTTTCCGCAAAAGACGATTTTCTTGTAGCACACACCGCGTACCTTACATCAGGTTCATGAATTCCCCTCACAAATGCTTCACTTTTGCATTTTCTAATAATGGATGATTTTCGCCCGGATACGACAGCTGCACCACTCGCTCTATTTCTGTTGCAAAATCTTGCAACGATTCGTTTGGTTTCTGCAGCCTACCTCTTAGTTCCATTCTGTATATTTCTTTTTTGTGTTCGCCGCCATACTTTCGCTGCAGTGCCACCATTATGTCGTCATAATTATTTCTGCAAGTGATTGGCACACTTTCTAGAATTTCTGCAGCGTTTCCTTTTAAGGTCAGAATCAACTCTATAGCCTTTTCTTCGTTGTTCCACATGTTTCTGGCGGCAACTGTCTCAAACTGAAACTTAAAAACATTAAACGGTACGCTGCCGTCAAAAGTAGGGGCCTTTGCTCTACCAGAACTTTCCTGAATAATTCGAACTGGACCCTCTTGACATTGGAGATTATTTACTTTATTTTCTAGATCTTGTAGTTTTCTTTCAAGATCTTTGGTTTGTACCTCGAATCCATCTACGCCGTTCTCTAAGTCGGAAACTCTTTTGGAGACCTCAGAGATTTTCTCATAAGTGGCTCTAGAAGTTTCTTGAAGTTTCTCTTCCATCTTAGCAAACATTTTCTCGTTAACTGCTCTCGAAGTCTCTATCTTAGCTAAAAGTTTCTCGTTGTCTGCTCTAGAAGTTTCTAAAAGTTTCTGGTTGTCTGCTCTAGAAGTTTCCAACAGTTTCTCATTTTTTTCCATCTTAGCTAGCAGTTTCTCGCTGTCTGCTCGAGAAGTTTCTATTTTTTTCCATCATAGCAGCAAACATTGCGCTTAACTCCATATTACCTTCCAATTTACGGGTACTAACCTCCATTGCTTCTTTTTCTTCAAATTCGTAAATAGCAATGTCAATGTTACGCCGTTCGAATTCCTCTATCAGCCGTTTTTGCAATTCTGTCTTATTACCTGCTGTCGGTAGCTCCAATTTGCTCAATTCCTTCTTGAGCTGTTCCACTTTAAGCTCCTCCAATTTCATGACTGCTTATTATTTTGCAATCCCACTTCTGACACCAATTGTTACGATTTTACCCTTTATAAAATCGTTGATTTATTTACCTTTTAAATAAATCGAGTTCTTTCTATATTGCAAATAATAAACAGTGTTTGAATTTATTTATAGCTCTATTTATTTATAACAGTCACTAAAAATTACAGAAAAACACTTTAATAGCGCACTTTATTTACACGATTTAGATAGACTAAACGTTAGCCATACTTTAGTTCTTCACACTCTTCATTTTACTTAAGAATATATCAACTGAACTACTGCGTCACCGAGTACTAGTATTTATATGAGTAGTCAGGTATTCTAGTTATTTCCAGTTTATTACTACACTAGATTTTTCCAGCTGTTAAAATATTGTGAAGAAATTTCTATGTGTAGAAATTTCGTGTAACAATATATTAATTTTTTTTTAAATCTGTCAATTTCTAAACCTAAATTTTTTGACTTTTTTGAAACATTCAAAACAAAATTTACAGTTTTTAAATTCATAAACAATTTTTATTAAAAATTAATTTATTACATTGACTGGGATCTAATGTATACGTTTAATATTAACCCTAGGGAGTATAAGGGTTTTTTGTCGCTAAATTGTATAACCAGGTCTGTGCAGACCTATATGGGATTTGTATGGAAATGCATAGTCAGCTGTCCTAAAAGTGTCTATAAATGCATTTTATGCTAGGAAAACCACAAAACGAACAATTAAAACGCATTCCTATACATCTTAGGTAGCTATTAACATCTTATTAGCTAATTAAAAAAATACATTTTATATTCGGCATTCAAGGCGGGAGTACCTCGCATGGGAGTGTTGTTGGCATACCGGCTTTTTGCAATTCAATGGTATAACCAGGTCTGTACAGACCTGGTTATACCATTTAGCGACAATTATTTGTAAACCCGGATTATGCCGAACCCGGATCCCCAATCGCTCTGATTTTGCTCATTGTGTTCGGAGGTTTTATCTGCAGGATTACATGGGCGGCAAAAAGTCTGCACAGACCTGGTTATACCTCCGAGGGTTAAGTATATTTTGATAGTTTTAGTCTTGTAAAGCTTATCTACGCTTTCAAAGCATTTTGTTCAAAATCTATAATGCTACAAGTTTTTTTGACGAAACGTCGAATACTCGGCTTCGTGGAATATATTATAAATTTTTTACTACATTATCGTGACCGAAAAATCTATTTGTCAGGCGAAAATTTTTACCAAAAATCGCGTGAGTTTTGCTAAAAAATTTTGTTTTTTATACATTAAGACAAATATAATTATTAATAAGTTTCAAAATTGCCAAGCTCTAATACGCAATGTCATAAAAAACTATCGGCTCTAAAATTTTATAAGATCGTCGGATGTTGCGAAAACCGCATATGGGAAATTAATGACTCTTCCATTGTTACCAGCAAATTTAATAAGAACTGGCTGGGAAGACACACTCATTGACGGAGAGCAGAAATTTACCTAATTTTTAAACTATTTTGAAATGCAGTGGTTGCGCATCACTTAAATATTTGATTTATATAAAATGATTTTTATTATAATTCTTTAAAATATTTCAATTTAGGTTGGCCCAAGTAACTTTAAGGTTTATAAGTAGTACATACAGATGTTATTGATTCAATGCAATATACATGCATAAGCAACATTTCTTTGCATGGCATATTTTAGGGTAATTTTTCATTTCATCTTATTTATGGTAATTTTTATTTCTCAAACTGGTATTATTTTACATAATGAATAAAAGCCTCAATTTAATAAATGAAAATATGCCCGAAACTTAATTTTGGAGATAATTTTCTTGTTGTTGTGGTAATTTTTCATTATATTTTTAGTATTAATTTTCATTATGAAATTTTGACCCAAAACATTTTTAGATAGAGGTCATATTTCTTGGGGCCATCGAATTTTTTAAAATAAAAACAGCACAGATATCATGTGAACGAGAAATAGCCACGTGAATATTTTTACCCAAATTCAAAGACCATTTCAAAAACGATTAGATTGTTTCAAAAACCTTTGGAATGACTCCAAATGAAATTTATAAAGCATCAATTGAAATTCAAAAACACCAAATAAAATAAATATTTGTTGAATTTCAATATTTTTTTTAATTGCGTTGGTATTTTTAAATGTTAATTGATCTTTTTAATCAAATTACAAACAGAAAAATTTTATGACAAATATTTTTGTTTACATTTAAAAGAGAAAAGCCAAGAATTGCAAATACTTGGCAGCATTTTGATAAATTCCTACTTCTTAACTACTATAACTACTTTTAAAGCCTTTATAAGTGTTGTTAATAAAATATTTTCAATTCTTAATACATATATTTTGATATAAAAATTAACTCATAAATCTGAAGTTTTGGGGATTTAGTTAATATTTAATATGTTATTTGAAGTAATATTTAATATGTTATTTGAATCTCAAATTTTTAATTAAAAAAAGTAATACAATTGGAAACACGAATATTTTTGTTTTAAAATAATATATAAAAATTAAATAATTCCACTTAGGACCTTTTCGAGGTATCTAAATAAATTCTAAACTAAATACAAATTGACAATAGGTTTTAAAATTTCTTTGGCAAAATATTTGAACAATTTTTAAAATTTCATAGAAATTTGGATACCTGAATTTAGTTTAGATTTTATTTAGCCGGCTCACACCCACACAAAATACAACATTTAAAAACAGTAAACTACATATATTTTTCTAACGTTTTTATTATTTTGTTGTTTTTCTGATTTCTAAACCCAATACTCAGCAGATAAAGATAGTCGACGTGTAAATCAACCTTTAATTACTCCTTGTTTTAGAAAACGGTTTAAAAAATATAAAAGGCCTTAAATTAAATAAAAAAGGCAATTGATCGGCTTTTAAAAATTTAAGTGCATTTTTGGTTGATTTTACCCAAATAATATTACGAGTGTGCAAATAATTAGTAGAGGAAGGATAAGTAGAGATTTCATCGTAAGCAGCGGCCAAATAAGGATCCGTACATATTACAAGGTTAGGTATCAAAGAAAAAATTGAGAAAATTTCCGATTTCAAAACAAAAAAATTATATTTTGGAAATAATTTCGGGGGGCCCGGCCCCTTTCGGCCTTTTTTTTACTTTTATTTTAAATAAATTTTCTATATAATATATGTGTACTCACATTAACTTCTTTTCCTTAATAATTTACTTATGGGCTTTTATACATCCGTTTACCTCATTTTTCTTGATCATATGTGAAGAGTTGAGTGGAATAACCAAGGTGACCAGTTCACTTTGTTCGAAGGACCATGAACGAATCTGTGTATGGGGACCACAAATAATTAACGTCTTCCTAATTAATTGACTTAAGAACCGCTGGGAGCTGTATCTTAGGGAGGAAGATTATAATTGTAGTCACTCAGATGAGCGAGTATAATTATAGAGGTGGAGAAAAGAAACGTAATCAATAAAAATAATTGGGTAGATTTCTTTTCATAAACGTTATAAATTTTATTTGGGGATATTACCTTTTTTAGTTTGAGTTGTTAGCAAGGGTACGGGGTTTACAGCAATTCTTCAAAACGTTAGTAATCCAATATGGCTGTTGCTGCGCAAAAAAATGGTTGAACTCGTTGAGCCTGTTGCTAAGCAGGAAGTGAAAATTTGATTATATTTTGATTTTCAATAATGTCTATTTATGCTAAACCCGAAGAATACTGGAAAACTCCCGTACCTTTGCTAACAACTTCGTTATTTTTCAGTTAACCTAATTAAGGTAGTATATGTTTACTTCAGGTTATTTTTTCTCTTATAAAAAATTAATTTTGTTTTCAATTCTGAAGTAATTAAAAATTAATTTTAATTTAAATTCTAATTTAATGAAAAGTTCCGGGAGGTTGCATTATGTTTTACAGTAGGATTAACTACTAGAATCCCCTGTTTCAGCGTACTGAGGGTCAATTCTCGTTCTGTGAAACGGTGAAATGAAAAGTTTTTTCACGTTTTCATAGTACTTTTGATTCGCGTTCTTTGAAAAAATGTAAAGAAATATCAAAACGTTTTAATATGAAAAAAAAAGTGGAACGAAACAAGATTTTTTCACGATTGCACAGCACTGGCGATTCTTGTTTTGTGTAACAGTACAAACAACTGTCAAAATATTTTCATATGAAAAAATTGTTTTCACAGACTATTTATAAGTGAAATAAACATGGAGAAGATTGTAAGAGGAAAGCGTGTCAGCGAAAGCCAAAAGGAGTATTTAAATAATTATTAAGAAAAGCATGTGGACATTGCAAACGATAAGTAAGTAGCTTAATAACCATAATCACACTTTTATTAATCCCATAATTACAGATTTGTAACTGCAGATGGTGCCAAATTTAGAGACGAAAAGTGTAACGAATTAGCGGCGAGCCTTAACAGTTTTAGTGGGACCCAAAAGGACAGTGAAAAATGGCAAAAGTATGGCATATTTATTTATAGTTTATTTATATTCTTTATGAAATTTTTTTTTCTTTAAGTAATATTAGACTTCATACGCGCACCAAATATAGTTCACTTAAAGTAAGCCGATATAAATCCACGAAGAGCTTGTCGGTTGTCATCTCGAATGGATTGTGGTCAGCACGAAGTATGCGTCTCAGCACTCTCAAAAAATTCCTATAAATTATTAAATTATTTACTGCAATGAAATGCTTGTAACATCATTGTCTTACCTCTGTTCATCCGGAATTCTTTGAGTAATATCCAATAATAAAAATAATCCGGATATTTTTATATAATTATTTAAAATAAATTTTTGGAACTTAATTCACTTATGTTAACGTTTTTCTCTGTTTTGACATTTGCTTTAACTTTTGGATAACACAGTTAAAAAATTTTCATGGGTACAGTGCGAATGAAACATTTTTTTCATAATACATACGAGAATCGCAATTTATGTATTTGTGAAAAGTTCGAGTGAAAAGTGCTTATGAAAACGAAAATGAAAAGTTTTTTTTCACTTTACATTATCACAGAACGAGAATTGACCCTCTGGTATAGGACATTTTTGTTGTTGAGGTTGGTGGAATACCTGGTTGGGCAATATTGGTAGAGACTTGCAGGGTAAGATAGCAACCTACAGTATGCCTTTGTGTGATAGAATTTTTTGCTGTTGAAACACTCTGGTGGATCTCTACGTTTAATCGACCCTTCAACTCTAATACGCCTATTTAAAAGCTACTCATATCGTATATTTTTTGTTTTCAAAAGAGAAGCGTCAAACGTAACCTCTACACTATGTGTAGACTTCGTAACCTTCTGACTCCAAAGCAATTTGTATTTCCTCTACTGGGATAGAGCCGTCTATTCCCTTGATTACGACTTTTAGTCCCTTTGAACTTTTAAATTGCTAAGTGTAAAAACACTAATCATCCTGATGGAAAAGCTTACTCCAGCGTATATTTATAAAATCCACAATTCGATATGTGATTACAGATGAATTTCATAAGAATTATTTACAAGTCGCCGTTTGCAATAATCGCAGTTTGCAATAATATGCCTGTCAGCATATAATCTATATACTTTCCACCAAAACACATAGTAGTATGCGAAGATTATAATAACTTTTTTAAGGCACTGGGTTCTCGTTTCATTGTTGCTGGCAATTTTAACGCAAAACGTCCTTGATGGGGTTCACGACTTACAAATCCAAAGGGTAAACAATTATATAAATGTATTTTGCAAAATAATTTTAGTACATTATCAGGGGCAGTCCAAGATATTGGCCTACTGATCCAACAAAATTTCAGACCTCCTTGATTTCTCTTGATATTTTAACTGATGTTAGCTTAAACTTAGACCATACACCTTTTCTTGTTAACTACAATTTTAATGTTAAACTTACTCCTAAAAATGGTAAAATTATAAGACGGAATTCAAATTTAAACTTTTCCAGCGAATTTATTGAAAATAATATAAACCTAAATATGGAATTAAAAACCGAAGAAAATATAGATGATGCTGTTGAAAATTGTACTTTATTGTCTCACGAAGCAGCAGTTTTGTCTACACCAATATCAATTAATCCACAGAATTTGGGTCGTAAAGTACAAGCATCAGCAGCGCAAGAGAAATGATAAGGCAATCTAGAAGACTAAGAAGAATTTGGCATCGAACGAGAAATCCAAGAGACAAAACAAACTGGAATCTGGCAATAAAGTTATGTTCAGAAATGCTAGCGAAAGAAAGAAATGAAAGCATTAATTTCTATCTCAGATAAATGAAGCCACAAAATAAAAATAAAGAACATGAATTATACAATGCAACTAAGTTTCTTAAAGGGCCTGCAAAAAGAAATGTTCCCATCAAAAATTCTAATAACACATGGTGTAGATTAGATTAAGAAAAATCCTTTGCCTTTGCAGGCCATTTGGAAAATACTTTTAAGCCCATTGTACCAATAATAACGTCGGTGATATACTGTATTTCTTAAATTTCTTATCGACATTTGTACACTGTGAAGAACAATAATACAAAAAAAATGATATCAACTTAAAACAAAATGAGACCTGATGATCCAAATGAAAAACAAGGAACGCTAAGAAATAGCCTTAGCTTATTTAGAATAAGTAAAGTACAAGAATTACAAACATAGAATGCTAATCTTTTACAAAGTAATATTTGATTTGAGCAAATATGCAGTCCATTAAGAAGTGAAATTGACACACTGAAAAATGAACTTGAAATGCAACGTCCTTTATCCTATCAAACGGATGAAGAGGAACTTGAAAGGGAAATTGGTAAACCTGATAGACCAAACCAAATTGAAGTCACAATCGATAAACCCCAACCAAGTGAATATTGGCAAAAAGTGGCCAGTAAGAAACGAAACCGTGAAAGTCCTGAAGAAATAAATTCCAATAAAAAGAAAAATACACTCGAGTCATATTGGCTTAGCAATAAAACCACGTCAACAAATATGTTTGCTTCACTTCATGATGATGCTGACAATCCTTTAACTACAAACTCAGTTCAGTATATCCCGAAACCGCCACCTATATTTGTTGATAAAGTTACAAATATACAACCATTATTAACTCTACTAAATCAATGTGTAAAAGATCAGTTTGATTTAAAAACTACCAGAACTGATCAAGTCAAAATTCAACCCAAAACTGAAGACAGTCATAAAAAAATAGTTGAAGAACTAGAAAAAAAGAAAACGGAATTTTATTCATATAAACCAAAAAGCGAAAGAGGATTTAAAGTTTTACACAAAAACTTGCACCCATCTCTAAACACCGATGAAGTTAAAAAGGAACTACTGGCCCATGGCCATGAAGTCACCAACATTTCGAACATAAAAAACGTGGTACAAACCAGCCCTTTCCCTTGTTTGATTTAGAATTAAAAACAAACTCTAACAATAAGGATATATACTCCATAAAAACATTGATGTATAGTCAAATAAAGTTTGAACCTCCCAAATCAAGGAAAACGGTTCCACAATGTTCTAACTGCCAGCAATATGGTCATACAAAATTATTCTGTAGACGGAGCCCCAAATGCATTAAATGCGCTGGGGACCATCTATGCAGAGACTGTTAGCGTAAAAATTGGTCAAACTAAGTAAAATGCATTCTCTGTGGTGGGAAGCACCCTGCAAACTATAAAGGTTGTATAATTTATAAGCCATTGTCTAAAACGAACAACCCTTCAATCAGAAATAGGGATTCTATTTATCCGCTTGCAACTGAAAACATACATAATAAAACTCAAATTGAACCCTGTCAAATGAATGTTGTTGTTGAACCTACTGCTAATATAAAAAATGGTGAACACCGTCATAAACCAAATTCTTATGCTAGTGCAACAAGAACTACACTTAACCCTCTACCAAGCCAAGAAAATAAATACAAAAAGTAACACAGTCAAACGAAATATATCTTATGTTTAACTCGCTTAAAGAAATTATGGAACAAATGTCAAATCTGGTTATTAGCATAATATCTAAAGTTACTTAAAATTACTGATCTAAAAATGGCGTTCTGGAATGCTAATGGATTAGCGCAACACACGCTTGAAGTTAAATCATTCCTATTGTCACAACAAATAGATGTATTAATGACTTAAGAAACACACTTCACACAAAAAAGTAACTTTAATTTATCCCAATACAAGTTCTAATATGTCATGCACCCAAATGGAAAAGCTCATGGAGGATCTGCCATTCTCATAAGAGATAATATAAAACACCATCCGGGTCAACACTTCTGCACAGAGGAAATACAAGCAACAAATGTAATTGTTGAAAATTGGCATGGTCCTGTAACCATTTCATCCTTGTATAGCCCACCAAAGCACAAAATGATACAAGCCAGATATGAAAATTTTTTTCAAAACTCTAGGAAGCAGATTCTTAGCCTGTGGTGACTATAATGCAAAACATATTACATGGGGATCTCAACTTAAAAATACAAAAGGCAACCAACTGTACTCTGCAATAAAATGTCTTCATTTGAATATATTTTCACCCTATTCCCCCACATATTGGTCTACAGACTTAAACAAAAAGCCTGATTTGATAGATTTTTGTGTATCTAAGGGTATACCACCCAATTTACAAAAAAGCTACCCATGTTTAGACTTATCATCCGATCATTCTCCTGTCATATTGACAATTAGTACTACTGTACATTCCGTAGAAGGACCTTGCAAATTGCATAACAAGAAAACAGATTGGAACCACTATCACGAACTTATAAGCTCATCTCTGAATCTTAACTTACCCCTAAAAACTTATGAAGATATTTTAAATGCCGTTAAAATCTTTGTTAAAAAAATACAAAACGCAGCTTGGGACTCTACTCCCCAAATGTTCAATTGAACTATCCGACAAACGGAAAGCTAGAAAATGCTGGCAAAGAACCAAGTTTCCTACTGACAAAGCAAAGTTAAATAAACTAACTTTCGAACTCAAAATTTTATTAAAGTATGAAAACAACAAAAAATTCGAAGAAGAAATGCAAAAACTGGGTCCAACAAAAGTAACAGATAACTCACTATGGAAAATAACAAAACAAATAAAGAAACAATAAAAAATAAATAACCCTATACGGAAAGCAGATGCAACGTGGGCTAGAAGTAATAGTGAAAAGGCGAAAACTTTTGCTACTCATCTTGAAAAAGTGTTTACCTCCAATGAACTAAACAATGACGACACCCCAAATCACATTGAAGATTTCATAAATTAAACCCACCAACTAAAATTACCAATTAAAAAGTTTACAAAATTGGAAGTAGCTAATGCAATACATAATTTAAATGTTAAAAAAGCCCCAGGATATGACTTTATAACTGCAAAAGCATTAAAAGAATTACAACGAGAAGTTATAACTCTTTTGACCTTCATATACAACGCCTGCATGCTCCACTGTTTCGTACCACCCCAATGGAAAGTTGCACAGATATCTATGATCCCTAAATCTGGAAAACCTGTTGAACAAGTAACGTCATATCGACCTATTAGTCTATTGCCTATACCCTATACCCTGAAGACTCTATTCCTCAGTAGATTGATGCCAATAATAAAATCGAAATATTTTATTCCTAATCACCAGTTCGGTTTTCGAAAACGACATGGAACAAGTACATCGCTTACTTGAAACAATCCACGAAACTTTCAAAAAAAAAAAAACAATGCTGTACTGCAGCCTTCTTTGACATCTCTCAAGCCTTTGATAAAGTGTGGCATAAAGGTCTGCTTTCAAAATAAAGGAAGTGCTCCCCATAAACTACTATCTCTTCATTAGATCCTACCTATACAAACGCTCGTTCTATGTAAAAGAAGAAGAAGAAATGAGTGAAATATGTACAATTATGACAAGAGTACGACAAGGCAGCGTTATGGGACCCACTCTTTACTTGCTGTATACATCTGATCTTCCCGAAACAGATGGTATTATAATAGTAACTTTTGCTGACGATACAGCAGCTCTGTCTGTACACAAGAACCCAAAGACTGCAAGCGAAACTTTACAAAAATAGGTATAAATAATATATCTACTTGGCTTACCAACTGGAGAATAAAAGTAAATGAATCGAAATCAGTGCAAATTACCTTTACACTTAATAAAGAAACATGCCCTCCTATAAGGCTTAATGGAATCCAAATACCACAAGAAGAAAGTGCAAAATATCTAGGTATTTATCTGGACAAACGGTTAACCTGGAAAAAACACATACAAACCAAACGTAAAGCGCTAAATATCCAACTCAATAAAATTAACTTTCTTGTAAAACCCAATTCCCGACTGTCTCTTGGGAACAAATTATTGGTTTATAAATGTATACTTAAACCAATTTGGACATATGGCATCCAATTATGGGGTACTGCATCCAAATCAAACATTAACAACATACAACAATTTCAATCCAAAACAATTAGGAGAATTGCAAATCTCCCCTGTTACATAACAAACAACCAACTTCATCGTGAGCTTAATATCCGTACCGTAAATGCTGAAATAGTGGCTCAACTATTGGCATACAAAACAAGAATTGAACAACACCCCAACTCATTAGCAATCAATCTGATGAGTAGCACAGACACATTTCGTGGACTTCGAAGAAGAGCCCCGCAAGATTTACTAAATGAAACAACATTATAAATTCATAAATATGTATAATTTTCACTTTGGTGTTTAATTTAAACATTTTTACTGCCTGGGATGATCACTGGAACATCGCCATAATATAGTTTATTCTTAACTACTTCAAACCTAATGTTTAATATCATAAAGTTAGATAGATTGCAATAATAAAGTAAACTTAAAAAAAAAGAGATTGCGTGCCAAGTGGAATTACCTTTTAACCATATTACCCACAAGAATCAAAAACTCAAATAAGTATTCTAAATAACAAAAAATCTACGTTTACGATAAAATAGATGCGGTTGTAATAAAATCTTTACCATTCAAAAGTGTTGTTTTTCTATCGCAAATATTTAACTCTATTTTACGAATTCGACATTTTTCTTCAAATGGAACTGTGCGGAAATAATTATGGTTCTAAAACCGGGTAAAGCCGAAAATGAAGTATCCTCTTGCAGGCCATTAGTTTACTGTCCACATTCTCCAAAATATTCAAAAAATTACTTTTAAAACGTTTAACTCGTTTTCTGAACATAAACAACATTTTTCAGAAAATTGCACCGGACACCAGGGCAATGTCACCGAATTATAAATGTAATATATAATTCATTTGAAAACAAAACATACTGCTCTGCTATGTTCTGGATATACAGCAAGCGTTTCATAAAGTTTGGCACGAAGGACTACTTTTGAAATTAAAAAATATTCTTCCTTCTCCATTTTATAAGTTTTTCTTGTCTTATTTAAAAAATAGATGTTTCTATGTTAAAGTAAACAATGATTATTCTAATATTTGCCAAATAGAAGCTGGAGTCCCACAAGGTAGTGTGCTTGGCCCAGTCTTATCATATTAGATGAGACTGTTGAAGTAAGACTCAAACGAAACCACATTTTAGATCCCCCTTTTATTTGATGTATACTAATGCTATTATATAATGTAGCTAATATTTAAAATGTTATGTATATATATATATATTTATATATATATATATATATATATATATTCATTGTGCATACTTTGAAGACATCTGTATATACAGCCAAAAAAGTCCCTATAAAATATATATATATATATATATGTGCACAGCACATATTGCGGGGACGGGTTTTCGTTCCACAAGTTACTATGAAGACATTTTGTTACTTTGGGGACTGTCCTTAAACTTTTCGTTATTCTACTGTTTACACTGAAGACATTTTACTGGATACAGAGCATTTTATAGGGACCTTTTTGGCTGTATATACAGATGTCTTCAAAGTATGCGCAATGAATATATATAGATATATATATATATATATATATATATATATATAGATATATATATATATATATATATATATATATATGTGCAAGGCGCATGTTGCGGGGACGGTTTTTCGTTCCACAAGTTACTATGAAGACATTTTGTTACTTTGGGGACTGTCCTTAAACTTTTCGTTATTCTACTGTTTACTCTGAAGACATTTTACTGGATACAGCGCATATTATAGGGTCTTTTTTGGCTGTATATACAGATGTCTTCAAAGTATGGGCAATGAATATATATATATATATATATATATATATATATATATATATATATATATATATATAGATATAGATGTATGGATATATATATATATGTATATATATATATATATATATATATATATATATATATATATGCACAGCACATGCTGCGGGGACGGTTTTTCGTTCCACAAGTTACTATGAAGACATTTTGTTACTTTGGGGACTGTCCTTAAACTTTTCGTTATCCTAGTGTTTACTCTGAAGACATTTTACTGGACACAGCGCATTTTATAGGGACTTTTTTGGCTGTATATACAGATGTCTTCAAAGTATGTGAAATGCATATATATATATATATAGATATATATATATATGTCCCCACAACATGTGCTGTGCACATATATATATATATATATATATATATATATATATATATATATATATATATATATATATATATATATATATATATATATATATATTCATTTCGCATACTTTGAAGACATCTGTATATACAGCCAAAAAAGTCCCTATAATATGCGCCGTATCCAGTAAAATGTCTTCAGTGTAAACAGTAGAATAATTAAAAGTTTGAGGACGGTCCCCAAAGTACCAAAATGTCTTCATAGTAACTTGTGGAACGAAAACCCGTCCCCGCATCATGCGCTATGCACATATATATATATATATATATATATATATATATATATATATATATATATATATATATATGTGTGTGTGCACAGCACATGTTGCGGGGACGGGTTTTCGTTCCACAAGTTACTATGAAGACATTTTGTTACTTTGGGGACTGCCTTAAACTTTTCGTTATTCTAGTGTTTACTCTGAAGACATTTTACTGGACACAGCGCATTTTATAGGGACATTTTTGGCTGTATATACAGATGTCTTCAAAGTATGGGTAATGCATATATATATATATATGTGCACGGCGCATGTTGCGGGGACGGATTTTCATTTCACAAGTTACTATGAAGACATTTTGGTGCTTTGGGGACTGTCCTTAAACTTTTCGTTATTCTACTGTTTACACTGAAGACATTTTACTGGATACAGCGCATATTATAGGGACTTTTTTGGCTGTATATACAGATGTCTTCTAAGTATACGCAATGAATATATATATATATATATCTATATATATATATATATTCATTGTGCATACTTTGAAGACATCTGTATATACAGCCAAAAAAGTCCCTATAATATGCGCTGTATCCAGTAAAATGTCCTCAGTGTAAACAGTAGAATAACGAAAAGTTTAAGGACAGTCTCCAAAGTAACAAAATGTCTTCATAGTAACTTGTGGAACGAAAAACCGTCCCCGCAACATGAGCTGTGCACATATATATATATATATATATATATATACATATATATATATATATGCATTGCCCATACTTTGAAGACATCTGTATATACAGCCAAAAAAGTCCCTATAAAATGCGCTGTGTCCAGTAAAATGTCTTGAGAGTACACACTAGAATACTGTTTACACTGAAGACATCTTACTGGACACAGCGCATTTTATAGGGACTTTTTTGGCTGTATATACAGATGTCTTCAAAGTATGGGCAATGCATATATATATATATATATATATATATATATATATGTATATATATATATATATATATATATATATATGCATTACATATACTTTGAAGACATATGTATATACAGCCAAAAAAGTCTCTATAATATGCGCTGTACCCAGTAAAATGTCTTTAGTGTATACAGTATATTAATTGAAGACATATGTATATACAGCCAAAAAAGTCTCTATAATATGCGCTGTACCCAGTAAAATGTCTTTAGTGTATACAGTATATTAATTAAAAGTTTGAGGACGGTCCCCAAAGTAACAAAATGTCTTCATAGTAACTTGTGGAACGAAAACCCGTCCCCGCAGCATGCTCTGTGCACATATATATATATATATATATATATATATATATATATATATATATATTCATTGCACATACTTTGAAGACATCTGTATATACAGCCAAAAAAGTCCCTATTATATGCGCTGTATCCAGTAAAATGTCTTCAGTGTAAACAGTAGACTAACGAAAAGTTTAAGGACAGTCCCCAAAGTAACAAAATGTCTTCATAGTAACTTGTGGAACGAAAACACGTCCCCGCAACATGTGCTGTGCACATATATATATATATATATATGTATATATATATATATATGTGCACAGTGCATGTTGCGGGGACGGTTTTTCGTTTCACAGGTTACTATGAAGACATTTTGATTCTTTGGAGACTGACCTCAAACATTACATTAATCTACTATATACACTGAAGACATTTTACTCGATACAGCGCATATTATAGGGACTTTTTTGGCTGTATATACAGATGTCTTCAAAGTATGCACACTGAATATATATATATATATATATGTATATATATATATATATATATATATATATATATATATATATATATACATATATATATATATTAGGGCGGGTTAATTTTTTTTGATGAAGCGTATCGCAAAAACGTAAACTATAGGTGATTCTGAGTAATTTTGCTCAAGTAATTTTGCTCTAGTCGGATTTGGAGCCCCCCAAATAAAAGCGGATAGAATTATAGTAGATTTCTCAATCTGGGGTTGTTTGAAAGGTATTTTTATCAATTTTCAGAATCTGTATTGATACAAATATTTTATTTTATTTTTTGTAGAGATATTAGGAATTTTTTTGTCGAAAAATAGCCTAAAATGAACTTTTAACTAATAAATTCTGAATTTTCCACGATTTTTTTTGCAGATTATGAAAGCATATAATTTCCAACAACTTTTATTACAATCAATTTTTTGTTTTCGAACTCCTTTTTGTAGAAAAATCGATCTGAAAAAATCAAAATTTTCAAGATTTCAACAAAAAACACTATTTTTAAATTTTTTTTCAATTTATTTTTAAATATTATTCTCGACCTACAATTTAATGTTTTAACGTAGTAATATTATTTTTTAAGGTCGTTTTTACTTTCCATTCGAGGAGTTTTCTTACGACTTTCTAATGTCACTGCCATAACTCCTTCACTTAACGATTATTTTCTATAACTCGTTTTGAAACACTCGTTAATAATTGTACATGTCTTTCTGTTCCTTGTATGTGCATTGGAATTTCTGGATCAGCCAGTGGTGGTTCATCGAAATCTAAGTATTCTACCAAGTGTTCATATGGAAATTGTCGAGTAAATGCTGGTTCAAATAATATATCATAGTTATTCATATCAACCATATTGACATAATCGGTAGCATCGAAATTTAGGATATATTTTTTGTAAACTCTGAGTTAAGTTGGATCGTACAATTTTTCACGATAGTGTAAAATCTTTTTGATAGCTCTATCCCGCATTGCTTTTCGATCATCAAATAACATTGTTAATAAGATATTTTCTGGATGTTCGTAATATGAGTTATTTTGAATTACACGATCTACAATATTACGAAAGTTTCGTTGTAAGTATCGTGTCCAACGTATAAATTTTAATAAAAGTGCACTGCCGTACACAACAGAGTTATGAAACTTCACATTGAAGTACATTGGCACATAAACTGTAATAATATAAACTACCAAAATTTTTAAATTGGTCGATGGTGTATTAGTTGTTACATCTAATCGTAGTAATCTACTTGCTTTGGTTATCCAACGAGAATGTGCAATTGGTCCTGGTTTAATGTTAGCTAAATCAACTGGAACAATACCATTCGAAATTGCTTTAGCTATTTGATATAAATATTTAACAACTGTTGATAGTTCGAGCTCATGTTCATGATCCATAATTGCAGGCATATTCTCCAGTGGTATTGGATCAAAATCAGCTACTACCTGAAAAATGAAATGTTTAGATCAATTAAAATGCAATTATTTTATTTTAACTTTATTCCAATCGAAAAAGTAAAATAATGACAATAAATAATGATAATAAATGATGATATAAAATAAAATAAAGGGTTACATACCTGCAATTTCTCACATTCTTGAATAGCTTTGAATAACTTTCCACTTGCTGCTCGTGTTCCACTGGTGACTGTTTTGTCCAATGCTTCATATAAATGACGAAATGGCAGTTCATTGAAATGAAGCAGACATATAAACCAGTGAATTGGTCTATTTAACTGTCAAATAATCGTAAAACACCATTTTCTGTTCCAGTATTTGCTGGCTCACCATCACTGAATATGCCAATTAATTGATCAACTCTTAATGTTTTATTGTTGAAAAAATTTACATATCCAAGTAACTCATTATAGGGCTCTTTCAGAACAACTAAATGCGGTTCTTTTACCATAGTGGTATGCAATTTGTCATTAATTTTCTCTTTAGTTAATGAGTCATATTTTCTACCATAGAAAGAGAATGCAGTTATGGAAGAATTTGTATGTCGTGTACGAAGCACTGCATCTCTAGATTTAACTTTTTCTCTAGGCACTTTTGATTTATCCATAATAACAAGATTACCATGAACATCTCTAAAATTTATATCTTCGAATAAAGCTGTTGCTAAACATAAAGCGACTCTATCTGAAACACCGAATTAAGGCATCGTATCTTTGAGTATAATGACCACGTCTCATTTGAACAGTTGCTTCTGCAACTTCTGTTGTTGCTTCATTTTCATCATCATCCATGTGTAATTCAGGTGGTTCGTAACTTGGATCATCGGTACCAATTGTAAGTGTTGGTATTGTTGTAGCTACTTCTTCAACGTCTTCCGTATATTCAGGTATTGTGAATGTTCTATCATTATGCTGGTCCATCATAAATTCTTTTAGATGTTCTGAAATCAATCCACACGAGCATTCTGTTGTTTTTAATTTGCAATTACATTTGCCAATATAAAATAATTCGTTTATTGAATCAACAAATGCTTTAAATTCATCTTTTTTGTTTCTATATTGTACATGTTTCTGGTATTTATCAAGCAAACCAGTTAATTTTTTAAAACACTCTTTCTATTAATGATTTCAATATTTAATTTACACAAAATTTGGATCAATTTATCTGTTACGTGAGAGTAAAAGTTTTAACCGAACATTTTGTTTTTAAATTTATATTTTAAAATGTCACATTTAGTAGGCAAACTAAGATCATTTAAATAACTTGATAAACCAAAAACAACAATATCTTGATGAGGCATGTTAATCTAGAGTCAAAACTTGTTGATCTTGTTGCTTCCATTTGCGAAGACACCGCAGACGATGTTGATGGTTCTTGATTATCCATAATAACTTTGATATTATCACTGCACTCTTTGATTGTGTCACACTAAATTTAAAAATAAAAAAATGTTGGTATTGTGATAAACGAATAAGGAATACGATTAAGGATAACGATTAAGGAAGAAGGAAAAGCAAGCTTGGCAACGTTTAGTGTTGGTAAACGTCATTATTTTGTAACGTCATTATTCAGTGTTACAAAGTTGTTCAATTGAACAATGCTGCCAGGTATCAATACAGATTCTGAAAGGTATATATGATAAAATTACTATTTTAAAATTTTGGGGGCTCCAAATCCAACTTAGAGCTATGGTCTCTTGAGCAACATTTCTCAGAATCGCCTATAGATTACGTTTTTGCTATACGCTTCATCAAAAAAAATCGTTCCATACAATTTGACCCGCCCTAATATATATATATATATATATATACAATTGTACGTTTGTACATACATATTTTTTTGTTTCCAATAGGAAGCATTGGACATGTAATTTTTTAAATTTATCAAATTTGCTTATTATTGTAAAATAGATTGCAAATAAAACCATATATTTATAAAACATACTTATCACTTTGTTTTAGCGCTCTCTACTTCTCTAATAGAGAAGTAACTATTATTATTGTTGGGTTTAGCACTGTTTTTGTTCGCATTGGGTTGACTCATTCCCCACCTTTTATTTAATTTTTTTCTTCTGCTATAGTTTATTATGTAAAAATAGCTTTTTAGATTTCGTTTGTTGAATTTTAATAATTTAAAAGAAATTTTTCAGTATAAGTTTAGCGTCCTTTTGCTTTTTATTTTACGTTTAATATATATTTTTTTTGAAAACCCTTTATATTTATCTGTAACGATTATTTAAGCTCAAATGCTTAATTTTCATCGATTTTATACATTTTGTCCCTTTGGAAAACTCTGACCCTTTTTTGGGTTAATCCTACACTGTGATCTATTTTATTCCCTTTTTATACTTCTTTGGAAGGAAATATTTACATAGATTATAAGTAACAAACGTCACTAAATAGCCTTTTTCAACTGAGCTACATCTTTCATCAATTTGCAAAGATGTTAACATCTTCCCATAAGAATTATACAGGCCAAAAATTCTACATCTTTCTACATCTAAAAAAGATGATAATTTTTTATTTTGTTCCATCTTACATCTTTCGTTATTTTAAGTGTCATCACTAAAAAAATGACAAAAAAAAACGATTTTCTTTGTGCCATCACTAGCAAACTGACATTGCAGAAAAAAAAACAAAAAAAAAAAATTATTCAAAAAAGGAAAATAAACGGCACATGTAAGAATTTCATTCTTATGACTATCAAAAATTCTTCTTCACCACCATCTTCTTCCAGAATGACCTTGAATATTTCAATGTACTGCATTGAAATTCGGGTTTGTTCTTCAAAGCAATGATTAATGCTTTCTCTAAATCCATTTTTTATTTTTAAGAAAAAATATGCGTCCTTTTCTTTTATTTTTTGACAGCTGAATAAATGGCAGATGAAAGATGTTGCCAATGTAAACACTATTTTCACATTTTCAACATCTTCCACGCGTTTCACAAAGATGTTGTTCAGTGTAAAAAGCTTATAAGCTTTGTTTGCGACCTCCTTTTTGCTTTAAGTTCGTGTTAGTTCTTCTTGTACAATACGATTGGTAACTTCGATTTACAATTACTTTCTACGAAGTTAATATTTTTTAAATAAATAAATAGAGACTTTTTTCTCACACATCATTACGCTTTTTGTATTTTTACCATGGTTGGCAAGCAATACCTTTTGATTATAACGGTAGTTGCCTACCACGCTCTGATCAGTATCGATACGAAAATTTCGAAACTGCGATTTTATAATATTACCTGTTAAATTTTGTTATATCTGTAATATACCTTTTAAATCGGTATTTCGGTAGTTTAGCGTTATTATAACGGTAGTTTAAGATATTTTAAAATTAAACCGGTAAGATAGCGCAATAAGCCCGGTAATATAAAAAGACAAAAAAAATTAATTTTGGGCTTAAAGTGGCTGTGGTAACCAACTACCGTTAATATGAAAAGGTATTGAATGCCAACCATGATTTTTACTTTTACACAAAACTGCATTTACGGCAAACAACGATTTTACTATTTTAAGCAAGACAAATTAAAAATACGTCCGTACACGGCCATAACCATCAATGGAATAAGATATGATTATATATTATTATATATAACTTTATATAATTATATATAATATTACATATAGTTATATATAATTATGTAAACTCAGATAAGTACAGACCCAATTTAGTTAATTTTTTTTAATTTAATATTTTTTTTATAAGTTTTTGAATAAACTAGATTCCGTATATATTGCTGGATGAATCTGATTTAATTCGATCTGACATTTTTGGATAAATTTGGATCTTAATCCCTAAATATATTGCTGGATGTAATTTGATTTGCCATTTTTCAGATCAATTTAGATCCTTCTAAATCCCCAAATATATTGTTGGATCTAATTATAACTGCCTGTTTTCGGAACAATTTAGATCTCTTTAAATCCCCAAATATATTCTAAATCTAATTTGATCTGACATTTTGTTGTGCGCTCTCATGTAGTTTTCACGTAGAGTCTTAAAACTTTAATGGATTAGGAAATGGAAATATATAAACGCCGAAATGAAAAAATAAACACAAATAAAAATTTTGTTTTTAAGCAAATACAACAAATTTAAGCAAATAACCAGAAATATTTTTTATTAAAGGAAAAAAGTGTTAATTGCTAAGTTTTTAAAGTAGAAATGACATTATATTTCTTGATGTTTATTAACCAAAGGCGTTTGTTTTATGTATATAACAAAATTGTATAATGAGTTATATGGTTCAAATTCCTTAACAAATTTTGTTCTTCCAAAAATAAATATTTAACTACACTACCGAGCAACGTTCCAAAATAATTGAAATTATTTTTTTAAACCAGGGCTTCCGCAACTATTTATATTATCGAAATATCAGATACTCTAGTGGAACAAATATTTTGCCCTTTTTGCCCTATCCACATAGTTCCATTTTAAAAATGGCCGAAAAACAAACATTTTAAAGAGCTCTACGAAGATCACACTTCGAATATACAAATGATTTAAGTCCTGATATCCAACAAACGAGTTATTTCGCGCACAAGCGATATAAACTGGCATCTACGTTTACCGAATTTAACAGCTTCTGACCATGTTCTTTGGGGATATATGAAAGAAAGATTACATGTTAACAAACCAAGGGCCATTACACCCGAAATTTTGCGAAAAGTTATTAATAATGTGTTAATGTGCGGAGCAGAAAATGGCCACCCCTTACAGAATTTCTCATAGTTAGTCATAATAATTATCGTTTAAATAAAAAAGGTTTAAACAAGTTAAACCATATACGTATGTAGCTCAATCTGCACCACACGTATAATAATATTAAGCAAATTACACTTTAATATTTATTAATTAAACACTTTTTTACAATAACATGGTATATTATTTTATACTTAAAGGTGCATTTCTCCTAACTCCCTCATATGAATTATCGATGGAAAGAGCTGCTTTAATATGTGAAAAAATGAGTTTTAAAGGATGTTTTAGTTTGACAAAAACTGCTAGTGGAATTCTTTTCAAGTTTTCTCATCCGGATGATTATCAAGCAGTTTACAAAAAAGGTTTCCACAAAGTAACTGGGGCCAGATTTTACCGAAAAGTAAGAATTTGTATAATTAATTCTTATCGTCACCTGAAAAATTTCAAAATGACTGTAACGACAAGTTTCATCTGATCGCTAGGGTATAACACACGGGACCAGTTTGGTAACAGAAACTTCTATTTTCAGCAACAGAGCGTGAAACAGAACTATTTTTATATAAAAGACTTCAGTTTATTATTCCAAAAGTATGTTACATAAAAAACTCAAGGAGCCAGGGATCTGGCTCCTTGAGAGTCCTGGTGGTAGCTGCTCTCGAAAATCACTCCCCAGCAAGCTTGGACTACGGCAATGTATGTAGATGCAGACGTGGCGTGCGGAGATCTGGCGGCAGCACTCAATGAGAATACCCGTTGGGAATCAAAGAAAACATAGGACTGCGGCAATATAATTTATGTTGGCGTGAATTAAAGTCAACTTTGTTTGAGTAAAAAAATATTTTTTTTTTGATGACTATGCGTCTTTATTTTACTATTATATTTTCTTAACTAACTTTACAATTTTTAAATATTTTCTTAAATACTAAACTAGAACAAAGTATTTCCTTTGTTCTAATTCTTATAACTTACATGTATTTTCCTGTTCTTTTCATTCAGGTGTTTTCTGAATTAACAATGTCTATGTTCTTAAATTATCAATATGATTTTCTTATTCATTAATTATTAATATATCTTTTCTTAAATGATCAACATTTATTTTCATAAAAATTACTTTATACTAATGAAAAACTCTTATTTACTGTTTGTTCTAAACTACTTATTCCATGGAAAAAAGTAAAGCAAAGAAAACAATATTGTTTCGCTTAGTGTGGGGTGAATTTCATGTTGTTTATTTATCTCTGTACATAAGCGTCGCTAACTCTTCCCGATTTCTAATAATTCTTTCGACTTGTTGATTATAATAGATTTAAGGTTTTGTTCTGTTCGTTTTCTTGTATGTACTAATTCCTTTTTCAATATTTTGAGTCCGATATAGTCTACCAAAAATTACGACTATCAGGAGAAATGTATAGAAAGTTGAAGACATAGGGTGTTGTTAATATGGAATCACCAATCTTTTCAGTTATTGTTAAATGCATTGAGTTGAGTATATTTGCGATTTCAAAATCTTCATGTTTTGTGTATATTGCTTGGATCATTATATCATGAATATTTATATATGTCTTGTTATCTATCCTAAAGTAGTCTGTAAATGACACTAGGATTATATCTGTAGTAGGGATATTGTTGACCCTGTGGTCTCCGTCTAGTAAGATGAAACCTTCGTCAATTTCCAGCAATGCATCGTTATATTCCTGTATGACTGTAGATTTGCTGTTCCTTTTCGAGTAGTGAGAGTATACACGTGTCTGTATCGATGTTTATTTGGAAAATCTTTCTTCCTAAATAATTCTTGCAATGGTTCACTCTGACCTAGTCTTTGCTGCATTGGGCAATTTGTTCATCTATTCGAATTTTTCATGTCTAAAGCTTACAGGAGTGAATTTTTGAGATGTAGTTTATCTTTAAACTCAGTTTATGGCGGTTTGTAACTGGAAAACTGCTTTTGAAATTTGGTTTGTGTTGTTTTATTTCAATGAAGACCAAACTTATATGCAATGAAAAGTTGTTCCGACAAAATTATGTTCATAAACTTGGAAATGTCTGGCATAATTCGTTTTCGGTTTAACTAAACCAAGTTTAACTCACATCTCAAAAACTCGGCCTTAGTATAGGATATTTATAGATAGCTATTAATAAGCCGGGACAGTCTATGTGTACGTCTTAAATGTTTATTTATGGCTTCCAAGTTTAGGGATTTGGTTAGATATTCATTATTATTTGAAGCGTTAATTGTCCTAACGAGTAGCAGGAGTTGATCATGCACTTGGCCTTGTAGTGCACTGATTAACTTTTCGAACCTTGAGTTAACTATGCGTTGTTTTTCGTTGTTATTTATTAATTCATTTATTGATGTTTCCATTTTGATGAAGTCGTCATGGTCTGGATTTCCTGTGATGAATTTTGGTGCGGACCCCAGGTAGGGATCTTGTGTACCGTTTATGTTCGTTTGCTAATACTTCAATTTTCTTTATCCAGATATTTTTTAGGCTTATATTCTTCCCTTACGATTTAGTAATATGGCATGAGTATTTTCGTCAGGTTAGTGACGTGGAAGGGGTATGAATGTTCGTTTTATAGAATGACGTTAGGCCGTATTTTTGGTTATCTAGATTCTATAGTTCCAGGTCTGCCTTGGTTCTTGACATGACAACTGCGAGCAATATCAGGTAATGCATCGTCTTTATTGTTTTCTCTTTATGTTGCCCTTTATTCATCTGTACTTCTCGTATTTAAAATCGGGCTTCCTTCACGATATATATGTAATGTATCTGGCGTCGTTTTTCTTTCTTACTCTCTTAATTTTTACTAGTATTTGTTCGTTTGTACCTTTACTGATGCTTCTTTTATTTTTTTTATCAATGTCCTTCTAGTCGTATTTTATCTCATAAAATAAAACGACAACTGGTTTAAGTCCTGTTACCGTGTGTATTGTGATATTATACCCTTCACCACAGGTGGTGAAAAAGGGTATATATAAGTTTGTCATTCCGTTTGTAATTTCTATAATATTGATCTTAGACCCTATAAAGTATATATATTTTGGGTCCTTATGAAGAGCGAATATGATTTAACGATGTCCGTCTGTGTGTTCAAATGAGTTTTCCGAAGACCCCAGACATGATGAGGACTTGCTTTTTATATATTTCTCTCACATGTGATCCATTTCTGTTTGCTATTGAAATTCAGCCAGATCGGTTCATAAATGGCTGGAATGTGAGCAAAAAATCACGACTATGTTGAATTTTACGCATAACAAACACATCCACATGCAATCACATCACATTTTTTCTATTAATTTATTAAGCTATTAAGCAATCAAAATAAACTGTCAAATGGAAAAATGACAGATGATGTTAAAACAGAGTTTTCATAAAATATGTTTTAACAACCATGGTATAACAGGACTAACAGCAACACTAACATGAAATTGAGGAGTCTCCAACTACCAGAGACATCATAAGTAACAACATGTTAGTAAATTTATTGCTGGTGTGGCCTGCGGGTAAGACACATCAAGTGCCGGTTCAGACCACAGTTACTTTTTTAAAATAAAAAATGTTTGTTTTTGTTCAATGTTGTTAAAATTATTACACTGCAGTGTTATGTAATTGCAAAAGTTTCTTATGTAGGTAGGCATTGTTTTCGTAATTGTTGTTGTTTGTTTTTATACCCTTCACCACAGGTGGAAGGATATATAAGTTTGTCATACCGTTTGTAATTTCTACAACATTGATCTTAGACTATATAAAGTATATATATTCTGGGTCCTTATGAAGAGCGAAGTTGATTTAACGATGTCCGTCTGAAATGGGTTTTCCGAAGACCCCAGACATGATGAGGACTTGATTGTTATATATTTCTGTTACATGTGATCCATTTCTTTTTGTTATTGAAAATCAGCCAGATCGGTTGATAAATGGCTGAGATATTAGCAAAAAACCAGGAATACCTCTAATTTTTTCCGTAAAATCCCTTTGTTTTTATATGTATGTTGAATATTACGCATAACAACCACATCCATTTGTTGAAATTCTTTTCTTTCACCTCTTCATCTTTTCTACCACTGGCGACCAAGCACTAATACTATGATATTTGCGTTTGTAGTAAAGAGCTTTTTTATCAGGGACGGAAAATTCAGTGCGTTAGTACTGATCAGTGTTGCTTTTGCAACATGAAAATAAAAAAATTTTAAGAGCACTCGATTTTTAATTTTAATAACATTAATTATTTATTTCATTTCTTTAATTATGTTACAATTAATTTTCGCGAGAGCTTCAAAACTTAATGTGTTTTTACCGCGCTGTCGTAGACCAAACTCAACTAATTTCAAATTGCATTTTACATATGTACGCAATTATAAGTACAAATGTATGTACGCATGTATGTATATATTTAAAATACAAAACAAATTTAACATATTTGGCCTACGTGATTAATCAACAAGGACCGTTAGTTGAGACAAATGTAAAGGCAAAGTAAATAAAAACGGTATACTTTAAAATAATTTAAATTTAAAGAGAGTATATAGCGGGTAAAATTGTACAGGGTATAACATCAAGAGTTGTTTTGTTTAACCCTTTGTTGACGGCGGTAACATTCCCCCGCCCGTAAGCGAGTCCAGGATACGAGGTTGCTCATGATCTTCACCGACGTTCAAAACAACTATCTTCGTCACCGGCCTCGTTAATACGCCAAACTGTGTCTTAACCGTCACCCTTCGCACTTGGCCATCTGCAGCTACCACTGTGTCAATGATTTTGCCTTTAGGCCAGCATCTTCTTGGAAGATTTTCATCAGCGATGATGACGATTGCCCCGATTTTAACAGGATGTACTTTTGCAAACCATTTGCTTCTACGGCATATTGTTGGTGTATATTCCTTAACCCAGCGCCGCCAGAAACGGTCGGCAAATGCTTGTGCTTGTTGCCATCGTTGGCGTAAATTTCCGCTATCGTCGAGAAACGGTTTGTAGCCATCGCAAGAGCCAATCAGTAGGTGGTTTGGAGTAATTGCGTCATCGTCTTCATGTTCAATCGAGACAAAGGTGAGCGGTCGAGAATTAATAATCGATTCGATTTCGCAAAGAGCACTTTTAAAGTTTTCGTCGTTGAAATTCAGTGCAGGGTACAGGCTGTATAGGATATTTTTTACGGATCTTATTAGTCGCTCCCAGGCATCGCCCATGTGGGGCGCACCTGGTGGGTTGAAATACCATTTTGTTTTATCAAGTTTTATTTGTATATTTGAAAAATTTATTTGATTTACTTCATGTTTTAGGATTTTTTCAACTGCTTTAAAGTTGGTGCCGTTGTCGGTATAAATCTCCCGAGGCGTGCCACGTCTGGCAATGAAGTTTCGAATACACAAAATACAGGAACTGATATCTAAATTATGAGCGACTTCTATATGAATTGCGCGTACAGTTAGGCATGTAAAAACTACTCCCCATCTATTTCTCTTCTTCTTCCAACTGTTACTAAAAATGAGTCAAAGTAGTCTATACCGACGAATGTGAAATGGCGTTGGAAAGCGCCTAGGCTGCTGTTAGCTGAGCCATTTGAGGGGCCTGCGGTGCAGCAGAATAATTTTTACATATTTGGCAAGAATTTCGTACCTTTTTGTACATGACCCGCAGACGGGGTATATAAAATTGACTTTTTATTCTGTTGATCACTGCTTCATGGAAGTGGTGGTGGGAATCTTCATCGAATGAACGTACGATAGGGAATGTGACATGATGCTCAGCTGGCAGCACAATTTCGTCCTTATGATTGTTAAGGCGGTCTACTCGGCCGTGACATCTTAAAACTTCGTTGTCGTCTAGGTAGGGGGTGAGACGGTACAGCTTACTTGATTTTTCTACATTTTTACCATGTTTTAGATCGGAAATTTCCCGGTGAAATTCGTTGTGCTGTGCATCTTTTATTATAATTTGCTTCGCTTGTTGAATCATTTCATGTTTGACTGTGGAATGGTAAACTTGTTGTTTTATTCCAGCTTTTAGTTTTTTCATGTACACCAAAAATGTTGCTACTGCTCGGTAGAGCCTTTTCCAGTTGGAAAAATACTCGAAATTAATAAAATTAAAATTCTTTTGTTTTTGATTGATTACTAGCACGTGACGTCTATGCTCGGAAGAGTTTACTGGCCCGAAGTCTTTACACTTAGGCCATTGGCTGGAATCGTTGAGCAGAAAATCAGGACCGTTAAACCATAAGTCCATATTTTTTCGTGTTGTTATTTTTGTTGCAAAATCGGCTAGGTTCATTTTTGTTGGTACCCATTTCCATTGACTGACGTTTGAATGTTCTAAAATTTCTCCCACTCGGTGCATAACAAACTGTTGGAAGTTTCTTGGGTCCACCCGTAACCATTGTAGCACAGTTTTAGAGTCCGACCACCAGTATCGTGAGGATATACGCAAACGTTGAATTTTTTGCACTGTGTTCGCTAGTCTTACTCCGATAAGGGCGGCTTGCAGTTCCATTCTGGGAATCGACAGTGGTTTAAGGGGTGCTACTTTGCACTTAGCAGCTACGAGGGTGACAGTAACACGGTCGCCTAGTTTTACAACCAGATAGCTGACAGCAGAATAAGCATATTCGCCTGCATCAACGAAAGTGTGTAGTTGAACATTCTCGGCCCCACATAGCAGCTGGGAATAGCATCGTGGAATTTTGACATCAGAGATGAGTGGAATTGACGATTTCCATTGAGACAATTTTACGTTTAAGGGCTCCTTTAATGGTTCATCCCACCCAATGTGGGCACGCCAGATATCTTGCAGCAAAATTTTGAGACCTATGGTATGGCACGACAAGAACCCTAGTGGGTCGAATATTGACATGAGAACTTGGAGACATTCTCTGTTAGTTGGCACAAGATGCTCATCGATAACATTGCGGCGCAGACGTGCGAATCTGCAATTGTACTTAAAAACGTCAATAACAGGATCCCAATACATACCTAAAACTTTTTCGGTAGCGCCCCATTGTTTGGCATCTTGAGATGTCTTGGAAAAGTCAGACAATTGACATAAAACTGCGGACGAGTTTGAAGCCTAGTTTCTTATATAAAAGCCTGCGGCAGCGTGAATTTTTGCCACCTGCTTTGCTAGCATACCAGCGTTTTCTTCAGTGACTTCGCTTTCGATAAGGTCATCAACATAGTGATGGTTCTGGATAGAGTTCACAGCACGTGGGAATTGCGTTTTAAAATGTTCAGCATTATTGTCGCGCACATAGTGCGCTATGCATGGGGCACAGCTTACACCAAAAGTTAAGGCTCGCATTACGTATGTGCTTGGCTGATGTAAATTATCATTTTTGTCCCACCATAAGAACCGTTGAGCTTGCATAACCTTCTCATTAGGAATCGCCAATTCTGACGAACTTAACTTCTTGGCGTACCCTTTTTCGATCAGATTATTTATTTGAGCTTGCATGCTCTGTCGTAACAATTCGTCTTTAACGATTTTTTTATTTAGACACATAAGCCGTCGATAGGCATTAGTATAGCTCTCAGGCAGTTGTACGTCACTATTTCTCCATAACAAGCCGGCCTCATAGCTTCCGTCTACTTTTTTGCACGTTGCGTTTAGCGTTTTCATCGCATTACTGTCTGCTGCCGAAAGTAAGGCGGATGAATTTGGTGATTCAATGTTGAAATAATTTTTTACAAGCTCGTGAAGGTTATCGTAATTTTTTTTGGCAAATACATGTGTGGATGTTGAGTCTGTGCTCGGCTGAGCAATTAGCGTTGCCACCCTGTAGGGTCCACCAAGCCGGGTTTTTGTTGCTATAGGCTGTTGCCAATTTCCTTCTCGAATTTTTGTAGGAACAGCTAATTTCCAATTATTAGCACCAATTAAAATCATAGGTTTCGCTTTATGATAAGATTGTATAGGCAAGTCGTTTAAATACGGGTATTTTTTTAACGATTTCCCCCATATTCAAAGTTTGCGACGGTAAGTCCAAATGCTCGACGGTATGCACGTCTGAAAGTACAAACTTTGTGTCGTTGTGGACGCTGGATACTTTCAATGATGTTCTGAGGGATTCACTTTCTTCACGGGTTGTCCCACCTGTCCATTTTAGGCATAAGGGATCAGATATGCCGTTCAAATTCAAACTGTCAAAAATGCTACGCTCTACTAGGGTGACAGATGACCCTTAGTCTAGAAAAGCAAATGTATTAATAATACTGTTTTTTGAATGCAAGCGGATTGGCAAAATGCGAAAGAATGGCTTTTCTTCATCAATGTTATTGTGTGAATTAATTTGTGGACTCCGCTGCGTATTTTCTATTTCATTTCTACTTACAGTTTGTGATGTTGACTGACTGGCAGCACTGATGGCCTTATGAAGCAGGGGGTGGTGCTTGTACTTACAACCGGATATTCCGCATTCCTTGTCTAGATGACATTTCCTCTTATGATGATTGAGGCACTGGCGGCACAAACTATTGGATTTCACAGTATTCCATTTTTCGTTCAGTTGTAGATTTTTAAATTTGTTACATTGATGTACTTTATGTGACTCTACCTTACATACGACGCACATTTTACCAACATTGTTGTTAGCTCGTGTATGGGTATTTACTGAGGCAGCTTTACCAAAAGTAGGTGTTACCACTGTACTAGCTGCTTCCGCTAAATTATATAGCCACACACTAAAAGCTTTCAATATGGGAACGCTTTCATCCCGCGGCTGCATCGCCCAATTTAGCTTGTGTGGATTTGGCAATTTATCTAAAAGCTCCTTCACCAACATGGGATTGTTTAGATGTGACTCCAGGCCACACGACTCCATAGTTGCACAAATATTTTGTACGTTGAGCCCGAATTCAATAAGTGCTTCTAGTTTGTCACTGGGGGAGGGCATATTTTTCGCTTTATTTATAACGCGTTCTAAAATATGCTCTGGTCGACCGAAACACAGACGAAGCGTTTTAATAATGTCCGGTACAAGCGCTGGCAAAAGTAATTTACTTTTTACTAGCTCCCTAGCTTTCCCTTTCAGGCAGCTTTGCAGACGCATCAGATTTTCTGCGTCTGAGTATCCGGCAAGTGCTGTGCTATTGTAAAAGCTGTTGATAAAAATAGGCCAGTCGTCTGGATCCCCGTTGAATGATGGTAGCTCCCTTGGTATGGAACGCCTAGCGGCTAACTGTAAAGCTGTAGGCTCAGACTGGTGTCATTTAATACTGCTTGTGTTGGGCATTTGTGTCTTAATACTATTTACCAGATTGTTATTACTAAAAACGGCGGAACTGGTTTGTCCTGAAGACGGTTGGTAGTCCTTTTGTGCCAAAATTGTATATTTGCGTTAAAAAAATTCTTGCTGAATTTTTCTTTCCTCCTCTAACCGTTCCAGCTGTAACATTTTTTGCCTTTCCAAACAATCAAAATTACTTTTACCACCTGTTGAAAAATTTTGATTGTTTGTATTCATTTGCATTGGTTGCTGTCGATAATTATAAGACATTGTTGTTGTTGGTGGTGGTTGTGCTGCATACACATACGATGGAGTTGTTGTATCATAAAACGGCGTATTTGTTGTTGGATAAGACATTGGCATTCCCGTTGTAGCCGTTACCATGTATTGGTGTGGCACTGTACATACCTGGGGACGAGTTACCATAGTTTTCGGTACCGATGTCCAAATTGGTAGAGGAACACCTGCAGCAGGTGCTACTATAGGCCCTGTACTTGCTGATGCCATTACCACTTGTGATGTCAAGCTTTCAAAATATGTACCTACGGCGGTAACTACGACTGGTGGTGCAATTGTTTTTATTGGTACTAATGGTGACGATGATGAACTCGGTTGAGTCTCAAAACCATTTCCTTGGTCTGGGTTAGCAGCGGCTGATGACCTGTTGTCGCATAATTCGCAGATCCAGTTATAATCTGCTACATTGCTGTCTACGCCCACGCAACCATAGTTTTGTTGTGTTATGGTCCGACATTACAGTAATTTTTACAAAAAAATAATCTTTTGCAAATTATTTTTATTTAATTATAGAGCAATTCCATATGAAAACGATCAAAATTGGCAAATTTTTGGACGACCCCTCTCCGATTTTAAAATAAATAGTCTCAATCGATTGCCCAGCAAAAAATAATGTACCTACATATTTTTTTTTTTTATAGTGACTGGTTTAGTGGTGGTGTACACCACTGTCATGTGACAAAATTGAAGAATTCTTCATAAGGGACCTCATTGAAAGTTGTTTTAAAAAAAACTACTAAAGCGATCGCAACGAGTGGTAGCTCGTTGGAAAGGTATTGAATCAGGCTTTAATTGAAAAATAAAATTTTCCTAATTTTTCTCAGAAATTTACCTTTTTTCCCATGAAAATTAAATTTTCCCATGAAAATTAAATTTTCCCATGAAAATTAAATTTTCCCATGAAAATTAAATTTTCCCATGAAAATTAAATTTTCCGATTTTCCACAGAAGCTCCTAAATTTTCCGGCTAATTTTATTTTTTTTGGATTCCTCATAATTTTTGCTTTAAGAATCAGCAATAAAAAAATGGGCCCCGACTCCTTGTTTGGACAGGAGAAGAGCATTTAAGAGACCACCTTGTTCTCATTGTTTTTATATTTTTTATAATTGAATTATTTTTAATTATTTAACATTATTTTATTTTATTATTAAAAATACATTTTAAAAATTATTTTACAGTTAAAAATACATTTATGAAGAAAAAATCTTTCTTATTTTGCTGCTTATACTTAATTACAATATTTATTAAAAATTTCAATTGTCTTGGCATCATTATAAAATTAAAGTAACTTTAAATTTAGCACGTCGGCAGACGAAGAGTACCGCTTTACATTAATTGACATATCAGAAATATTTGGTATGAGCAATGAAACTTTTGCGTTCCAGTTATAGTTTTGACATTATTATATCTGTTTTGAAGTCGTCGCTCCATGGCATCGTGTTCTTTTTGAGTGCATAAAACTGTGTTAATGGCAATTTCCTTGCTTTGAATCCACGAAAACAAATGTTGTATATTTAAGATCTGGTCAGTATATGACCTTTGCAAACTTGCCTTAGTCGCCATGCGTTTTAGGGTTCCCCCTAACGCATCGCATGGGCCCTTACCTTGGGACGTCGCAAAAAAGTGTCACTCGACCTTGCAGTTTTGTTCTTCTTCAATTATGCAAAGATTGTAAAATTTTTTTTATTCTTGTACTGAGAAGCCGCGCCGTCTGAGAAAAACGTTACTTTGTCGATTGCATCGAATTTGGATCTTAAGAATTCAAACAGTTTCATTTGAAATAAATAAACGGACACATAATGATGAGCTAAACTCTCCGCGACAACAACAAGGCTTACGGTCTGTAGTTCGTTATCTTCGTTTTTGAAATAAATGCAAAAAGGATGCACCGTGCACTGGTCGTTTGCCCAGTGATAAGCCTGAATTTCATCCTGAACGAGAAAAGTGTAATTCTCGGCAAAGTCGCTTATCACAGTGAATTCATTTTGGGCTAATTTCTCCTTACTTTCCTTTAGAAATTTCGATTGCATCTCGGATATGAAATGGTGCGCCTTCAGTTCATTCAACTTGAATCCGAATTCCTCGAAGAATTCCGGAATCTGCTTTACCACGGTCTCAAGGGAACATCTGCCGCTGCTAATTATCCACTGTTTGAAATGCACCTCCTGAATTAACAGCTGTTCAAACTTTTCCGCCAAATATTGCTCTAGCTCGTCAATCTTCGGACAATTGTCGCATTTGGACAGATGACAATTTTCCGTGGGGTATGCGCACAACGACTTCGACAGGAGGTCCCTATATGTTTCAATTTCACCGTGAAATACTTTCAATTTCTTGCATGGAAAGAACATTAATTTGATGTTTTGATGAAACATGCAAACGCAGACTGAATGCGTTCCGTGCCGTCTAATGCCAGCACGCATTCTTTTGGTCGTAGGATGGCAAACTTAGAAAATCCCACTTTTTCTGCTGGGTATTTCTCTTTGAACTGATGGTATGCTTCGGATAGATTACATAATAATAATCTGCGCTGCTTGTGTACTTTTTCTCCATCTTCACGTGTGATAACATAGTCACGTGTACCTGGGCAGGCACGGCTGTTGTCATCATTGCAGTAAAAATCTTGAATCAATTTCACCGTTGCTTCGCTGAGGATCCTTGAGCCAAATTTCTTGGTGGGAGTCGCCAATATGCCCTTCTGTCGAACTAATTCTTTGCTTCTTCTCGCGATGTAAAAAGATGTTTGAAACTGTTCAGAAATCTTGCGTATAGACCATGATTGAGGCAGCACAGATAAAATGAGATATTTCTCCGGAAAAGTGGTCGCTAAATTGAATTTTCTTTTCAACTGCTCAATCATTTGTTTGCCGTCATCAACGTCATCTGCTTGACTGCATTCGTTATCAGAGCCTTCATCAAATATTGTCGCGATTGCACTCATAACCTTGCCTTTTTTATCTTTCCCGTATTTTTCACTTCGCAACTTTCTTTTTCTAATAGGCGTTTCACCTAAAGTGGTAATAGCCTCATTCAAAGGACTCAAAGACATATTGACCATCGGAATGTCTGCCTCACTATCAGATGAAACATTTTGTTCAATTGTCATTTCACTCTCGGATTGTGGTTGCATTTGTTTCAATGCATTTGCTTGTTGAGACAAATCGATTTTACACTTGGGGCAAATGAATTCTGCTTTTTCACCGTATTGTATATTTAATTCATTCATGTATCGCTTCGAAACACCAGTTAATTTTAATACTTTTATCTTTTTCGAACGATGTCCACTCTTGTTAAACGGATTGCAGCAAAATTTATTAATTTTACTTTAAATTGTCTTTACAGCTTCACTCTTTACTTTACAAAAAAAAAAAACACTTTAACACTTTCACGTTTAGTATTCAACTGAAATTTGACTCAGAGTGTGTGAAGTATTTATATTTATTTTTTGGTAAAAAATAGGTAAAAAAAAATAAGTGATATTTGCTTTTCTTTAATAGGAAAATTTGCGTGAACTACTGGTCATAAAATGTTTTTAAAGAGGGACTTAATTGGTTACTGCCAATAAGCCGACCACAGGTCATAAAATGTTTTGTAAATTTTTTAAATTACCAGGTAATAAATATTTCGCCATATTTATGGAAAATCCGTGTTTTATGACTTGTTTCTGCACGTGTCATTTTAGGCGAAATATTTATTACCTGGTAATTTAAAAAATTTACAAAACATTTTATGACCTGTAGCCTCAGTCGGGTTTGGTGTGCCATTACATGCCACTGCTGCTAATATCCATGGATTTATGGCCGATCTTGTGAAGGCAGGCAGACCATATTCACTACACACTCAACTTGGGGCTCTTAAAAAAAATTGATTTTTTCTTCATAAATGTATTTTTAACTGTAAAATAATTTTTAAAATGTATTTTTAATAATAAAATAAAATAATGTTAAATAATTAAAAATAATTCAATTATAAAAAATATAAAAACAATGAGAACAAGGTGGTCTCTTAAATGCTCTTCTCCTGTCCAAACAAGGAGTCGGGGCCCATTTTTTTATTGCTGATTCTTAAAGCAAAAATTATGAGGAATCCAAAAAAAATAACATTAGCCGGAAAATTTAGGAGCTTCTGTGGAAAATCGGAAAATTTAATTTTCATGGGAAAATTTAATTTTCATGGGAAAAAAGGTAAATTTCTGAGAAAAATTAGGAAAATTTTATTTTTCAATTAAAGCCTGATTCGATACCTTTCCACTCGTTGCGATCGCTTTAGTAGTTTTTTAAACAACTTTCAATGAGGTCCCTTATAAAGAATTCTTCAATTTTGTCACATGACAGTGGTGTACACCACCACTAAACCAGTCACTATAAAAAAAAAAATATGTAGGTGAATTATTTTTTGCTGGGCAATCGATTGAGACTATTTATTTTAAAATCGGAGAGGGGTCGTCCAAAAGGTGATCGATTTCATATGGAATTGCTCTATATTAAGTTTTAAAGAATTGTTGCTTTTGCAACATGAAAATAAAACACCTTTTAAGAGCACTCGATTTTTAATAACATTAATTATTTATTTCTTTTCTTTAATTGTGTTACAATTAATTTTCGCGAGAGCTTTAAAACTTAATGTGTTTTTACCGCGCTGTCGTAGACCAAACTCAACTAATTTCAAATTGCATTTTACATATGTACGCAAAATTATAAGTACAAATGTATGTACGCATGTATGTATATATTTAAAATACAAAACATATTTAACATATTTGGCCCACGTGATAAATCAACAAGGACCGTTAGTTGAGACAAATGTAAAGGCAAAGTAAATAAAAACGGTATACTTTAAAATAATTTAAATTTAAAGAGAGTATATAGCGGGTAAAATTGTACAGGGTATAACATCAAGAGTTGTTTTGTTTAACCCTTTGTTGACGGCGGTAACAATCAGTCTATGTTCACTAAAAAAAAATACATTTAATAAAGCGTAGGTACAGTTGTTTTTGTTTGTTGAAAACAATGACGGCGATCCCGTATGTTTAGTTTGTGGTTATAATGATAAACGCAATCACAAACATACCATTGAAAGGCATTATAATACATGCGAAAAGAGATTTTTGAATAAAAATTTAGATAGGGCGAAATAAGTAGATGAACTGAAATTAATGTTGCAAAAGAAAAATTTGCCAATCGACCAATTTCAATATGAAAAAAATATCAAAGAAAAGATTCCTTTTGTAGTTGCTCTATCCTTAGCAAACCACAGCAAGCCTTTTCAAGATGGCGTTTTTTGTTTAAAGATCTTTCAAAAGAAGTATTAAAGTGTTTTGTCTTAAATAAATTATACAACTAATAACATTTCGAAATTCAAAATTTCCATCCTGGTATTGTGCCCTCATATATGTAAAAGCTCTCGTCGAAGCTCGCTGTAGGTGAAAAAGCTCTTTTGTAAAAACTTGCACATTGTGCATATGAGTTCGACGCAACTGTTTTATACACAAACAGCAAACCAATACAAAGATTTGTCATTTAAATAAAAATCATACAAATCTCTATTGAACGAAAACTGTTTATTTGCCTCTATGAACGATCATTTTTCATGAGCTTCAATGGGTGAGTTGACTAAACGTTATGTCACAAGTACTTCTTTTTCTCTTAGGCGCGGGTAAGATACCACCCCCCGGTCTATTCAACTTTTTGTACAATTTTTTTATATTTTCTTAAGATTTTTTTTTATTTTTGTTTTTTTTACATTAAATAATAAATTTAAATAAAATTTTAAATTAATAATTAAATAATCCATAAATAGGCTAAAAACACAGAGGGCTTCTCTGATACAAACAAAATACAAACGGCTTTATTTCTATTTTTTGCACCGATTTAAAGGAATTTATAAAAAGATTTTTAAACCATTTTATTTCTCATGTATTAAGAAAATTTTATACATAATTCCCCTTTGAGTGCAACTATTTTAGGTCATAACTTATAATAATTTATAAAAAAAAATTATAAACTATTTTCCTTCAAATTTTTAAAATTAAGCTAAAGAAATTAAAAATATTTTTTAATAAAAGAGCGAAATAAAGTCCCAAATGCGAATTTGCCAGCTAAATCAAACGTTTTTGTAGAAATAAAACATTTTTTTTGGTCAAAAATAGTTTTTTTTTACAACTAAAAAGATTTTTGAAAAAAATAATAAGACAACACTTGTTGGCATTATGTTTGTGGTGGTTGTTCTTTCTTTTTTTATTTTATTTGTTGAACTTCTTTTCTTTCACCTCTTCACCTTTTATACACAAACACATACAAAGATTTACCTAAAAGCAAAACAAATTAGTTTTGAACGAAAACTGTTTATTTACTTCTATTAACGATGATTGCGTATGTGCTTCAATGGCTCAGTGGTCTAAGCGCTTTGTCATAAATAGTTTTTTTCTTTAGTCGCGCGATCGATCCCCGTCTATTAAACTTTTTTTGTACAATTTTTTTTTTACATTTTATTAAGACTTTTTTATTTGTTTTTTTATTTTTTTTAAATAACAAATACAGCACAGTTGACTTAAGGATTTCGGTCAGTTTTTCTGTATATTTGGAGAACGGAAAGAGGAAAAGTTCCAAAATAAGGTATCAATGCACAACATGTAACCAAATGTGGGCGGGATCTGCAAATTGGGCGTGGCATAAAATAGATTACTTTATATCTTAAGAACGGTAAGACCGAAATTAAATTATACATAAATGGGTTAAAAACATCAAAGATTTTATAAAAACTTAAATTTTAGAGCTGTAATATGACCTATGGATACGTCTTATATAGCAAAAGATCGAGAATCTTTAGTATAACATATTTGCTAAAAAACTCGGAAATATCGGGTCAGATACAAAAAAGTTATGCCCAAAACATAAATTTTGTTTAAATACCTATTTTCTAGAACCATAAATCTGCCCGAGTCCAAGTTTTATCACCAAGCTAAATGGTTAATTTCCTCTTTAAGGCGTCCATCTGTCCATTCCATATATAAACTTCAGTTTTTTTCCTGACCATGGTGAAGGGTATATAAGATTCGGGATAGCCGAATTTAGCCACTCTTACTTGTTTTGTTTTATAACATTTCAAGAGTTTCTTATGTGTGTAGGTAGGCATTGTTTTCGTAATTGTTGCTGTTTTTCGTTTAAGAAATGGAAGCTTGTTGCTGTGTCTAGTATATCTTCTTGCATTTTTATTCACCATTCTTACACACAGTGTTGCCATACTATCTTTCAAAAATCTTATCTTTTCTGAAAAAAATCGCATGTGTTTATTAAAAACAAAACATTCAACAATTTAAAAATATTTATGTATTTAAAACAATAGCATGGAAACAGTGTGACCAGAAATTTGGTTACAGCTAACTCTGACATTAAGCAAGGCCAAACATTAAGCAATACAAACAAAATACAAACGGTTTTATTTCTATTTTTTGCTCTGATTTAAAAGAATTTATGAAAAGAGTTTTAGACCATTTTATTTTTCATACATTAAGAAAATTTTATACATAATTTCTCCTTGAGTGCAACTATTTTAGGCCATAACTTCTAATAATTTAAAAAACAAATTTTTATAAAGGATTTTCCTTCAAATATTTTAAATTAAGCTGAAGAAATTAAAAAAATTTTTAAAAAAGCGAAATAAAATCCCAAATGCAAATTTGCCAGCTAATCAAACGTTTATGTAGAGATAAAACACATGCAGTTCTAGTGATTTCTTTTGACGATTGTAAAAAAATATTTTTTTGGACGAAAAGTTTTTTTTTAGAACTAAAAAGATTTTTGAAAAAAATATGATTGGCATTATATTCGAGATTGTTGTTGTTTTTTTTACTTTATTTGTTGAACTTCATTTCTTTCACCTTTTATACACAAACAAATACAAAGATTTGACATTGAAACCCAAATAAATCTGTTTTAAACGAAAACTGTTTATTTACTTCTATTAACGATGATTGCTTACGTCCTTCAATGGCTCAGTGGCCTAAACGCTTTCTCACAAAAAGTTTTTTTCTTTTAGTCGCGCGATCGATCCCCGTCTATTCAACTTTTTTTGTACAATGTTTTTATATTTTCTTAAGACTTTTTTTTGTTTTTTTTTCTACACATAACAAATACGTACAGCAGCACAGTTAACTTAACTATGTCGGTAAGGTTTTCTGTAAAGAAAAAGTTTCCAAGCATCTTGGTTATCAAAACACAACATTTGACCAAATGTGGGCGGGAGAAGTAAATGACACAAAGTAGATTAATTTATATTTTAAGAACTGTAAGACCGTAATTAAATACTCCATAAATGGGCTAAAAACATAGACATATGGAAATAGTGTTCTGTTGATATGTTTGGAACTCAACATAAAAGCCTTATATACTGTTTCTTAATAACAGGAAAGTGATTGTGGAAACAGGACATTAGTTTGATCTAAGAATTTCCAGTTAATATACTTGATTTTATATGAAATAAATTATTCCAATTTAATTCGTACCTACACAATATATATATAAATATATATATATATATATATATATATATATATATATATATATATATATATATATATGTGCACATATATATATATATATATATATATATATATATATATATATATATATATATATATATATATATATATGTATATATATACCCAGCAAAAAAAATGGTAGTCATTCTGTGACTATAACTTCTTTCATTGCTTCCTAAACTTCAGTTGGCATTTTTTATGATTTTTTGGTGTTATTCTAAGGCACTTCCAAAAAATGTATGTGTTCATATTTGAAATGCAGTGATCTGGATATAAACCCGATGTATATCATTCTGTGACTATAACTTCTTTCATTGCTTCCTAAACTTCAATTGGCATTTTTTTATGATTTTTTGGTGTTATTCTAAGGCACTTCCAAAAAATGTATGTGTTAATATTTGAAATGCAGTGATCTGGATATAAACCCGATGTATATAGTATATCATATATTTTTTTGAATCTAAAGCATTTATTCAAATTGAGAAAATAGTTCTGATAAACTTTTTTAATTTTTTTATTAAATCATTTTTTATATTTTGGTTTAAAATTTAATGAGGGTTAGAATTTATGCAGTTTTAGAATATATTATAAAAGTTTTTTATAAAGTGAAAAATCAAGAAAAACAGATTTTTTGACTTTTAATTGAAACTAGCTGGCCTGTCGTATGCATTTTTTCAGCCTTAAATATTTATGACGACGCAATCTGTGCATTTTTGAATTATGTATTTCATTTAACACTAAATCATTTCCAGTTTTAATTCAGAATTTACCAAAATAATTTTAAAATTGTGTAAAAATTATTTCAAATTGTTCAAAAATATTTTAAAATTGTCTAAAAATATTTCCAAATTGTACAACCAGTTTTTAAATTATCCAAAAATATTTGAAAATTTGTCTAGAAATTCATTAAAATTTTTGAACAATGTTTCAAAAATGCTTTTTCACTAATGCAGAATTATTTATTTGTTTCAATAAAGAGTATTTGTATATCAATGCATCGATTTCGCTTCTTGAAACTTATTTTTCTGCATTCTTCTGAATTAAATTTTCATCAAAGCTTAAATACTACAAAGTATATGAACATTTTCCACTCATGCATCAGAATACCTAATTGTATTGTATTATCATTTCTTCCTTAGAATAAAGTATGAGTAATGCTAGTAGCTACATTTGAATACTTCCATCCTATGACACGCTAATGTTAAAAAATTCTTCGATGAAACCATCAGAAAAGAAGTGATGCCTTTGCCATAGTAGTGATGCTATTATTGCTTCTTTGGCAGCTTTATTTTTGCTGGGTATATATATACAAGTTACTATGAAGACATTTTGTTACTTTGGGGACCGTTCTCTTAATTTTAATTATTCTACTGTTTACACTGAAGACATTTTACTGGATACAGCGCATATTATAGGGACTTTTTTGGCTGTATATACAGATGTCTTCAAAGTATGTGAAATGCATACATATATATATATAGTTGAGATACTTTTTTCAATAGCCGTTTTTTGACAGATCACGTATGAGTCATGTCATGCTGTCATGTTATTTTTGTTTAGTATTGTTTGGCATTTCGTAATGGAATGACTTACGCCTGAACAACTTTTACAAATCATTCAACTTTATTACGAAAATTCACGTTCTGTGAGAAATGTGTTTTGTGCACTTCGCTCAACTTATGGTTAACATAATCGGCCTACTGAGCGTACTATTCGCAACACCATCACCCATTTTGAGACCCAGCATTCGCTGGGTCAGTCCGAGTTGCGCCGTTCGCTGCAACTCCGACTGACGTATGGAACGACTTGGCGCATTTTACGTCGAGATCTTAAATTGAAAGCGTACAAAATACAGTTTGTGCAACAACTGAAGCGGCTCGACCTTCCCAAGCGACATCGCTTTGCTCTATAGGCTCTTGAAAAGTTCCAAGAAGATCCGACGTTTTCGGGGCAAATTTTGTTCAGCGATGAGGCCCATTTCTGGCTCAATGGGTATGTAAACAAACAAAATTGCCGCATTTGGGACGAAGAGCAACCCGAAGAGATTCAAGAACTGCCACTTCATCCAGAAAAAACAACGGTTTGGTGTGGTTTGTGGGCCGCACTGTGGTCAATATTTTGAGATAGCGGCCAAAACTCCTTTTGGTTTTTGTTCTCCGATTTTAAAGTTATTAGACTCATATGAAAGTAGACAGTAGTAAACCTCGGGAGCCAAAAAATTAGAACTCTATTTCAACTATTTCACTGAGAACAGGGTGGTCCAAAATGGGCTTTTTCAGAATTTAGTAAATTTATGATATTTTTAGTTAATTTTTAAAGTTTAAATGATCATAACTTTTTTGTTTTTCAAGATTTTTGGGCGAAATAAATTTTGTGTTGTAACTTAACTTATTTCCTATTAAAAATTGAAGCTCTACTGTTTTCAGAACAATTTCAATATTTTTTTTAAAAAAGGTCAAATTTCTCGGAAATTTCCTACTTCATAGAGCACAACTCCTGTGAGTCAAGCTGAGTCAAAACACAAATTTACTATTTTGTAGTCCTAACTCTCCCCTACATTCCTATATATACATGTCCATGCATCGGGACTGCACTTTTTGAGCTACAGCAATTTTTCTGACCCAAGGTAAGATATTCGGTACTGTAGGGTATTAAGTTATTAAATACATAATTACTCTTAAAACTCTTTGAGTTCGAGTTAAACTTAAACTGTAATTATCTGCGTACTTAATTTAGTACTACGTACTCTTTTTAGTATACATAGGTATATATATAGGTATACATGTGTATGCTTTGGCAACAACAGCAAACGAATTACTGTCACCCGTTTTGCTGCTTGCTTTACTTGTACATATTATCTCTTAAGCTCACTCACTTTATCAAATTATGTGGTATCTAGCAATTCATTTGGAAAAGGTAAAAAAGATTTTATTGCCATCTAATATTACACAACTTAAATACCTGAAAATTGTAAATAAACTTAAAACCAATGTAAATAACTGGTAAAACCAACTACCTGTTATATTATGTTTCGAGAGGTAAAAAAGATCAAGTTGAAACTTCGAGCAATAGTATATTAATCCATGCATTCATTTTTTTCTTCATTATTGTTTAAACAATGGCTAAATTCAGTTATAGTGTTCTATCTGATATATATTTTGAAAGGAAAGATGAAAACGGCATTATTTTACATATAATGAATAATCCATTCTTCAAAATATGCGACAAACAAGAAATTAAAATTCATAACTTAAAAATAAAAAACTTTTTAAATACTTTAAGAAAATGGTACAATCAATGTTCCAGAAACAAGAAATTGTTTTACTCACGCAACCAAGAATGGCTAAGAAATAAACTTATTTTTAAAAAGCCATCAGTAACTACCACGGAAACTGGAAAAGGTGGTCGACCAGCAAAGCCAATTGATAATTGTAGTGAAAGATCACGAAGACGCAAGCTTAAACATATCAATGAAGAAGTTTCTTGTAGCATCATAAAGGATTCATTTCTGCACCAAATTCAACCATCGAAAACTAAAAAGAGTGAAATTGGTATCATTGAAAAAATAGTGGAAGCAAGCCCCAGACGCACAAAAAGGATTTTAGAAAGTATGCCGACACCAACTGAAGAAAATAAATTTACTCCAGAAGAAGCATTTGCACTATTTTTGGATTTGAAAATGACTAAAAACCAATATATAGAATTGCAGAAGCGAACCAATGAAAAAAATTGTGGAATTTTTCCATCATATCGAGATATAGTTTCTGCCAAAAAAGATTTGCTTACCTTCACCAACTGCTATTAGTGTAACTTCAAGTTCAGCAGAAATAAAATTGCAAGATCTTCTTGAACACACTGCAGAACGATTATTAAAAACATTTGATGCTGACTATTTAAAGAAGTTTAAAAATTGCAGCATGACTTTAATTTCTAAATGGGGATGTGATGGGTCCCCTGGCCAGAAACAATACAAACAATGTAATGCGGAAAATTCATCAGATGCCAATTTATTCATGATTTCTTTCGTTCCATTACGTTTAACAAAAACTTATATTGCAAGATCTTCTTGAACACACTGCAGAACGATTATTAAAAACATTTGATGCTGACTATTTAAAGGAGTTTAAAAATTGCAGCATGACTTTAATTTCTAAATGGGGATGTGATGGGTCCTCTGGCCAGAAACAATACAAACAATGTAATGCGGAAAATTCATCAGATGCCAATTTATTCATGATTCCTTTCGTTCCATTACGTTTAACAAAAACTTATATTGGTTCAGAGCCGTCAACTAGTAGAGCTGCAGAGATAGATGTATGGAAAAATGAAATTCCCTCGTCAACAAAATTTTGTAGACCAATAAAGTTTGCTTACAAAAAAGAAACTAAAGATGTCATAACTGAAGAAGTTGGCAAAATAAGAGATGAAATTAAAGAACTTCAACCAGTGATATTTGAATTTAATGACCAATGCATCGAAGTTAACTTTAAAATGTCACTTACAATGATCGATGGAAAAGTTGCACAAGCTTTAACCGAAACAAAGTCTTCGTCAAGCTGCACCATATGCCAAAAAACATCAAGTCAATTGAGCCAACCACCAACACAAGACGATAGTTTTAATGAAGCATATGAATTTGGAATGTCACCTCTTCATGCTAGAATTCGTTTTATGGAGCATATTCTTAAATTGGGATACGATTTGGAATTTGGCCCGTTAGACGAAACAGTGAGAAACAACAAAGAAAATTTGGAAAAAAGAAAGCAAAAAAAAAAAGATATTCAAGAAAAATACCGTGAGATAGGCCTTATAATTGACCAAGGAAATTCTAATGATGGAAACACAGCAAGCAGATTTTTTTCCGATCCAGAAACTGCAGCTTCTATAACTGGAGTAGATTATGATTTAATACGACGATTCCAAATCATACTAGAAGTTATAGCATGTAGCAAAAAGATAGATGCAAAGAAATTTGGTCAGTATGCTAATGAGACAGCAACCCTTTATAACCAAAAATATTCTTGGAGACATATGCCAACCACAGTTCACAAAATTTTGTTCCATGGGGAACAAATAATTCAGCACAATATGCTTCCAATTGGAGATCTCTCAGAAGAAGCGCAAGAAAAAAGGAACAAAGACTACAGATTCTTTCGCGAGCGCAATACAAGAAAAATTTCCAGATATTGTACTAATGAAGATCTTATTAATATTTTGTTGTGCACATCAGACCCATATATGTCCAGTATTCGACAGAAATGGAAATCAACCTCATTAGAGCTATATGAAGAAGCTAAACATCTACTGCAAAATGAAAATCAAAGCTATTTGGAAGAAATTTTTACTAATATTGTTTAATTAATACTGGTTTAAAGATTATAATTTGTTTCTAATTTTAGTATAAATTTTTATTAATACATTTAAGTAAAATATATGTGCACTTTAAATCAATAGTAAAAGTTTACTTAAAATTTTATCGATGTTGTGTTCTGTATATAATATATCCAAATGGTATTGATATTGTTGGGAATATCAGTGTTATTTTTCAGTTTAATCCTCACAAGAATTAGCTTTCTTCCAAAAAAAACCAACCTTTGGCCCCTGTGAATATTGAGACTAAATAAATGTCAGGGGCCAAATGTTGGCATTTTCTGACCAAAATTAAGTTTAGGAATAATAAATAAGTATTGGTTGTAAAATACGATTGAAGAAAATAAGAAATTATAAAAAAATACCTATTTAAAATGTCAAAATATTCAACTTTTACATGGAAACTCAACAAAAAATTAAAATGCATTTTTAACTCCACATTACTTACGTTCCTATTAGTCGATTTGAACACGCAAATTGAAGCTTAAAGTCCCTTCTATTGAACAAAACGAATTGCGTAAAAAATACCAATCCGGTCAAAAGTTATAGAGTTTTGACCGCTATCTCGCGAAATTGACCACTGTGGTCCGGTGGAATCATCGGTCCATATATCTTTAAAAATGATGCCGGTGCGAACGTAACCGTCAATGGCGACCGTTATCGTGCCATGATAACCGACTATTTGACGCCTGAAACTGAAGGTCGTGATCGCGGCTTCATTTGGTTTCAACAAGACCACTCGGTGAGCACATAATTTCACGGTTTGGGCCGGTTGATTGGCCACCAAGATCGTGTGATATCACACGGTTAGACTTTTTCCTGTGGGGATATATAAAGTCTAAAGTTTATGCGGACAAACCCGCTTCGACTCAGGCCTATAATATTCGCTGTATCCAGTAAAATGTTTTCAGTGTATATAGTAGATTAATGTAAAGTTTGAGGTCAGTCTCCAAAGAATCAAAATGTCTTCATAGTAACCTGTGAAACGAAAAACCGTCCCCGCATGTTGCGGTTTTTCGTTTCACAAGTTACTATGAAGGCATTTTGTTTCTTTGGGGACTGTCTTCAAACTTTTCTTTATTCTACTGTATACACTAAAGACATTTTACTCGATACAGAGCATTTTATAGGGACTTTTTTGGCTGTATATACAGATGTCTTCAAAGTGTGTGCAATGAATAAGTATTTACATCTTAGAACTAAAATTTATGGTATATAGTCAAACGACTTCATTTCTTTTGCACCCTGCTTTTTGCTTTTAACACATTCCATATGTCTCTGTTAGAACGACAGACATTGAAATGTGATTACTTTGTTGTGTGGTTATTTGAACACTTGTAGTTGAGGAATTTTTCTAAGCGTGAGATTCTGCTTACATGGCAGAATCTGCTATTCTTTTTAAGTAGTTTTAAGATTTGAAATAAAAATAAAAGGCGGTTCTAAGAAAGCAACGAAAAGATAAAGTAGTTTTATTAGTTCCCTAAACTTAACTGGCGACGAGGAAACCAAGGAAAAAAAATTGAAGAATTTTTTTTTTTTTTCAAATAAATAAATAAAAAAAAAATAATTTTTTTTTCAAAAAAAAATTTAGTGTCATGAATTAATTAAATTACAAAAAGTAATTAAACGAAGAGAATTACTAAATTGCTTCAAAACAAACAACAATAATCTCCAAAACGAGTGATGAACTGTTTTTATTTATAAACACACACAAAAAAAAGAAGTTAAGAAGGAAGTTAAAACTTATATAAATTGACAAAAAAAACTAAAACTGACAAAAGGAAAAAGTTTTATAATTCAAAAACGAAAAAAAAAACTACAAGATTGGAAATTTATGTAAAGAAAAAAGGGGAAAATCTAACAAGACAAACCACCCACTTTCTCTACCAAACAAGGGCAAAATTAATTGGTAACGCAAGAGGTTAGCAGAATTTGCAGCAGAAGAAAAAGAACTACAACAACAACAAACATTGAAGCTGCAATAAACCTGTTTACCTATTTCATCTGGATCAAAACTGTAAGAATAAATTAGTATTTATGTTTTATTATTTTATTATATTTATATTTTTATTATAACTATCATTATTTTATTAAAATTTTACACTGATTGTGAGTATAACAATATTTTGTGTAAACAGTTTTTCGTACACACGTTCCGTTGATTACATTCTGTTTGACAAGATAGAGTAGTTGTCAGGGACACAAACGACCGTTACAGTTACTTGCAGTTTTACAGACATAGACAAAGGGTAATTAGTGGGAACGGATTTTGACATTCCCTAAACGGAATTTTGTTTTGTTGGGAAATAGATAAATTCTGGGATTTCCATTTCATATTCTTTTCACAATATTTTACGGGAATGGAGATGAATGTAATTCAAAAGTTTAATCTGGTGTTGGGGTGCATAAGGGAGATCCCGACATTCGACGGCACTGATCCGAATCCGTTACCGGATTTCTTGGCACAGGTCGAAGCACTGTTGCCATCTATCCTCCTACTTACAGAGAACAACAGAAATATCTCATTTGGTTACCTAAAGAACAAATGCACAGGAGCAACGAGGGAAGCACTTCACCGACATGGACCATATCGAATTGGCAAGGATTAAAAGTAGTTCTGCTAAAAAATTTCGGCGAAAAACAGACAAGCAGAGAGTTGATGGACAAACTCAAAACTTGGAGAATGAACTCTACAATCGAAAAATACCACTATGATATAAATAAATTAAGAAATAAACTACATAACAGACGCCCGACACATGAAGAAGAGGGCTTTTCAACAGAGGAAATCAATAGAATTTCTTTACAGGTATTTAAAGATCATTTACCTGAACCAACAAAGACCATGATCTTTGCAAGTAACCCGAACACACTTGAAGCAGCGTTTAAAATAATTTTGGAGGCAAGGCACCAGAATTACACTGCTCTTGGATTTAATAAAAAGAATGAAATTCCAAGTTCTTCATTTAGAACAAATTTTAGTGATAACGTAAATAACAATTATAACAAAAACCTGAACTATGGAAATAAGAACCGGAATGGTAACAATAATAACAATAACCGTAATAATAACAATGGCGGTTGCTCTGGAAACTATTACAACAATACCAATAGCGGTAACTTTAGAAACGGTAATAACAATAACCGTAATAATAATAACAATTATAGGAATGTTGGAAATTATAATAATAATCGCAACAATGATGAATATAGTAACAATAATGGAAATAATAAACAACAGAATTATCAGAATTCTGGAAACTCAAGGAGACAATCCAACCGGTCGAGGAATTTCAATAATTCAAACGGGAATAATGGGGAACCGATGGACATTGGAAACTCCAGTATAAATTTTCCGCAGGGCGACCGAAACTTCTGCCCTATATAGTAATCGAAAATCCAATTAAAACAATGCGCTTTATAATTGATACTGGAGCAGAGTTCAGTATCATAAACGAAAATTTGTGTAGTCCAAAGTGGAGGCATGACATAAATGTTCCACTAACTTCAATGGGTGGGGAATTTCGAGCGAGGGAACTTTGTAGATTCCCACTTTTTAAAGAATTCGAACGTGAAAACTATTTCTGCGAATTCTTGGAGTGTAACTTTAGTGATAGATTCGATGGACTAATAGGTATTTTGGAACCATTTCACCCAATTATAGATTATGGCAATAGGCTGATGACGGCGGGGAATACAGTCATCCCTTTTTATCTTAATAGAGAAGAAGAGGATTATGGGGGTAAATGTTGCTCGGAAAATGTTTTGGAAATTCTCAATAGCGAAATAGATTATGGGGATGAACGTTCTATATCTGAATTGGAATTACCACATTTGGATACGGCCGTTAGAAATAAGTTAATATTGACATTGAAGAGGTACAGAAGATCCTTTTATCAGGAAAAGGAGAATTTGTCATTTACGAACAAAATAAAACATAGAATAAATACGCAAAATGATATTCCGGTGTATGCTAGACTCTATAGGTACCCGGAAATCCACAGAAGGGAGATTGACAAACAAATAAGGGAAATGCTGGAACAGGGTATAATCAGGGAATCATCAAGTCCTTGCAACAGCCCTATTTGGATAGTTCCAAAGAAGCTGGACGCGTCAAACATTCGGAAGTGGCGCCTTGTTATCGACTATAGGAAATTGAACGGCATTACTATCGAGGATAGATTTCCAATTCCAAATATAAATGATATATTTGATAAATTGGGAAGATGCCAATATTTTACAACTCTTGATTTGGCCCAAGGTTTTCACCAAATTGTAATGGATGAAAGGGACATCCATAAAACAGCTTTTTCAACTGCGACTGGGCATTACGAATTCCTTCGAATGCCTTTTGGATTGAAAAACGCACCTTCAACTTTTCAGAGGCTTATGAACGACGCATTAAAAGAACACATGGGGAAAATTTGCTTGGTTTATTTGGACGACATATTAATATTCTCCACGAGCATAGAGGAACATATAGAGTCTTTAAATAAAGTTTTGAATTGCCTAAAGGAGGCAAACTTATAAATCCAACTGACACAGGAGACGGAGTTCCTTGGACATTTGATCACTGATAAAGGCTTAAGGCCAAACCCGAAAAAGGTGGAAGCAATAGACAAGATTCCTCTTCCAACGAAACAAAGGGAAATTAAATCATTTTTGGGAATATCGGGTTATTATAGACGATTTATAAAAGACTACTCTAAAGTTGCGTACCCTCAAGTGAAATAAATATCTCAAGAAAAATGCGAAGATAAACCTCAAGGATTAGGATTACAAAAACGCATTCGAGAAATTAAAACTCTTAATAAACTCAGATCCGATTTTAGTACATCCTGACTTTACGAAGAAATTTACTGTTGTGACTGACGCAAGTAATTTCGCTCTTGGAGCGGCATTAATGCAAAATGACAAAATCAGAAGATTCTCTATAAAAACGGACCACATACCTTTAGTGTGGTTAAGCAATTTAAAGGAGCTCAACTCGAAACTCCAAAGATGGAAAATTAAATTGAACGAATTCGATTTTGATATATCTTATATAAAAGGCAAGGAAAATGTCATCGCCGACGGTCTCAGCCGTATCGTTACGGAACCAGATGACCAGATGACCATCAACCTCAACGAATTATTTGCGGATGATATAGATACTGTACACAGTGCGGAGACTGACTTCATCAAGATAACTGAGAAACCGTTGAACCTCTTCAAAAATCAATTAATATTGAGAAATGCGGAAAAACAATCTAGCATCAAGAAAATCATTTTTGGAAAAAAATTCGGGAAACGGTAAATTTGGCACCAAATGACGATTTATTGGAACTGATGAGGAAGAAATTCCCACAGAAGGGGCTCTTGGCAGTGTATTGTCCTGAGAACAATTTGTTCATAAAATCCCAGGATCTTTACATACGATACTTTGCGTGTAATAGGAATTTAAAAGTTTTGAAGGCAAGTACTCTTGTGGAAGATATTACCAACGAGGGTAAAATACTTCAGATAATAGAGTCGGAACACTTGCAGAATAACCACAGGGGAATAAACGAAATATTTTCGGAGATGAAGAGCAAATATTATCGTCCGAACTTACAAAAGATCATTCAAAAATATATAAACAATTGCGAAGTATGCAATAAGGCCAAATATGATAGAAATCCTATCAAACATTCGCTGAACGTAACTGAAACCCCTAACAGACAAAATGGAATAGTTCATTTCGATATCTGGTATTCACAGAGAGGTGTGATGTTTTTAACCATTATCGATAAACTTACGAAATACGCAACCGCGCATCCATTGAGGGATAGAACGTGGATATCAATTATAGACGCAACCAAAACACGGATTCAATATCTCGGTAAACCAGAAACACTGGTTACGGATAATGAACTGGATACTGCGGCGGTGAAAGAATTCCTAAAGGACCACGACTTACAATAAAACGGGAAATTCGGATATAGAGAGACTCCATCTAACGTTGAATGAGCACATTCGGTTATTCAACGCGGATCCGGAGGAAAGGGTGATTAAAGCAATAATGGTTGTTATAAGCCACTATCCACTCGACGACGAAAATTAAACCAATCAGTTTCATTAACAATACGATATCGAGTGAGAATCTGAAAGCATTTTCGGAAAAACAACATGAGGGAAAAATAGCTAAGATAGGGGCAATAAATACGGAAGGGAAAAATGTTCGTTGCGAAAACTTCGAAAATAAATTTATTAAAAATTATCGAGATAGTAAAACTCAACCTAAATATAGGAATGTGGAAAATTATGAAGTAAAAGATAATCATTTGGTCTCTAGAGACAATAAATTTAAGAAAGCCTACAAGACACAGGTAAAACGAAAATGTTTTTTTCAGGAAAACCACAATGAAGACCGCGCTGATGATGTCATTGCTGATGGCAGTCCAGGGACTTCTACACATCAACAAAATTGAGGACAACTCCGGATACACATCAGTTCCTTTGGGCAAAACGGAAATATCTAATGTAACACACACAATTTTACATATAATCCACCCATTGGAGATATTGAATATTGTTGAAGAAATTGAGAAAAATATAGAGGAAATGGAAATATGTTGCAAATGGAAATTGAAGTTGTTAAAGCTAAAATTACAACTTTAATACCGTATAAAATCAACAGAACAAAAAGAGGTCTCATCAACGGATTCGGCAGCGTTTATAAATGGTTGTTCGGATTAATGGACAATGACGACAGAGAAGAAATTCTAGAACACTTGAAAACCACCGATATCAACAGCCATAATGCGATCAGAACATTAAATGAGCACATAACGGTCAATGGTCATTTTAATGAGTCCATTGAGACAATTCGGAAGGCCGTGGAGAACGACAGAGACAGAATAAAGGGAACCTTCGAGGAAGTTAGAAAGCGGAACAATGAAATAGTTAGGAAACTTTTGTACACAGATCAAATGCTGAAGTGGCATGATTCATCCGGGCATATTAACACCTGGGGAGGTGAGGAAATTTAATGTTGATTACTTTAGATTAAAACTTATGAAAATGGGGGTCATGACCTATGCGAATAATTCGCTGATTATAGATCCCAGTCGTTTTTTTTTTTTTTTGTGACTGACCTACAATTGATAACCCCACTGCCAAACCACAGATACTTGGAGATTGATGGGGAAGACGAACTTGTAGTTACAATAGATAACGTGACCTACACGTACCAGGACAATTTGATTTTTGACGACCTCAAACGAAGTGAAAATTGTGTTGTGGCGAAGAATTGTAAATTAAGGTATAACAACATGGAAAACATTCAAGTCATTGATGATGACCTAATTTTAATTAAGAAAATAATACCAAGTTAACACAAAATTGTGATAAAATAAATTTTGTAATGAACAAAAATTATTTTATAAACTTTTACAATTGTGAACTTAGAGTATTGAATAAAAGTTTTGTAAACAAAAAATACTGTTGAAGAAAACTTTATATATCCAAATAATGATTTGTCAAATGTATTTTTTGAAGAAAAAATTAATTTTGAGAAAATAAAACTTAATCAATTTGAAAATATTAGACAGATTGAGGAATTAACATATCACAAAAATGTGTCGTATGGTATGAACATAACTTTTATTGTATTATTAATGATTTTGATTATATTATATATAACTTGTAAAAAATGTAGAGAAAATGGAAATAAAAATTTGAATGTGAGCATTGAACTGGAAACTCATCCCACAACCTCTCATTCAACAGAGACTGTTCAATCTGGGGGTGGAGGAGTTATATGGGTCACTAAATAAAGTGAATCCAACTTTATAGAATAAATAAATATGAAACATTTTTTTTTTGTTAAAGCAAACTAATTTTATTATTGTAAATAAAATTGAGAAAAATTTGAATCCAACTTTATAGAATAAATAAATATAAAACAATTTTTTTTATTAGAGCAAACTAATTTTATCATTGTAAATAAAATTGAGAAAAATTTTAATCCAACTTTATAGAATAAATAAATAAATTTAAACCATTTTTTTTTATTAAACCAAACTAATTTTATCATTGTAAATAAAATTGAGAAAAATTTGAATCAAACTTTTTAAATATAAAATAAATCTTTTTTTTTGCAATTAGTGTAAACTAATTTCATCATTGGAAATAAAATTGAAGAAAATTTTAAATTTTGAATTTTAAAGGAAAATAAAATTTGAAATACTTTTGTAATTTGTTAGAACAATCATAAAATTTTGATAAGATGTAAATATATAATTCCAAAACAAGGTGGAAATGATCACACATAAAGAATGAATTATAGAATTTTAAAATTTTGATTACGTCTGCTTCAGCAGGGACTGCTGAAACTGAGGGTGGAGGAGTCATATAGTCAAACGACTTCATTCCTTTTCCACCCTGCTTTTTGCTTTTAACACATTCCATATGTCTCTGTTAGAACGACAGACATTGAAATGTGATTACTTTGTTGTGTGGTTATTTGAACACTTGTAGTTGAGGAATTTTTCTAAGCGTGAGATTCTGCTTACATGGCAGAATCTGCTATTCTTTTTGAGTAGTTTTAAGATTTGAAATAAAAATAAAAGGCAATTCTAATAAAGCAACGAAAAGATAAAATAGTTTTATTAGTTCCCTAAACTTAACTATATACTGCTTAGCAAGGTGGTAGGTCGGCTCTACGAAGCCTTGTCACTGATTGTTTTGTTAACAGTTGTCTTGCTAGAGGGTTTGGATGTCGTTGCAGTCTTGCTTTGTGTCTCTCACGAACTTTCTCGAATTCTTCTTTGACTAGTTTCACTTGTAAGTCTTTGTGGATGTTTACATTTGTGACGTACCATGGCGCTCCAGTGATGGTCCTAAAAACTTTTGATTGAGCTCTTTGTATAATATCAACACTGGTTCTACTTGCATTTCCCCATAATTCCATGCCATATGACCAGATTGGTTTTAGTAACATACTGTATAAAAGTAATTTACAGTCTAGGCTTAGCTTTGATTTGTGGTTAATTAACCAATGTAGGTTGAATGCTTTAATATTCATGTGAAGCCTCTTGGCTTCAATATGTCGGCGCCACGTAAGACGTCTATCTAGGTGTATGCCGAGGTACGTAACATGGTCAGACTGAGGAATTGTTACATTGTTAGGAGTAACAGGGCTACAATCTCCCCTTCTCAGTGAAAAGTTAATGTGTTTGCTTTTCGTCTCGTTAACTTGTATTCTCCATTTTTTTAACCACGTCTCCAAACGTCTTAAATAATTGTTCAGTTCTGTTGCAGCCAAGTATGGGTCAGCATGTGAATAAAGGATAGCTGTATCATCAGCAAATGTTGAAATAGTCAAATTTGCACTCGTTGGTAGATCAGATGTGTAAATTAAGTAGAGTATAGGACCAAGAACACTGCCCTAAGGGACACCTGCCCTTATTTCAAAGTCGTGTGTTAGGTAGTCATCATACTTTACTCTAAACAGGCGATTCGAGAGGTATGATTTAATCAATTTGTATGTGTTAGGGGGCAGTAAATCCTTTACTTTGTATAGCAAACCTTCATGCCAAACTTTGTGGAACGCTTGTGCAACATCTAGGAAGAGAGCTGTGCAGTATTTTTTATATTCAAATGACTTTCTTATCTCACCAGTTATGCGATTGACTTGCTCAATTGTTCCATGATGTTCGCGAAAACCAAACTGATGCACTGGGATGACTTTTTTCTCAATTAAATAATGCATTAATTTTTTCTGGAACACTTTCTCGAACAGGTACCGTCGGGTACCTACTACTTGGAAAGACACCTGTATTTATAATTGCATTAAATATACAAGTTAAGGATGCAACATTTGGTAGATTTTTAATCTTAATGGGTGTTACAAGGTCGTATCCTGGTGATTTTTTTAGTTTTAAGTTATTTTGTATAACTACCTGGATATCCTCTTTATTTATTGTTATCAAATCTACATCTGTCATTGCGTCATCTGTTCATTGCTGTAATACGCTATCTCCTAGTGGAGAGTGTTGAGTAAAGTCGTCCTATAAGTGTTCAGCAAATATTAGGGCCTTATCTTTGCTGTTACGCGCCCAGGTGCCATCTGCTTTACATAGTGGACTTCGCATCTCAACCGGTGGCTTTATACTCTTAGCTTCCTTCCAAATTGAGAAATTGGTGTACTTAGTATTTGATAACCCTTGAATATAATTATTATTTAAACGCTCCTCTTCCAACGCAAGAGCTCTTTTGAGTTTCTTTGTAGCAGCAGATAGTCTTTTTTTTTTTGATGTGGGAGATCTGTTGAGTTGCCATTCTCTCCTACGTTTCCTCTTTTCAATAAGTAGGTTTTGAATTTCGAGTGATCCAAGGCTGCAAGCATTGTTTCGCTAAATTCATTAATAGATTCGTCTATATCTTCGGGAAAGTTTATTAAGGAATTCTCATATAGGTGACTGCTTACAAATTTTCTATACTTCAACCAGTCAACTTTGATATGGAAATTTTGTACGACTTTGTGTTCGTAATAATTTAAAATCACTGGAGCATGATCGGACAACAAGTCGTACGATATCTGTGTTGTTATTGAGTTCCGGTTTACGTTTTTCGATATAACAAAATCTATGAGATCTGGGATTTTTTTTTTGATCTGCGAGCCAGTATGTAGGTTGTCCAGGTGATACGAAGTCCAAGCCATTACTTTTATCCATCAACATTCTATAAAGCTGACTTCCTTTAGGATTTACAAGTCTGGAGCCCCAGTACGTGTGTTTGGCGTTATAGTCACCGCAAGCCAAGAAGCGATCTCCTAATGTGCTAAAGAATTCCTCGAACTTTTCTTTTGTTACAGCAAAACGTGGAGGACAATATATGGAACTTATTGTCAAATTATCAGCACCTTCAAGACGAATGGATGTTGCCTGCATATAGTTTTTTGCGAAATTTTCCAAGGCACGATGTTTGATTCTGTTTTGAATTAATATACCTGTTCCACCGTGCGCTTTACCATCAGGATGATTGGTGAAATGATAAACTTATCCTGGGATACGAAAGTTGTGTTCACTGGTGTGGTGAGTTTCCGAAAATAACATTCCATCAATATTATTATTTTTCATGAAGTTGTATACTTCGGTTTTATGTTGGCTTAAGCCGTTGCAGTTCCAAAAACAAATTTTTGAAAAAGCCATAATTTTTTAATTTATTTTTAACTGTAGAAACATGTTTTGCAAATTTGCCATAAAGGTGTTTATAGACTGTATTAAGGTTTCTATTGAACCTTGTCATTGGATATTATTAGTGATAGGTATAGGTTCCTTCAATATACTAGCATATGACGATGTTGTATTATTTTTGTTTTTTTGCTGTGGAATTTGGGTTTCTTTAAACGACTGGAGCATATGAGAGCTGAGGAAAATTTTGATTTTGCTCAGCACTGTTCTGAAAGCCAGTTGTTTTGGGAATGCTTGGAAAATTAAAATATTGGGTTTGAGTATTTCCAAGCCTCTTTGCCTTTGTTATCTCCTTGAGGCAGGTTATTTTTTTTTGATGAAGCGTATAGCAAAAACGTAATCTATAGGTGATTCTGAGAAATTTTGCTCAAGAGACCATAGCTCTAAGTCGGATTTGGAGCCCCCCAAAATTTCAAAATATATATTTTTCCATATATACATAGAATAATTTAATTAAATTCGTCATAAAATCAGATAGAATTATAGTAGATTTCTCAATCTGGGCTTGGTTGAAAGGTATTTTTATCACCTTTCAGAATCTGTATTGATACGAATTTTTGTTGAAAAATAGCCTAAAATGAACTTTTAACTAATAAATTCTGAATTTTCTTCGATTTTTTTTGCAGATTATAAAAGCTGAGATAATTTCCAACAACTTTTATTTCGATAAATTTTTTTGTTTTCGAACTCCTTTTTGTAGGAAAATCGATCTGAAAAAATCAACTTATTCAAGGTTTCAACAAAAAACACTATTTTTACATTTTTTATTCAATTTATTTTTAAATATTATTCTCGACCTACAATTTAATGTTTTAACGTGGTAATATTATATTTTAAGGTCCTTTTTACTTTCCATTCGAGGAATTTTCTTACGACTTTCTAATGTCACTGTCATAACTCCTTCACTTCACGATTCTTTTCTATAACTCGTTTTGAAACACTCGTTAAAAATTGTACATGTCTTTCTGTTCCTTGTATGTGCATTGGAATTTGTGGATCAGCCAGTGGTGGTTCATCGAAATCTAAGTTTTCTACCAAGTGATCATATGGAATCTGTCGAGTAAATGCTGGTTTAAATAATATATCGTCGTTATTCATATCAACCATATTGACATAATTGGTAGCATCGAAATTTAAGACATATTTTTTGTAAACTCTGGGTTTAGTTGGATCGTAAAATTTTTCTCGATAGTGTAAAATCTTTTTGATAGCTCTATCCCGTATTGCTTTTCGATCATCAAATAACATTGTTAATAATATATTTTCTGGATGTGCGTAATATGAGTTGTTTTGAATTACACCATCTACAATATTACCAAAGTTTGGTTGTAAGTATCGTGTCCAACGTATAAATTTTAATAAAAGTGCACTGTCGTACACAACAGAGTTATAAAACTTCACATTGAAGTACATTGGCACATAAACTGTAATAATATAAACTGCCAAAGTTTTTAAATTGGTCGATGGTGTATTAGTTGTTACATATAATCGTAGTTATCTACTTACTTTGGTTATCCAACGAGAATGTGCAATTGGTCCTGGTTTAATGTTAGCTAAATCAACTGGAACAATACCATTCGAAATTGCTTTAGCTATTTGATATAAATATTTAACAACTGTTGATAGTTCGAGCTCATGTTCATGATCCATAATTGCAGGCATATTCTCCAGTAGTATTGGATCAAAATCAGCTACTACCTGAAAAATGAAATGTTTAGATCAATTAAAATGCAATTATTATATTTTCACTTTATTCCAATCGAAAAAGTAAAATAATGACAACAACTAATGATAATAAGTGATGATATTAAATAAAACAAAGTGTTACATACCTGCAATTTCTGACATTCTTGAATAGCTTTGAATAACTTTCCACTTGCTGCTCGTGGTCCACTGGTGGCTGTTTTGTCCAATGCTTCATATAAATGACGAAATGGCAGTTCATTGAAATGAAGCAGACATATAAACCAGTGAATTGGTCTATTTAACTGTTTTTCAAATAATCGTAAAACACCATTTTCTGTTCCAGTATTTGCTGCCTCACTATTACTGCATATGCCAATTAATTGATCAGCTGTTTTTGTTTTATTGTTGAAAAATTCATTCAGTTTTCTGTGTTTGGTTTTTGCATCTTCTTGACTACCCAAATTTACATATCCAAGTAACTCATTATAAGGCTCTTTCAGAACAACTTAATGCGGTTCTTTTACCAGTGGTATGAAATTTGTCATTAATTTTCTCTGTAGTTAATGAGTCATCTTTTCTACCATCAAAAGAGAATGCAGTTATGAAATAATTTGTATGTCGTGTACGAAGCACTGCATCTCTTGATTTAACTTTTTCTCTAGCCACTTTTGATTTATCCATAATAACAAGATTACCATGAACATCTCTAAAATTTATATCTTCGAATAAAGCTGTTGCTAAACATGAAGCGACTCTATCTGAAACACCGAATCTATCACACATCATAGCAAAATTTATGGCATCGTATCTTTGAGTATAATGACCTCGTCTCATTTGAACAGTTGCTTCTGGAACTTCTGTTGTTGCTTCATTTTCATCATCATCCATGTGTAATTCAGGTGGTTCGTAACTTGGATCATCGGTACCAATTGTAAGTGTTGGTATTGTTGTAGCTACTTCTTCAACGACTTCCGTATATTCAGGTATTGTGAATTTTCTATCATTATGCTGGTCCATCATAAATTCTTTTAGATGTTCTGAAATCAATCCACACGAGCATTCTGTTGTTTTTAATTTGCAATTACATTTGCCAATATAAAATAATTCGTTTATTGAATCAACAAATGCTTTAAATTCATCTCTTTTGTTTCTATATTGTACATGTTTCTGGTATTTATTAAGCAAACCAGTTAATTTGTTTAAAACACTTTCTATTAATGTTTTCAATATTTATTTACACCAAATTTAGATCAATTTATCTGTTACGTGAGGAGTAAAAGTTTTAACCGAACATTTTGTTTTCAAATTTAGCACGATCACTTGAAAAAAAAATAATATTTTAAAATGTCACATTTAGTAGGCAAACTAAGATTATTTAAATCACTTGATAAGCCAAAAACAACAATATCTTGCTGAGGCATGTTAGTCAATCTAGAGTCAAAACTTGTTGATGTCGTTGCTTCTATTTGCGAAGACACCGCAGACGATGTTGATGGTTCTTGATTATCCATAATAATTTTGATATTATCACTGCACTCTTTGATTGTGTCACTCTAAATTTAAAAATAAAAAAAAATATTGGTATTGTGATAACCGAGTTTTTATTTAAGTATTTTGACAAACTGCGTGCACATTGCACGATGAACGATTAAGGAAAAAGGAAAAGCAAGCTTGGCAACGTTTAGTGTTGGTAAACGTCATTATTTTGTAACGTCATTATTCAGTGTTACAAAGTTGTTCAATTGAACAATGCTGCCAGGTATAAATATCTGAAAGGTGATAAAAATACCTTCCAAACAAGCCCAGATTGAGAAATCTACTATAATTCTATCCGATTTAATGACGAATATATGGAAAAATTTCTATTTTGAAATTTTGGGGGCTCCAAATCCGACTTAGAAGCTTATGGTCTCTTGAGCGAAATTTCTCAGGATCACCTATAGATTACGTTTTTGCTATACGCTACATTAAAAAAATTGGTCCATACAATTTGACCCGCCCTAATATATATATGTATATACAAGATTTTTTTAACCTACCAGCACATAGTTGAAAAGCTATTCTTTTGGACAGCTAATGATTATTATTTTTTTGGCTGCCAGTTATTGTTTTTAAGCCACCAGCAGATAATTAAAAAGCAATTCTCTTAATAAAGCAGAAAAAATTAATTGATGCTTAAACTGTTCAGGCAGCATCATTTTTATTTTTCTCGTGAAAGTTTAAGCATGTAATAGGCTTTTTACACTGAACAACATATTTGTGAAACGCATGGAAGGTGTTGAAAACGTGAAACATGTATTTACATTGGCAACATCTTTCATCTGCCATTTACTCAGCTGTCAAAAATAAAAGAAAAAGACGCATATTTTTTGTTAAAACTAAAAAATAGATTTAGAGAAAGCATTAATCATTGGAGTAGTTGTTGCTTTGCAAGAACAAACCCTAATTTTAATGCAGTACATTGAAATATTAAAGGACATAAAAATGAAATTCTTACATGTGCCGCTCATGTTCCTTTGTTGAATAATTTTTTTTGTTTATTTTCTGCTATGTCAGTTTTCCAGTGAAAGAAAATCGATTTTTTTTTGTAATTTTTTTTAGTGATGACACTTAAAATAACGAAAGATGTAAGATGAAACAAAATGAGAAAGGATCATCTTTTGTAGATGTAGAATGATGTAGAATTTTTGGCCTGTATAATTCTTATGTGGAAGATGTTAACGTCTTTGCAAATTGATGAAAGATGTAGCTCAGTGGAAAAAGGCTATAAAGAAAACAAAAACTCCCTAAAACAATGACTGGCTGTTGTTGAATAACTGAAATCTATTTAATGACTAGTGCTGTAACTTTTTAAATTATTGAAAGATATAGTTAAAGTGAAAAGAATAACTTCTTAACGAATCACAGTCTTTTAAACACTGATTCAGAACATTATTTGTTTTATGTACGGGACTTCCATAAAAGTAAGCCTTTGTCGAAAGCTCACACCAATGAGCAAAAAGGGCAGTACGAGAATATATAACCGAAATAAATAAATTTTTTCTATTTAAAGAACCCCAATATGTGCAACTTATTGAGAAATATGTCAATGTTATCGGTCTCTTCGAGAGCTATAATCTGCTCTACAAACTTCTCGCTAATCCCAATATTTTTCTGGGGTTTCAATAAGAGCAGGTAGCGCATTCATATTTTGGAAGCGTAAAAAAATGTATGCTTCATAATAAATGCTACAAAAACTCAATAATATTTTAATTTTTTGCTGTATATGAAGGCAATTTAAGTTTGTAAGTATGTTTTAATTATTAGATATAACATTTTCTTCAATATCCACTTTTAAAAATTAGTATTTTTTTGTTTCTTTTAGCAAACCGGTTTTCGGGTTCAAAATTTCACTTTTATCTCGATTTTTAAATGAAATTCATCAAATAGGAATGTGTTTTTGGGGACTGTTATGGTTGATATTGTTCACATTGGTATTACATACCCAGCGCGTGCATTAATTGATCCCGCCGCCGAGAGTTCTTTTATTTCGGAATGTTTGGTTAATCGGTTGAAACTTCCGATACTTTCTACGAAGGTCGGCGTTTCAGGTTTGGAGTCAATCTCGACTAAGTCGAAAAAACTTTGTTCGGTGAAAGTTAGTTTATCTATTGATTCAGCTTTTTAGATGTTGTGCTGACTAATGTGTCTGGGAATCTTCTATCGTTTATAGTACCTTCTAATAAAAGAGAATGACGTTGACCTTTAGCTTGACGGTGAGGTTTATCCTAGAATTTGTTTAAGGCAAGTTCCGATAAATGTTTTTGGATCATTGTTGGCCTAAAATACAGTTTTTGGTTGGATTGTTACTGGTCCAATTTTACAACCTCGAGTTCACGTGTTCGCAACGCGCGGAAGATTTTTTCAATAGAAATCTCAGATTTCTGGAACTAGAGGAAACACCAAATAGGAAAATTTTATCCATTTTTGAGAAAATTCGTGAGGAAAATTGTATGAAGACTACACGTCGGGGTTCTGATTCCCGCTACATTGTGATGCTTCTAGATCAAATGTCGAAAAACAATATATAAGGAGATATACCAAAACGTGTTTAGGGAATATCTACAATTGGATCATATGAGTCTTGTTCCAAAATATCCGGCCGCTACTACGTTTTCTAAATGATTGTCTTTGTTGGTGTACGTTGCAAGCTGATTTGGCTCTCTTGATTCTACGTTGCCGTCTTTTTAAATTTGTTTTTAATTGTGACATCACTCAAATGTATAGGCAGGTTAGGGTTGATCCAGCTCATACTCCGTTTCAACGGATCTTATTTAGAGATTCTCCTACGGAGAACGTTAGGGATTATGAATTGCAAGCAGTTACTTTTGGTGTTAATCGGCTATTCGCACATTGTTGCAATTGGCAGACGATTCTGAGGCTGAGTTTGCCTTTGCATTGCACATTCTACGTCACGATATTTCGTCTGCACTGATCGGCGTTGACTTCGGCGAAATTTGAGCTTAGAAAATGGACTTTTAACGATCGCACAATTTGAGAAGGTTTTCCTTCGGAACATTCGGTAGATGCCAAACTGTTGACTTTTGTAGAGCCCAACAGTTCTAAAACTTTTGTTATTCAATTGAATGCTCAATTGGACTCATTTTATTTTAGTGTAAATCCTATTACACATAAATCGAGTCATACTTAAAGGAAAGTTTTGTCAGCAATTGCAAAATTATTCGACCCTGTTGGTTGGTTAGGCGAAAATGGTCATGAAATATGTATGGCTTGACAATATAGCTTGGGACAACAGAAAATAGTTGGCAGAAAGTTGTTATGTCATATCATGAGTTAAATAGTATTCGAATTCATATCATGAGTTAAATAGTATTCGAATTCAGAGATGGGTACATTATACTCCTGAGTCTTTAGTTGAATTACATGTTTTTTTCTGATGCCTCGGAAAAAGCATACGCGGGGTTAATATATATTCGAATTGAATCCCCGAACGGCGAAATTCATACCCATTTGCTGTCTTTCAAAACAAAAGTGGATCCTACAAAATTAATTTCAATTCCGCGTCTTGGTGCATTTTTGGCCTCTGAACTTTTAAAAGCTGTACTTAGTGAAATTTATATTCAACTTAAACAAATTTATTGCTGGACTGATTCTACGCTAGTCATTTCTTGGTAGAAAAAAGAATAAAGGAGCCAGCTGATAGTTCACTTTGGAGGCATGGGTCACAGTGCCTTTGTCAGGATAAATCTAAAGGGAATATTATTGGTCTCTCTCTCTCCTAGATACTGACATTGAGTATCGAGCTGTTCAAGTTTATACTTCGTTTCTTAAAAACACGAAGAGAAGATTTGTATGTGGATATTCTTAAGGCTTTTTCTCGTCTTGATAAGGCACTTCGTGTAATTGCGTATATTTCGCGGTTTTTTTACAACAGTCATCCTGCTCACAAATTAGGTCGTACATTTTGTACTAACAAAACTCTTTCTAGTTTTGAGTTGAAAGGGACAAATTTACAACTTGTGGTTAAATTATGGCCGCTCTGCCGCTCTTAGGCTTTTTACTACAACTTGCGTGGATTTTGCATTAAAAGCTTTACAGGCCGAGCTTGTAAAATAACCAAAGGCTACGAAGGCAATACATTTAGAGGCAGCATCTGATCTGTCGACAGCTACTTTTTTATCCGCTTTTCAACTGTTTATTTAGCGACGTGGGTGTTCAAAAACAATGTTTTCGGCAAAAAATTTTGTAGGCACGTCGCATGAGTTGGAGAGAGATTTTCTGTCCTTTCTTAAGGAAAGTTAAACCACGGTGAGTTATAAGTATGCTATTCAGGGTCTTTCGTGGCGTTTTATACCTACAGGTGCACCTCATATGTGTGGCCTTTGAGAAGCCGGTGTGAAGAGTTTCAAACTTCAATTTTGAAAAGAGGCACAGTCCTTCAAATATACTTTTGAAGAACTTTCGACGCTTCTTGCGAGAATAGAAGCGTGTTTGAATTTGCGTCCGCTTTGTCCTATGACACATTTTTATTGGTTCTCCAGTATTAGATCCTCCGGAGCCTGAAATAACTGACTCTCCGATAAGTCTTGTTAATCGTTTTCGGAAAATGAAAGCTATTTATCAACATTTTTGCCGCCGGTGGAAAGAGGAATACCTCATGAATTTGCATAAGCGATATAAATGGCAAAACCCGAATCGCGATTTAGGAGAAAATAATTTGGTTATTATACGTCATGAAAACTTAACTTCAACTTCATGGAAATTAGGTCGGGTCGGTAAAATATACCCGGGTAGTGACGGTCGCGTTAAAGTCGCTGATGTATGGATAATAGGGTTGCACGACGTCACCTCGCAAAACTAGTCATTCTGACCAAATAAATAAAACTATTTTTCCAACTATCGCCACAATTTACACCTGCAAATATAAGAATCTCAAAATCAATATACTTTATATATCGTTCAACATTTATTTTGTTTGAAATAAAGCAATTGTTGCTCTTGTCACGATATTCAAATGCAGTGCACACCATCAGTGACCCTCCTTGAAAGCTGCGTGCACATCGCGTTTGACGGAGAAGCCTGAAGTCTTGCTAACTCATTTAAAAACCATCAGAGCCATCTACATCAAATTTTTTTCATCTAAAAAAATTACTGATTGGCATTCATCGCCCAAAAATTTGTGTGCTTATGCAAATTCCATTCTAGAAACATTGTGCTTCTCCGATAGTTTTGGTTTTTGCAATCGTTTTCGATATAGAAGATCTTCACTGGCGCTTAATATTTCTTTAACTCTTATTTTGGGTTATATTTAGACCCAATTGGTGCTTTATCTGCCCAGCACTCAAGTTTTTTGAAGCAGCTAAGCACCGAACTTCCCTTTTGTCCCTATCGTCAACAGTTGTCTTGCGAACATTTCTTTTGGACAGCCGTATTTATTCGGATTTCTCAAAGAGATTGTTATTGTATTCCTAAGCCTTTTAATCCTCTCCTGAGCCAGTTTCAGACAAAATTTAAATTTGAATCTGTTCAGATTCAGTTAATGTACTCCATCCCATTAGACATGTTTTTCTGTATCAAAAAGTGAAATTAAAAAAGGGAAATGAAGTCTAAGATTAAATTTAACTAAACAGCATTAGCTACATTGACCATCAGCTCTAAAAACTCCATTTAATTAACACAAAATCATTGTATTTTATTTTTTGTTAATTCGACCGATTACAAATATTATTTTCTAACTTTAAATCTGTGTCTTTAGATACTTTTTGTGATATATGTTATGTTATTACAATCATATAATAACAAATTTGTTAAACTGATGTCTTTAAATTTATTTATTAAATTAATCTTTTAAAAATTTAATTATAAAAAAACTAATATTGACAAAAAATCTCAAACAAAAACAATTGCAAGCTTCTTTCCTTAATACGAATACTATAGATACTATAAAAGTCCAATTTGATGACAGGCTTTTTTATAAAAAAATATACTACGGACTCAGGATTAAAAGTTATATATATGATAAACTTATCTTAAGTGACTTTTTATGTAAAAAAATTTTAAATTTTTTCCTTTAAATCTTCAATTGGAAACAACGGTATAAATATTTCAAAAACTGATTTTTATATTGCGATATCCTCACAGGTAAAAAATTTAAAAATATATATTTAATAGCGAATATACATTATACTCGAAATCGATTTGAAAGTAGATTTCGACGGAAATCTAATAAAAATTTGAAATCAAATTTAAAGTTAGATTTCGCTCATAGCGAAATGAATTCTAAATTTAGTCGAATACAACTCTGAATTTGTCGATAAATCGTAATTGTGGTTGGCAACACTATTCATTTGTATGTGTAATAGTATTATGATTCACACATTAAATCGATGTTTGAGCTTTTTTCTTCGTAACATAATTTATTTTTTCATACCGGATGCATAATAGGCTATTAAAATCCTTTTTTATTTAAAGTTTTCATATTATTGTTTTGTATTTTCATATTTTTTGTAGGCTTAGTCAGCTGTTTTTTGTATTGTCAAATCGAAATCTTAGAAAATATAATGTAAAAATGTTTTTTTTACAAAGTTTATACATTTTTTATGAAATGATCTATAAAACATTTGTATGAAAACATCATAAATATGATGAAGAATTGATGACAAACGATTTATGATTAAGTTTTTTTTTTCCTGAGTGTATAAAATGTATAATAATTTATAAAAGGTTTGATTTTTTCGAATTTAATATCTATTTCTATAACTACTTGTAAAAAACGACTATCCCTACTTACTTGACTTTTCCTTATTATTTTGTAAACAAATACAATTTGAAAGCTGTTTTCGTATATGGACTTCGGAACTTGAAATAGGGCAAGTATGTTGCTCTTACCTTTACTAACAAACTCATAATTCATTTGTTAGCTACAATACAAAAATTTAAAATATTTTGATTAAAAAATTTTTGTTTACAATTTAAAAGAGAAAAGCCAACAATTTCCAAGATCTGGTAGCAATTTTAAACATTCTTAATTTTTAAGTAGCTATATCTATAACTACTTAACAACTCTATATCTACATAAATTTGTATAAAATTCGAAAAAAAAACAAACCTAATATATTTTCCGTTACCGACTGTAGTTTATTTTAAAAGTAATACGTAAAGTTTGTTTTTAAATGAAGAATCAATTGAAATTCATAGAAATCTATTTTTTAACTATTTGAATTAGCCATTAAAAAAACAAACTATAACAGCGGTATTCATAAAAAAATCTTAATTCAAGTTTCAAATGCATATTAGTTAAAAAACATTTTAACCCTAAAAAAGGTTTATTAAAAATCCGTATTCATAATCAGTATTTTAACTAAAAAACGATTTAATGTTTTTTTTAAATTGCGGATGGCAACACTGTATTTTTTTATTTGTCAAATTAATCGTAATGATGCAAACCAATGATTACTAAAGCATACGGTACTCGTTTATATGTATTTTTTTGTAATTTTTCAGAAAAATATTGTTTTTATAAAATAAAAAATTTATGAAAACTTGTTTATTAAATAAAAAGAGAAAAATAAAAGAAAATGCACAGAAAAAGTGTTACATAAATAATGATTTTGTTGTAGATAAAAAAGTATTCAAATAACCGGTTTTATTTTCTTTGTTTTGGTTAAACAACACACCACTAGTTTACTTTCAATTAGTAATATCAAAAAATATTATTTCTGCTTAAATTCTTTATCTGGAATTGAGAACGGGTCGATTCTCTTTTTGTAAATTTTCGTCTGACGATTTTTTTAAATTTTGGCCATACTTTCTATTATGAACAAAATACAATTAAAAATATCACATTTTTCAAATAAAAGTGGTTCTTACGAATTCTTTTGATCAAATATAGAATGTTCATTATTTATTAAACAAAAACAAATGAATTCATTTGACTAAATGACAATTTTTTGCAAAAATGTTTAAAATGAAAATAAACACAAATCAAAAATGTCATTTTAAAATAGGTTTGGAATAGGGTCGAACCAATTTACACAAGGTTAAAAAATGTATTTTAAGCTAAAATTCGTTTATGAATAGAATTTTAGCAAATTTTGCTTAAAATTGGTTTGAAATACTGTTTAAAATTTTTATGAATACCGCTGTAAAAATTTACGGACATTCAGTAGGAGTTGATATTTTCTGTTAAATGTACAATTTTATGTATTCTGTTTCTAAAAACAGAAATTCATTTCATTCCTTTTTGTTTTTTTACCAAAATAGTTTGTTTAAATACAAATATTAATCAAATATTTATAGACACAAAGCCAATAAAAATATATACATCTGTGTGTGTTCTATTGTGTTTTGTAATTACTGACAAATAAAAAAAATGTAAATTTCAAAAACAAACCACAAGTGTTTTTTCAAACTTTTTGTCAGTAAAACCTGATTGTTATTTTAAACGATTTTCTATTGTTTTTACTACTTTTTCGATTACACTAGTTTACAGCCAAAATGCGACAAGCCTGCGACTATTTTTTATGTATTAGGGCCTCCTAAAGCCGAAAATCGCATTTTTTGGGCTAGTTTTTGAATTTTTTTTAATTAATTAGTGAATTTACCATTTTGACTATATCTCGAGTTTGGCTCAAAATTCTTTTATCAGTCAAATTGCAAACGAAAAGTTAAGGCTCAACATGTTTTGTGAATATTGTTTTTAAATCGGTTAAGTAGTTTAGAAGATATGGGTCAAAATTTCGCGAAAAAATACATTTTTTTTTTATAAAAATACAAATTTTGAAATTCCAAAAAAAATAAAGATATTCGTCTACATGGCAAAATATGAAATAATGTTTTTCTTAAATGTTGTACTTCTACAAAGAAAATAAGCCATTTTAAAATAAAATCTATGGATAAATACCAAAGTTATGATCATTTATGTAAGTAAAGGTACCCAAATTTAAATTTTTTTTGGTTTTTTTATATTACTATCTTTACAGAATTATTGCACAGAAATCATTTTTTTTTTTAAAGAAAACTCAAATTGGACAGTTAAAAAATCTATTTTGGGAAGAAAAATTGTGAAATTATTGTACTTCTTAGCAGGTACTGAGAACCCGTTTTTATTTGCAAATTATGTAGACAAGAAAGCAAGTGCCCTCATAAATACAAATGTATTAATTTTATTACACAAAAAATGAGAATATGCTGGTAGTATGCAATTTACTCAAGATATTTATCAGAAATACTTTGGAATGCCAGTCACAAATTTGCAATAAAGATGGACAGCAGGTATCATATATCTTCGTGGTATAGAAATCCTACAAGATGGGCTTCTGGCACGAAATTGAAATTATTTTTTACTGATTTATTTAATATAAATACCTCATGTGTTAAAATTTGTTTTTACCATCCGATACATGAAATTCGGAGTACCAATGATTTAAAGAAAACCATCTAATCATATCGACGATTGCTATTTTTGTCAATGCAAGAGTTTTGGATTTTGAGCCAAAAAAAAGGTGGTTTATGCTAATGTAGACTCTGTCAGTTTTCCAGTTCCTCATTCGGATGTATTGCCTTTTCCTAAATATCCGAAATCAACTAACACCAACGTAAGTTCCGACTTATCATTTGTAAATCAAAACTCACCTGAAGACAATTATAACACAAGTGGAGATAACCGCCTACTTAGGCTCAATTAAATGATTTGATCAGAGACTTGGAGCTCACAAAAGAAAAAGCAGAAGTACTTGCATCTCGTTTACAACAATACAACCTGTTTTGTCACAAATTAACAAGGTGCGTGTTTTTTTGTCTGCTGTGTAATTTTTTTCCCGTAACTCTCACGAGTATTGTTGACCTAACTGCGCATGTCAATTCCAGAGAAGGGGACGTCACTAGGGTTAAGCTGTTTGTGTTTATCCCTCGTATTCGTTTGCGTGTATAGATAAATACGCATAAATACATTGTTGGAAAATTTCGAGAAGGAGTTGGTTGGTTTTAAAAAGGAGCTTCGCGTGAAGCAACAGGGCAGTTGGGTTTAAAACGTTGATGAGTGAAGAAATTCCTTGATCGGTTCGCAAAAGGATTTTTTCCTGTGTTTCACGTGGTTTTTAATGATATTAAAATTAAAATAAATAAAGAACTAGTTGACTTGTCATTAGAAAATGTGAAAATATTTTTTTTTCGATACAAAAATACCTTTTAAGATTAAAATTATTAAAAAAAATGAATATCAAAAATATAAATTGACAATAGCTTTTTATTTAGAAACTTATTAAATAATACAATTTTACTTGAATTTCAACGTGGAAAAAGAAAAAATTTGCAGTGCTCAAAAACAAAAAGTGACATACTCAAAAAAAAAACACAAATTAAATTAGTTTTATTTTAACCTGATAAAAGTGACATAATTGTTTTAAATTTTTTCCCGTGTAAAAACCCTTCGAGAATTCCCATTATAATTTGAATATTCTGGAGCTAAATTGACTGTACCTCTACAGCATTAGTGCATACACATAAAATGCATAAAACACTTCTTCCTTTTAATACGGAAAGAATAATAGTAATAATATTTAAATTGCTAAATGAAAAAATATGTATTGTTAACACAAAAAGACAAAAAATAAGAAGAAACTTTGTCAATAAAATAACACTAAAGTTATTTGTTCATAAGTTGAAACACGTAACCAATTAAAACAAGTGCAAGAGAAAAGAAATCGCCGTTAGCAAAAGAGCAATAAATTAACACCATAACCACCGACCAACAAGATTAAGGACAAGAAAAACCACCGTTAGTAACAAGTACAACAAATTAACACCATCGACCAACAAGAACAAGGAAAAACAATCACCGTTAGTAACAAGAAATGGAAATAATCATCATTAACATCCAGTACAGTCACTAAAATCACCAACATCTTCAGAAAATCAAAACAGAGTACATAAGATAAGCTAAGTATTTAATCAAATTATATGGAAATTTTGTTTGTATGCAAGATTCTAAAGTTATTTGCCGATATTGTTAATTACTCTATTTACTTTCACTAACTATTTATGGTTAACCATATACTTATGTATGTTAGTAATGACCTTAAAATACTCACCCCATTTTTTTTTTTGCATTCTTAAAAATAAATTTTATTAACAAAAATAAAATAATAAAACAATTATAAAAAAAAAACCCAAAAATGAATAAGAATATAAAATTTACAATTTTTGTAAAAGTAAAATGAATTTTTAAAGTTTTTTGATGCTAAGAAGAACCAGGCTATGGTAAGATAATTGATATAACGATTGTTTGTACGGGACAGGTTGTGAGTAAGGGTATTTCGCGTGTCATAGGTTGGGGATGGGACAATTGTACCCCAGTGGCTAACATCTCGCCTTATTATCACTTAGGTGATGTTTAATGTGGTCCTCTTTTCTCCCTTTTTGTTGTTAATCATCGATAATTTTTACATACTTCCCGGGTGTGAAGTATGTTTATATGCTTGCGCGTCAAAACTCGGGTTGAGAACCACAACTTCATTTGACTGAGCTAGGGCCAGCTTTTATACCCCCCTTGACCGGTTTTGAAGGGGCAAATAATTTTATTTGCCGGCGCGTAACAAGCCTTACAATGCAATTGAATTGCGACTATTTGTTGATAGTAGTAAAGAAAGTATCAAAGCAGTTCATTTACATAACGGAAAAAAGAAACCCATCGTCATGTTGTAAACATTAAAGAATTGTACGAAACAATGGTTAAACTGCTAAAAAGTATTAACTAGAAGATCACAATTAGAAAGTTTGTTCCGATTTTAAAGTGGTGGGCATGATATGTGGAATGCAACGTGAATACACATAATATTATTGTTTTATTTGCCTCTGGGACAGTCGAGCTCTTCATTTTCATTATAAGAGAAAACATTGGCCGGAAAGATTAGCCATTACAGTGGTCCAAGACAACATAATGTATGTGCCTCTTATTATGAAAGAAAACATTATTCTTCCACCATTACATATAAAACTTAGACTCTTTAAAAACTTCGTCAAAGCATTGAATAAGGAAGGCCAAGCTTTCGCCAATTCGAGTAAAATTTTTAAAAGTATTTCTTTTGCAAAAATCAAGGAAGGAATTTTTAATGATCCACAAATAAAAAAACAACTTATAAAATATACAAATTTGTCCCCACATGAGACTGAAGCTTGGAAATCATTTAAATTTGTGGTTTCTGATTTGCTGGGAAACAACAAAAACTCGGAGTACAAGACTATTGTTGAAGATTTGATAAAGAATTATGAAAAAATGGGTATATAATACTTTTTTCTAATTTAACAAATTTATTTCCTAATTTGTCTCTTTTACTTTTGCAACAGGTGTTAATTTGTCACTTAAGATTAATTTTTTACATTCTTACTCGAGCTTTTTCCCAGAGAATCTCAGTGATGTAAGTGATGAGCACGGGAGAGGTTCCACCAATAAATGAAATCCATCGAGGGGCGATATCAGAGATATTGGGATGAGAGAATGATGTGAGATTACATTTGGTTTCTCTTAAGAGAAACGGACCCCAACGAAAACAAACGTAAAAGATGGTCCAACGACTATTTTTAATACTAAAATTCAAATAAATTTAATGAAAATCAATAAACAATATTAATAAATAAATAATAAAAAGTTAATTTTATTTTTTTAATACTGTTGATCTTTACTATACGATATTATTGGGCATGCTTTCATAATAATATAAAACAAAAAAAAGAAGAAAATCTCAAGTTAGGTACTTTCACATAAATCGTCATAGCTTTGGTGTTTACCCATGGATGTTCTTTAAAAATTACTTATATTTATTTTTCCTTTCAAGATTAATACCATTTTTATTTTTTTGAAATTTTCTGATTTCGGTTTTTGCCGAAAAAAAGAGAATTTTCTGTAAAATTATGACCCATAGGTCCAAAAATACTGAACGAATTCAAAATCCGTACTCTAGAAAAATGTTGACCATTAACTGACAATTCTTTTGTAATTTGATTGATCAAAATATTTTGGTCCCAGTTCGAGATTTAGACAAAATAGTAGTTACTCAAAAATTAATATATAAAACCAAAAAATTAAAATTTTTTCAAAAACTACTCAGGAAACAAAATTTTTAAATACGATTTTCGGATTCAGGAGACCCAAGTCAATAACAAAAAAATTGTCGCACGCTTGTCGCACACAATTTTTTAAAATTTGTTAACTAGTGTTATTAAACAATGATTGAAAATAAACAACGAAATGGGCTGAATATATTTAAAACTCAGTAGTACTCTTTTTGATTGTATTTTCGATTAATTTAATATATATTTTTAGATTGCCATACCCTGTCGACCAAGGAAGACTTTTACACTATATGTTTTAGATGTTCCTGAAGATTTGCCCATAGAAGACATAAGACAAGCATTATATAAGTTTGATTCAGTAGTTGAAGTTGTTAGACTTCATATACATCCACACGTGACATCTATTCGTTCAGCAGAGAAAATAGTAGAAGGTAAGTGTAAGGCAATTTTAATTTTAAATGTCGACTGCACTATTGGGAAATTTGCAGAATTTTCTGCTCAAATAACTAAATGACGAGATATCGCCTCGAAATTTAGCAAGCTTATTTTGCGTGAAGTTTTTAGGCTCCGTATAAAAATGTGCATGATCGAATATTATTACGGCTGCTTTTAACGAATTTAAAAAGAAATATGTATATCTTCTACATATGAATAGTCGCAGAACAAAACGTGCTTTCTTGATCGTTTTAAATTTTTGGGAAATTGATGATTACTTTTTTCATTACCTTGTAATGAACCTAGAAATAGTAAGATGATTTTTGCTTATCATTGGATGCATCAACCCACAATAAAGGAATTTTAAGTATGAAAATTTTTGTTACATTTAGAGTATTATGCAGTTAACTGTTTTAGTTTAATAAAAAAGTTTTCCGTTCCATTTAAAAATAAAGGAACATACATTTATTTTTCAAAGAAATATCTATATTAACTTTTTTATACATTTATTAGAAATCATTTACTATCATTTAAGATTATTTTCAGTTTTTATCACAAATCACTATAAAAAACCTTTTTATTCGAACATTCGTTCGAATCGAAAACTTTGCAACACTATTATGTTGTGTATAATAACATATACATACCAACAACAACAATAAAAAAACAACTGTTTTGCTTTGTTCACTTTGAATATAAAAAACACAATGTAAAAAATGTTCACAACACACTAATATAATTTAAAAATCACGAGTTATTTTAAATTATTTATTATTATTTTTTACCGAGAAAAAAAACAAAAAAATAATAAATAACACAAACTTTTTTTGTATATATTTAATTGTTCGTCCGAGTGTTTACAAAACAACAACGAGTTAATGTTATTTTGTCTTCTCTTTTATGTTTTATTTGTACTAGTTAAAACGCACTTTCGCACTTTATTTTTTTTGTTTTACAATAAAAGAGAATTAACACGGAACTTTATTTAAGAGAACGAAAAAAAGAAAACGCAGTTTATTTATTTCCTTTCTTTTTATATTTATAAAAAAAAGTACACAATTTTTTTTTTAATTTTTTACAGAAATTTTCGCACACAAAAAAAATTAACGGATGGTTTGTTGGTATATTTTACAGTGTTTTATTTTATATGTTTTCAAAACAGTCTCTTTTATTTTTTGTATTTTTTCCTTTTTCTGTTGTTGGTATGTTTAATAATGATCAAACGGGGGATGATCTATATGTATATGCTTTACACTGCATTGCACTTTTCTTATTTTTTTTTTGTTTTTTTTTCCATATATATTTCGATTCACTTTATATATTTCCTTTAAACAAAAAAAACACAGTACATACCTTTTTAATTTTAAATGGGTTTAATAAAATTAATAATGGGGGTTTTCTCGGGTGTACTTATTCCTCTACAGGAAATCCAAGTATTCGGTTACACTTTGGAGAAGAGCTGAAAATAAAAATAATTTTTAAAAAATTATTTTACGGGTCCGGGTTCGGGGTATCCGGTTCGAAGGACCAAAATCTTTTTGTCCGTAAAATAATATTCAAAAATTATTGTAAAAAGGAAGAAAAAACGGGTTATTAATTTTTTCTAAAAACGTTATAACTTTATTTTTGTCTTGTTGTCGGGTGTAACAAGCAAAACTAACGTACCTTTCTTGCGGGTGGTTACAATAGTAATCAACAGTAGCTTAACAAAACAAGATCTCTAAGGCTACCAAAAAATGCCAAAGAGAGCAAGAGAAAAGTTTCGTTAAGCTAAATAATAGGCGTATTCACCCACTCTACGCGTAAACATCCCGCCCCCCTTACACGGGTGCAACAAGAGGAGCTAAGGAATAAGTGCGTTCGGGAAATTTATAACGGGTAAGTTTAATAAAATACTTAAAACTAATTCATTTAAAATATTTAAATATTTACAAAATTATTTTATAATTCATTTCTTTGTAAAAAAAATAAAAATTTAAATGAAAATTAAGATAAAAATAATAAAAATGGGAAAACAAAATTGAAAAAAGAATAAAAAATTTAAATCAAAAAATATATACATAGTACAAAAAAGAAATAAAAATCAAAAAATTTGTCCCGAATGGACGTTGATGATGATGGTGGCTGGCTGTCCATTATTGTTGATTGGACCTGATCGGGGGTTACGGGTGCAGCAATTATATGAATGCTGTTGGGTTTGCTGTTGTTGACGCTTATGTTGACGTTGTTGATTTTTATGTTGATGTTTATGTTGTTGTTGTTGATATTTTTGTTGGTTTTTGGGTTTTTGTTGTTTCTTCGGTTTTCTCCGTTGTGATTGTTTTTTATTTGCCAAATGGTGGGATCTGTGCAACAGGGTATGGTGCTCCTCCAGACACTCCAAACATCGATCACGGCTCTCACAGGCCCTTAGGAGGTGGGTGGTTGCCAGACAATTAAAATAATATTTATGCCGTTTTACAGTCTTTATACGGTCAACTACCGACATCTGCTTAAAACGGAAACATCTCCGCAAGGGATGATCCTTTTTGCATAACTTACAGGCCAGTCCTTTTTCGGGCGTCTCTTTGGACTCTTCGACCGTGGCCTGGTTACCTGTGGGGGGGTCAACTTGCAGACGTTGCGATATGTCTGACATTTTACCTGTGAGGAAAAACAAGAAAAATAAACGGGTTAATTTTGTTCGGATATGGGTAGAAGAACGAGCTTCACAATTGGCCGAGTGAAAATGCCAGAAGCTGTCTTTACATCGCAGACGCGTACTTTTTCATCGGGGCCATTATAAACTTTTTCTACGCACCCTAACCTCCATTCATTTGGAGGTAGATTATCCTGACGGATAACAACAATATCTCCTATCTGGAATTCCCTCTTTGGATATTTCCACTTTACACGCCTGTGAAGTTCCTTCAAATATTCTTCTTTCCAACGCAGAGCAAGTTGGTGGTGAAGAATTTTGAGTTTTTGGCACCTATTGGCACGACTGAGGGATAAATCTGATAAGTTGGGTTCGGGGGGAGCTAATAAGGGGCCAACTATTAAGAAATGACCGGGTGTTAAGGGGGCTATGTCATGAGGATTTTCATTCATCGGGGATAAAAGTCGTGAATTAAGACAAGGTTCTATTCGGGTGAGCATCGTAGAAAACTCTTCGTATGTATATTTTTGCGCGTTAGAAATCTTTTTTAAATGAGTTTTAAAACTTTAACTCCCGCTTCCCAAAGTCCGCCCATATGAGGGGCACCGGGGGGTATAAAATGCCATTGCACAATGTGCAGGCTGCTTTGAGAGAGGAGTTGGCGTTTCAAGTCGGAAAGAAAATGTCTTCTATCGACTTCTAACAAATTCGAGGCACCAACAAAAGCCGTTCCATTATCGGAATATAAATGAGACGGACAACCTCGTCGAGAGAAAAAACGAGCAAACGCCGCTAAAAATGTTTCAGATGACATGTCACCGGTTGCCTCTAAATGTATAGCTTTCGTAGCAAAACATACAAGAACTACGACATAGCCCTTAGTGGTTCTACAACCCCGACCGCTGTAGGATTTTATGTCAAAGGGGCCAGCGAAATCTAGCCCAGTGTGAGTGAATGGTCTTGAAAAAGTCGACCTTTCAGGGGGTAAAGCTGCCATAAGCTGCTGACCAGCCTTCTTCTGGTGTAAAGCGCACACAGTGTAACTACGAATAGCTCCGCGCACCAGATTCTTCAGTTTTGGAACCCAGAACTCCATTTGTACTACCCGAAGCATCAAAGACTGTCCGCCATGTATCGTACACTTATTGACGTGCTTCACAAATAATTTCTTAAAAGTGCAGGAGTAAGGCAAAATCTTCGGGTATCTTTCATCATGTGTCAAACCAGGGGCATGAACAAGTCGGCCGTTCATTCGAACGAATCCATTCGAATCAATAAAAGGATTCAAAGCCAACAAGTTACTTTTCGGGGGTAAAGGAAGATTCTTCGATAAAAACGAATATTCCGGAAGATAAATGCGCTGACACACGAGAACTAAACGGTTTCGAACAAATTCCATATCGGAATGTGTAATATCAAGTGTATGATATGATTGGGAACGAGTTTTCAGAAAATTAAAGCAACGAAATAAATAGGCAATAATACGCATTGCCCGGGGTAAATCAGAGAACTTTCCGAGAATATCAAATGGTTTCTCTAGGATCTGATGTGTTTTGACACATTCTAAATATGAATAAATATTCACCGATTTCGAAGGCCATTTATCCCTTGGTTGAGCCAACCATTTAGGACCGTGCCACCACAAAGGGTTATCGATCAAATCACGAGCAAGTGATCCACGACTGGCCAAATCGGCGGGGTTATCCTTGGAAACGACATGGGACCATTTATCATTTCCAACTTTACGTTCAATTAATGCAACTCTATTCGCTACAAAAGTTGGCAAATGGCACGGGGTTTTTTGAAGCCAAGTCAAAACAATGGTAGAGTCAGTCCAAAGATGAATCTTATCTCTGTTCAAATTCAGTTGACTACTCAAAGATTCTACCATGTTTGCCATAAGTGCCGCTCCACAGAGTTCTAAACGGGGTAAAGTCTCATATTTAACTGGAGCTACTTTTGTTTTTGACGCTAGCAAGTGCGAGGTTATCTCAATCGGGGAAGAGATTGTGCGAACATAGATCGTTGCAGCATAGGCTTTTTCTGAGGCATCACAAAAGCCATGAATTTCGAAATCACCACTTGGATCGTACTTGACCCATCTGGGTATTTGAATTTTTTCAATATTCGGGTAATCATCGAGAAAGGCGTGCCATTGAGTCAAAGTGGTAGAACTCAAGCACTCATCCCAATCTGTTTTGTCTTTCCATATCTGTTGCATAATCATTTTAGCAACGATAATCTTCGGGGAAAGCCAGCCGGCGGGATCAAATAATCTGGCTATTTCAGACAAAACAGCACGTTTTGTGACCACATTTCGACCTGGTTGCGAAACGAGTTTAAAATAGAAGCTGTCTTTACCAGCGTTCCATCGCAAACCCAGGGTTTTTGTAGTGCTCGCATCTGAGAATTTTAAGAAATCTGCATCGAGCAGATTATTTTCGGAGAGGTTCTCAAGAAGACGAAGATGATTTGCGGTCCATTTTCGGAGAATAAAACCAGCAGATTCAAGAAATCGGATAAGTTCGTCTCTTTTCCTCAAACCATCTTCCAGTTCATGAGAACCGGCAAGCACGTCATCGACATAGACATGATCTTTTAAAATCTCAGATGCAGCAGGACTCTGAGCTTCACAATCACTGGCCAGTTGAAGTAGTGTCCGTATTGCGAGGTAAGGAGCACAATTCACCCCAAAGGTTACAGTCTTTAGCTCATAGTCCTTAATTTCATCATCAGGATTACGACGGAAAAGAATCCTTTGAAATGTGGTTTGATTGGGATTTACGAGTATTTGCCGATACATTTTTTCAATGTCAGCATTAAATACGAAACGATAAAATCGCCAACGGAGAATCAAAATTGTCTGGTCCGCTTGAAGTATTGGACCGGGGTACAAAATACCATTTAAACTTACTCCATTCGAGGAAGAGTTTGAAGCGTTAAGTACTACACGGAGTTTTGTAGTAACGCTATCGGGTTTAATGACTGCATGATGCGGCATATAATAATTAAATGTCTCCGAAGTCGGTGGTTCGACCTCACGCATATGGCCCAAAACCATATATTCATCGATCACTTTATCGTATTGCGACTTCAATTCGGGATTTTTCAGAAGTCTATTTTCGTTTCTCTTAAACTGAGAAAGAGCCAAATCACGGGAATTGCCCAAAGATAAATATTTCGGAAAATCGGGTTTAAATGGGAGTGAAACCACATATCGACCGTTGGAGTCCCTGTGAGTAGTGGATCGGAAAAGTTCCTCACAAAACTCTTCAGTTTCTGTTAAACGCGAAACTGGGGAAACCTCTTCAAGTTCCCAAAAACGCGCGAGTTGGGCGTTTAACCCTATATGGTTACAAAAAGTAGTAGTAAGGCACCTCACCGGTGACAATCCAACCAAAAACGGTTTCTTGTGCGACCAGGTTACCATTCGGATTAATTCGCACACATGGTTTCAAAATTCGGGGATAGACCTCCCCCCCAAGGAGAAGATTCATTCGGGTGCAATCAATGTTAGATAATGTAACATCGGGGAAATCATTATCTAAGCCATTCGCAAGTGAACCGGAGGGTATACGGCCTGTAACCCTTCCGACTACATAGGCTCTCGTCTTAAGTGCAAAATCAAGGTCAATTGGAGAACCAATTGTAAAACAGCACATTCTCGATGGTGTTGACGTCAAATTGTCCTCTACACCTGAAACTTCAGTAACCGGAACAGAAAAAGTAGGTATACCGAGTTTTTCCTGTAACCTTTTCGATATAAAGGAAACTTGAGAACATGGATCGATCAAAGCTCGAGCCGAGCTAAAAATGTCACGATTATGCACTTTGCACACTACAGACCCCAACAACACGGTTGTATTCGAGTCAGAGGATAACCTCGTGGCATATGTTTGATGGGATCGCACTCCCGTCGAAGTAGACGGACCATCATCGGCGTTCGTCGGAGTCCGAGAGCTATTGGGAGCTGGGAAAAAACGATTGCCAGTGATTTGGACAGATGTACTTGAGTCCCTCGGTGGTGCAATACCACCTGAATTTGTCGCAGTGGGATTATTGCTCCTGTGAAGCAACGAGTGATGCTTTTGCTTACACATAAAGCAAACGTGAATGCTTTTACAAGCTTTGAATTCGTGGGAGGTAGCAAGGCAATTCGTACAGCACTTAAGCCTTTTCACCGTTGACATACGCTCCTCAACATTCTGCGCTAAAAATGTAGCACATAGTCGTAACGGGTGCTGTTCTTGGCATAGAACACAACGACTAACGGGTTGACTAGATTTAGTCTTGGTAACAAAACTGTTAACCTTTTTCGGGTTACCAAAAGACCTATTCGAGGTATTTGGATTTGTGGACTGAGTCCTAGGTGGTTGGTGCCGAATAGGACTTCCAACCTGCTTTTGTTCCAATTGGGAGCGTCGTATATCGGTAACGGATTCGAGGGTATGATACCGCGACGCTAGGAATTTATCCATTTCTTCCCATTTCGGAGTATCGGGATTACTTTTGACTGACTCTTGCTAAAGTGTCAAAGTATTTTCGGGTAATTTGATAGAGCAAATATAAACAAAGATTACGTGAAAAAATAATTCCGGGGTAACCTTTAATAATTCGAGATTTGAAATATCATTTATTGTTCGTTGCAACCCTTTTATCTTGGGGCCGGTTTCCCGGTCTATCGGGGGAATACTTAAAAGAGTTGCCATTTGGGCATTTATGAGACTTTTCTTATTCTCGTAAGTGTCGACCAAATTCTTCCACGCGAGGTCAAAGCCTTCATTGGTCAAAGGACACTTACTAATTACCTTATGAATATCTTCGGATACCAATCCCAAAAGATGAAGTAATTTCTCAACGGGACTTATCGGGCGGTTTATATACATCGCGGTGAATAAATCGCGAAAAGTTGGCCACATCGTGTAAGTGCCATCAAAAGGTTTAATCTTACAAGGAGGTAGATTAATAGAAGGAGCTGGTATTGGGGTAAGATCCTTCTCCTTTTCCACCCGAAGTCGTTCTAAATGTTCGGTAACGTTGGAAATGGCTCGGATGTAGGTCTTGTACGAAGACGCGTACCTATGCTTTATTTCCTTAAGCATCTTTTTTTCCGTTTCCGATTCCATTTTCAAAGAATCGTATGATGCTCGAATTGACTCCCATAAACGGTTTAGTTCCCTTTCGTGAACAATAAGGGAACCGATTCTATGATCCGCTGGAGGTATTGCGGCAATAATCGCCTCAAATTCGCTCAATCGATCGGAACATTTAATTAATTCAGAAATATCTGACATTTTCGGGGATATTATTTTCAAATAATTACGTAAAAAAGAGAAAAATTATAGTTAATTTCCGTAAAGGATGCAAAAAGTATTGAAAAAATTCAAACAAAAATTATTGAATATCGAAAAAGATTCAATAAAATATTTACTCGGGTATTTAAAACGGGATTAACTTTTAATAAAAATTACTTTCACTCGAGTGGAAGTCGGTTTAATTAAAAAATAAAAAAAAAAAAAAATCACGAGGTAAATATTTTATCGCAAACCGAAAAAATTAATAAAAATATAGAGAAAAATCGTTAAATATTCGATAAAGTTAAATAAGTTGATAATATTTTAAGTGATCTTACACTGTTTCACGATTATTCGGGTTAAAACCTGCAAAAAACAGGGAAAATTTTCCAATTTTTAATCAAAATCGATCACAAAACAATTCGGGACAATGTTTTGTCTCAGTGTAAAATCACTTTAATGTATAAAAAGGTTCATATGTTTATATAATTCACAAAAGTGGTGCAAAGTTTCACTTCGAATTTACACGGGTATAAAAAAATTTAAAAAAAACCGGGAAATTTAAAAAAATATTCGAAAATTATTCCAAAATAATGGACCGAGATTATATTTCACACCGAATTAATGCGAAAAATATTAGTTTTTATCACAAATCACTATAAAAAACCTTTTTATTCGAATATTCGTTCGAATCGAAAACTTTGCAACACTATTATGTTGTGTATAATAACATATACATACCAACAACAACAATAAAAAAACAACTGTTTTGCTTTGTTCACTTTGAATATAAAAAACACAATGTAAAAAATGTTCACAACACACTAATATAATTTAAAAATCACGAGTTATTTTAAATTATTTATTATTATTTTTTTACCGAGAAAAAAACAAAAAAATAATAAATAACACAAACTTTTTTTGTATATATTTAATTGTTCGTCCGAGTGTTTACAAAACAACAACGAGTTAATGTTATTTTGTCTTCTCTTTTATGTTTTATTTGTACTAGTTTAAACGCACTTTCGCACTTTATTTTTTTTTTTTGTTTTACAATAAAAGAGAATTAACACGGAACTTTATTTAAGAGAACGAAAAAAAGAAAACGGAGTTTATTTATTTCCTTTCTTTTTATATTTATAAAAAAAAAGTACACAATTTTTTTTTTAATTTTTTACAGAAATTTTTTGCACACAAAAAAAATTAACAGTGTTTTATTTTATTTTTTTTTTCAAAACAGTCTCTTTTATTTTTTGTATTTTTTCCTTTTTCTGTTGTTGGTATGTTTAATAATGATCAAACGGGGGATGATCTATATGTATATGCTTTACACTGCATTGCACTTTTCTTATTTTTTTTTTTTTGTTTTTTTTTTCAATATATATTTCGATTCACTTTATATATTTCCTTTAAACAAAAAAACACAGTACATACCTTTTTAATTTTAAATGGGTTTAATAAAATTAATAATGGGGGTTTTCTCGGGTGTACTTATTCCTCTACAGGAAATCCAAGTATTCGGTTACACTTTGGAGAAGAGCTGAAAATAAAAATAATTTTTAAAAAATTATTTTACGGGTCCGGGTTCGGGGTATCCGGTTCGAAGGACCAAAATCTTTTTGTCCGTAAAATAATATTCAAAAATTATTGTAAAAAGGAAGAAAAAAACGGGTTATTAATTTTTTCTAAAAACGTTATAACTTTATTTTTGTCTTGTTGTCGGGTGTAACAAGCAAAACTAACGTACCTTTCTTGCGGGTGGTTACAATAGTAATCAACAGTAGCTTAACAAAACAAGATCTCTAAGCCTACCAAAAAATGCCAAAGAGAGCAAGAGAAAAGTTTCGTTAAGCTAAATAATAAGCGTATTCACGCACTCTACGTGTAAACAATTTGTAAAATAGAGAGTGAAATTAAACTTATGGAAGAGTTAATAATATTGAGGATCGCAATGCATCAATTAAGAGTATGTTAACTACTGTTGATAAACTGAGTAGTGAAATTTAAATATTAAAAAAGGAAATACAAGAAATAAAATCAAGAAATAAAAAATACAGGGAAGGAGATTTCTGCAGATGCATTATTTTTAGAGTTAAATTTGATAATACTGAAAATTAAAAAAGTATTTTTAATCCAAAGAACGAAGATAAAGATAAATATACTGCAGTACACTCACCAAAAAAAGTCTGTAATGGCAACTGAAAATTTTGCTGTTATTACGGGAAATTCTGCTAATTTGAGCCCAGCGGTATTTTTTGCTAATCTTAGCAACACATGTCTGCTGACGTGTAGTACAATGAAATTAGTAGAAAAATTAGTAGCCGCTACTAAATTTTAGTAGACTTTTTGTAAAGTGGAATTTAAAATCTGTTTGCTAAAATCAGCAAAAAAAATTACTAAATATTATTAATATTAGTAAAAAGCTTTGAATTTATTTTTCTTACCGAGCATCAAAAACTTTGATTATATTTTTTAAAAAACGAATTAATCATTTTGTTTTAATTGGTAATTTCTGTTTAGAACAATATTTTTTAGGGCTATTTTAAGTGGATGTGCTATTTTAAGTGGATGTCCTCTTTTTAGACATGAGTCGGTATCTCCACTTCCGATCCCTTTTTTAATATATGTAACATTTTAAGGAAATTTAAGTTTGTAGGTGTAAGTTTTAATTAGAAATAACATTTCCTTCAATATCCACTTTTTTAAAATTAGTAATATTTTTTGCTAATTTTAGCAAATCGGTTTTCAAAAATTTGTAAAATGATTTCAGAAATTAGCAACAAAAATTTGTAAATATTCTGTAAAAATTCTGTAATTTGTAAAATGTAAATAGCAAAAAGATTTGCTAAATAATAATTTTTTTCTAAAAATCAGTACAAAAAAAGTAGAGTGCGATTGAAAACCGTTTACAAATTTTTCTACTAACTTTTTTTTCTGAGTGTAATAGCAAAATTCAATACGCCTTTTGATAGAAATCGGACATTAAAAGCGTTTTCGGATTACCGAAAACTAATGTTTCAATGCGTGCAGCCGGTTTTAATTATGATAATTCGTTCCGCATTTATGAAAGTTTAGATTTTGTGAATAGAAAAATACTCCAAGTAGCTGTGAAGCAGAAAAACGGAGGAACATTTGTTAGTGTGTTCTCTGCAAGGGGAAAAGTTTTTGTTCGACTCCAAAGACGTTCAGAAGCTGTTCATATACCCTATGATAAGGCGTTGGAGGCTTTTAATTAAATTTTTATCATATATATTTCCTTTTAAATTTATACTTATATTTATTTAACTCTTTAATTTATTGACTCGTATTAACTTATGATATTTTTTTATTAATATTTTTTTAAAGCACAAAATGTGTAACAAATAATGTATTCAAAAACCGACACCGAAAACCGGTCAACCGGTTTCTTTTTTTTAAACCTATCGGTTTCTAATATTTTGTAAATTTGAAGAAAACCGGTTTTTTAATAACATCACCAACTGGGTTACTTGGTATCTTTTATTTTTTCCGAACACTTTTATAATCGTTTGTTTGGTTATGAAGATTTATATGTAAGTCTGATAGATACCGATGAAGACATAACTTTGGATATTCCAAATTCAAATAGTTTACTTTCTGATCTAAATAATACAAAAAACAGTATTCAAAATCCTAAAAAAGAGACTGTACAAAATGACCTTCTCCGAGAAAAGGGACCTAGTGTGTGAAAATGAAGTTTTGAGAAAAACGCATTTAAAGTTTCATAACGCATTATCACTGTGAACACACCTTCAGTTGGGAGATACGATTTGGTATGGTTAGTTATGATTGGGTGCCGACTTTGGTGACGTCATGTCTATGTGGTGACGTATTTTTTAGCTTTTTGAGTGACAATTTAAAAACAGTTTAAAATCAAAAAATCATAAAAAGTAAAATTTTAATGTTTTTCTCATTCTTATCGATTTTCCCAAGTTCGTTTTGTACGTTTTTATGGGGTAAATAAATTTTTATCAGAAATCAAACTCATTTCATCTTATTCTACACCCTTTTAGGTACCAGAATCCACTCTTACGTCCAAACCCGTTTTTTGACACACTAGGTCCCTTTTCTCGGAAAAGGTCACATGTGATGATTTCATATATCTTGATAAATGCGACAAAAGAACTGAAAAGTTGGACAATTTATAGAATTGTCTTTTGACTATGTGTCCAACATCTACTATTAGTGAAAGAGTATTTTCCACTTCTAGCTTTATCAAAAGCAAACAAAAAAATCGTCTTAAAACGAAACATTTAAATTGCATATTATTTCTAAAATATTATTTAGAAGTGAAAAATAGATTTTCTTCTTACATGTTTAAAATGTAATATTAAAAAAACTTATTTAATGCCAAACGTTTTAAACGTTCAAATTACTAACGTACCTAATTTTAAACAATTTACAAACTTAATGATCTCTATTCATTTGATATAATATATATATATATATATATATATATATATATATATATATATATATATATATATATATATATATATATATATATATATATATATATATATATGTATATATATATATATATATATATATATATATATATATGCATTGCCCATACTTTGAAGACATCTGTATATACAGCCAAAAAAGTCCCTATAAAATGCGCTGTGTCCAGTAAAATGTCTTCAGAGTAAACACTAGAATAATGAAAAGTTTAAGGACAGTCCCCAAAGTAACAAAATGTCTTCATAGTAACTTGTGGAACGAAAACCCGTCCCCGCAATATGTGCTGTGCACATATATATATATATATATATATATATATATATATATATATGCATTTCACATACTTTGAAGACATCTGTATATACAGCCAAAAAAGACCCCGTAATATGAGCTGTATCCAGTAAAATGTCTTCAGTGTAAACAGTAGAATAATGAAAAGTTTGTGGACAGTCCCCAAAGTAACAAAATGTCTTCATAGTAACTTGTAGAACGAAAACCCGTCCCCGCAACATGCGCTATGCACATATATATATATATATATATATATATATATATATTCATTGCCCATACTTTGAAGACATCTGTATATACAGCCAAAAAAGTCTTTAAAGTATGCGTAATGAATATATATATGTGCACAGCACATGTTGCGGGGACGGGTTTTCGTTCTACAAGTTACTATGAAGACATTTTGTTACTTTGGGGACTGTCCACAAACTTTTCATTATTCTACTGTTTACACTGAAGACATTTGAAGACATTTTACTGGATACAGCTCATATTACGGGGTCTTTTTTGGCTGTATATACAGATGTCTTCAAAGTATGGGCAATGCATATATATATATATATATATATATATATATATATATATATATATATATATATGCATTGCCCATACTTTGAAGACATCTGTATATACAGCCAAAAAAGTCCCTATAAAATGCGCTGTGTCCAGTAAAATGTCTTCAATGTAAACAGTAGAATAACGAAAAGTTTAAGGACAGTCCCCAAAGTAACAAAATGTCTTCATAGTAACTTGTGAAACGAAAAACCGTCCCCGCAAAATGCGCCGTGCACATATATATATATATATATATATATATATATATATATATGTATGCATTGCGCATACTTTGAAGACATTTGTATATACAGCCAAAAAAGTCCCTATATTATGCGCTATATCCAGTAGAAAGTCTTCAATGTAAACAGTAGAATAATGAAAAGTTTGCGGACAGTCCCCAATGTAACAAAATGTCTTCATAGTAACTTGTGGAACGAAAACCCGTCCCCGCAGCATACGCTATGCATATATATATATATATATATATATATATATATATATATATATATATATATGTGCATAGTGCATGTTGCGGGGACGGGTTTTCGTTCCACAAGTTACTATGAAGACATTTTATTACTTTGGGGACTGTCCACAAACTTTTCATTATTCTACTGTTTACACTGACGACATTTTACTGGATACAGCTCATATTACGGGGTCTTTTTTGGCTGTATATACAGATGTCTTCAAAGTATGTGAAATACATATATATATATATATATATATATATATATATATATATATATTCATTGCCCATACTTTGAAGACATCTGTATATACAGCCAAAAAAGTCCCTATAAAATGCGCTGTGTCCAGCAAAATGTCTTCAGAGTAAACACTAGAATAACGAAAAGTTTAAGGACAGTCCCCAAAGTAACAAAATGTCTTCATAGTAACTTGTGGAACGAAAACCCGTCCCCGCAACATGCGCTGTGCACATATATATATATATATATATATATATATATATATGCATTGCCCATACTTTGAAGACATCTGTATATACAGCCAAAAATGTCCCTATAAAATGCGCTGTGTCCAGTAAAATGTCTTCAGAGTAAACACTAGAATAACGAAAAGTTTTAGGACAGTCCCCAAAGTAACAAAATGTCTTCATAGTAACTTGTGGAACGAAAACCCGTCCCCACAACATGTGCTGTGCACATATATATATATATATATATATATATATATATATATTCATTGCCCATACTTTGAAGACATCTGTATATACAGCCAAAAAAGTCCCTATAATATTCGCTGTATCCAGTAAAATGTCTTCAGTGTAAACAGTAGAATCATGAAAAGTTTAAGGACAGTCTTCAAAGTAACAAAATGTCTTCATAGTAACTTGTGGAACGAAAAACCGTCCCCACAACATGCGCCGTGCACATATATATATATATATATTAGGGTGGGTGTTAATTTTTTTTTGATGAAGCGTATAGCAAAAACGTAATCTATAGGTGATTGCTCAAGAGACCATAGCTCTAAGTCAGATTTGGAGCCCCCCAAAATTTCAAAATATATATTTTTCAATATATACATACATATAATAATTTAATTAAATTCGTCATAAAATCGGATAGAATTATAGTAAATTTCTCAATCTGGGCTTGTTTGAAAGGAATTTTTATCACCTTTCAGAATCTGTTGATACCAATATTTTGTTTTATTTTTAGTAGAGATATTAGGAAGTTTTTGTCGAAAAATAGCCTAAAATTAACTTTTAACTAATAAATTCTGAATTTTCTTCGATTTTTTTTGGAGATTTTTTTTGTTTTCGAAATCCCTTTTGTAGGAAAATCGATCTGAAAAAATCAACATTTTCAAGGTTTCAACAAAAAAACACTATTTTTACATGTTTTATTCAATTTATTTTTAAATATTATTCTCGACCTACAATTTAATGTTTTAACGTGGTAATATTATTTTTTAAGGTCCTTTTTACTTTCCATTCGAGGAGTTTTCTTACCACTTTCTAATGTCACTGCCATAACTCATTCAGTATTCTTTTCTATAACTCGTTTTGAAACACTCGTTAATAATTGTACATGTCTTTCTGTTCCTTGTATGTGCATTGGAATTTGTGGATCAGCCAGTGGTGGTTCATCGAAATCTAAGTTTTCTACCAAGTGATCATATGGAATCTGTCGAGTAAATGCTGGTTCAAATACTATATCGTCGTTATTCATATCAACCATATTGACATAATCGGTAGCATCGAAACTTAAGATATATTTTTTGTAAACTATGGGTTTAGTTGGATCGTACAATTTTTCTCGATAGTGTAAAATCTTTTTGATAGCTCTATCCCGTATTGCTTTTCGATCATCAAATAACATTGTTAAAGATATTTTCTGGATGTGCGTAATATGAGTTGTTTTAAATTACACCATCTACAATATTACCAAAGTTTGGTTGTAAGTATCGTGTCCAACGTATAAATTTTAATAAAAGGGCACTGCCGTACACAACAGAGTTATAAATCTTCACATTGAAGTACTTTGGCACATAAACTGTAATTATATAAACTGCCAAAATTTTTAATTTAGTTGTTACATATAATCGTAGTAATCTACTTGCTTTGGTTATCCAACGAGAATGTGCAATTGGTCCTCGTTTAATGTTAGCTTATTTAACTGGAACAATACCATTCAAAATTGCTTTAGCTATTTGATATAAATATTTAACATCTGTTGATAGTTCGAGCTCATGTTCATTATCTATAATTGCAGGCATACTCTCCAGTGGTATTGGATCAAAATCAGCGACTACCTGAAAAATTAAATGTTTAGATTAATTAAAATGCAATTATTTAATTTTATTCCAATCGAAAAAGTAAAATAATGACAATAAATAATGATAATAAATAATGATATTAAATAAAATAAAGTGTTACATACCTGCAATTTCACACATTCTTGAATAGCTTTGATTAACTTTTCACTTGCTGCTCGTGGTCCACTGGTGACTGTTTTGTCCAGTGCTTCATATAAATGAAGAAATGACAGTTCATTGAAATGAAGCAGACATATAAACCAGTGAATTGGTCTATTTAACTGTTTTTCAAATACTCGTTTTATTGTTGAAAAATTCATTCAGTTTTCTGTGTTTGGTTTTTGCATCTCCTTGACTACCCAAATTTACATATCCAAGTAACTCATTATAGGGCTCTTTCAGAACAACTACATGCGGTTCTTTTACCATAGTGGTATGAAATTTGTCATTAAGTTTCTCTGTTAATGAGTCATCTTTTCTACCATCAAAAGAGAATGCAGTTATGGAATAATTTGTATGTCGTGTACGAAGCACTGCATCTCTAGATTTAACTTTTTCTCTAGCCACTTTTGATTTATCCATAATAACAAGATTACCATGAACATCTCTAAAATTTATATCTTCGAATAAAGCTGTTGCTAAACATGAAGCGACTCTATCTGAAACACCGAATCTATCACACATCATAGCAAAATTTATGGCATCGTATCTTTGAGTATAATGACCTCGTCTCATTTGAACAGTTGCTTCTGGAACATCTGTTGTTGCTTCATTTTCATCATCATCCATGTGTAATTCAGGTGGTTCGTAACTTGGATCATCGGTACCAGTTGTAAGTGTTGGTATTGTTGTAGCTACTTCTTCAACGTCTTCCGTATATTCAGGTATTGTGAATTTTCTATCATTATGCTGGACCATCATAAATTCTTTTAGATGTTCTGGAATCAATCCACACGAGCATTCTGTTGTTTTTAATTTGCAATTACATTTGCCAATATAAAATAATTCGTTTATTGAATCAACAAATGCTTTAAATTCATCTCTTTTGCTTCTATGTTGTACATGTTTCTGGTATTTATCAAACAAACCAGTTAATTGTTTTAAAACACTCTTTCTATTAATGATTTCAATATTTATTTACACCAAATTTGGATCAATTTATCTGTTACGTGAGGAGTAAAAGTTTTATACGAGAACATTTTGTTTTCAAATTTAGCACGATCACTTGAAAAAAAAATAATATTTTAAAATGTCACATTTAGTAGGCAAACTAAGATCATTTAAATCACTTGATAAACCAAAAACAACAATATCAATCTAGAGTCAAATATCAATATATATATATATGCACAGCACATGTTATATACATATATGCATAGCGCATGCATGTTGCGGGGACGGGTTTTCGTTCCACAAGTTACTATGAAGACATTTTGTTACTTTGGGGACTGTCCTTAAACTTTTCGTTATTCTAGTGTTTACTCTGAAGACATTTTACTGGACACAGCGCATTTTATAGGGACTTTTTTGGCTGTATATACAGATGTCTTCAAAGTATTGGCAATGCATATATATATATATATATATATATATATATATATATATGTGCACGGCGCATGTTGCGGGGACCGTTTTTCGTTTCACAAGTTACTATGAAGACATTTTGTTACTTTGAAGACTGTCCTTAAACTTTTCGTTATTCTACTGTTTACACTGAAGACATTTTACTGGATAGAGCGCATATTATAGGGACTTTTTTGGCTGTATATACAGATGTCTTCAAAGTATGGGCAATGAATATATATATATATATATATATATATATATATATATATATATATTCATTGCCCATACTTTGAAGACATCTGTATATACAGCCAAAAAAGTCCCTATTATATGCGCTGTATCCAGTAAAATGTCTTCAGTGTAAACAGTAGAACAACAAAAAGTTTAAGGACAGTCCCCAAAGTAACAAAATGTCTTCATAGTAACTTGTGGAACGAAAAACCGTCCCCGCAACATGCTCTATGCATATATATATATATATATGTGCAAGGCGCATGTTGCGGGGACGGTTTTTCGTTCCACAAGTTACTATGAAGACATTTTGTTACTTTGGGGACTGTCCTTAAACTTTTCGTTATTCTACTGTTTACTCTGAAGACATTTTACTGGATACAGCGCATATTATAGGGTCTTTTTTGGCTGTATATACAGATGTCTTCAAAGTATGGGCAATGAATATATATATATATATATATATATATATATATATATATATGTGCACGGCGCATGTTGCGGGGACGGTTTTTCGTTTCACAAGTTACTATAAAGACATTTTGTTACTTTGGGGACTGTCCTTAAACTTTTCGTTATTGTACTGTTTACACTGAAGACATGTTACTGGACACAGCGCATTTTATAGGGACTTTTTTGGCTGTATATACAGATGTCTTCAAAGTATGGGCAATGCATATATATATATATATATTCACTGCCGCGAGCCAACTATGAAGACATTTTGTTACTTTGGGGACTGTCCTTAAACTTTTCGTTATTCTAGTGTTTACTTTGAAGACATTTTACTGGACACAGCGCATTTTATAGGGACTTTTTTGGCTGTATATACAGATGTCTTCAAAGTATTGGCAATGCATATATATATATATATATATATATATATATATATATATATATATATATATTCATTGTGTCCAGTAAAATGTCTTCAGAGTAAACACTAGAATAACGAAAAGTTTAAGGACAGTCCCCAAAGTAACAAAATGTCTTCATAGTAACTTGTGGAACGAAAACCCGTCCCCGCAATATGTGCTGTGCACATATATATATATATATATATATATATATATATGCATTTCACATTCTTTGAAGACATCTGTATATACAGCCAAAAAAGACCCCGTAATATGAGTTGTATCCAGTAAAATGTCTTCAGTGTATACAGTAGAATAATGAAAAGTTTAAGGACAGTCCCCAAAGTAACAAAATGTCTTCATAGTAACTTGTGGAACGAAACACCGTCCCCGCAACATGTGCTATGCACATATATATATATATATATATATATATATATATATATATATATATATATATATATATATATATATATATATATATATATATATATATATATATATATATATATATATGCATTGCCCATACTTTGAAGACATCTGTATATACAGCCAAAAAAGTCCCTATAAAATGCGCTGTGTCCAGTAAAATGTCTTCAGAGTAAACACTAGAATAACGAAAAGTTTAAGGACAGTCCCCAAAGTAACAAAATGTCTTCATAGTAACTTGTGGAACGAAAACCCGTCCCGGACGGTTTTTCGTTCCACAAGTTACTATGAAGACATTTTGTTACTTTGGGGACTGTCCTTAAACTTTTCGTTATTCTACTGTTTACACTGAAGACATTTTACTGGATACAGCGCATTTTATGGGGACTTTTTTGGCTGTATATACAGATGTCTTCAAAGTATGCACAATGAATATATATATATATATATATATATATATATATATATATATATATATATTCATTATGCATACTTTGAAGACATCTGTATATACAGCCAAAAAAGTCCCTAAAATATGCGCTGTATCCAGTAAAATGTCTTCAGTGTATACAGTAGATTAATGTAAAGTTTGAGGTCAGTCTCCAAAGAATCAAAATGTCTTCATAGTAACCTGTGAAACGAAAAACCGTCCCCGCAACATGCGCTGGGCACATATATATATATATATATATGTGCACAGCATATGTTGTGGGGACGGGTTTTCGTTCCACAAGTTACTATGAAGACATTTTGTTACTTTGGGGACTGTCCTTAAACTTTTCGTTATGCTAGTGTTTACTCTGAAGACATTTTACTGGACACAGCGCATTTTATAGGGACTTTTTTGGCTGTATATACAGATGTCTTCAAAGTATGGGCAATGCATATATATATATATATATATATATATATATATATATATATATATATATATATATATATTAGGGCGGGTCGATTTGTAGGGAGTGAAAAAATTCACCAATTTCCCTATGATTTCCGTATTCTATGGGTTATTCCATGAAAATTTGCCGAAGGAACCATACCTCTATCGTTAAAATCGAGTCCCCTACTTTTTGTTGGTAGATTTTTTCCCAAATTGACGTTCGTATGAAATATTACCTACACGTTAACATCCATAACTCAAAAACTATCGATCGGGTTTAATCGTAGGCGCGTTGGAAAGGTGAGCTCATTTTGATAAATTTACAAAAAAAATCTCCAACATTGGTCCAACGGTTCAAAAGTTACGGGCATTTTTGTCCAAATTTTGGAGCCTTTTTCCATTTTTTTCATGATTTTGTCCAAGAATATTACTTTCATGGCCATTTTTTTGGCTCAATCCATTATTTAATTCAATTTACAATTCAAAACGAAGAGTTTAAGCCCAAATTTATCGAATTCGGTTGATTAATTCATGCGATATTGCTAAAACAAAATAATACATAAAACGAACTTTTTGATTTTTTTTCCCTTTTTATTTTTTTTTCTACAAAAATTCAAATTAAGAGATAATAAAGTATCTATCAACCTATTATCAAAAAAAATATTCAATTTGAGTGTAGTAAAAGACAAAATGTGAAAAAAAACATTATTTTTTCTGAAAGTCTTGTTTGCTTTCAAGTCTGGGTGTTTTCGTACGGCTCTCTAATGTCGTCGCCATAGCGCCTTCTACATTCTTTCCTGCAACTCGTTTAGCAGTGGCAGCCAGCAATTGGACATGTCTTTCCGTTCCTTGAATGTGTAAAGGAATTTGTGGATCATCGAACGGTGGCACTTCGTAATTTAAATATCCCTCCAAATGTTGATACGAATAACTTTGCGTAAACGGTGGTTCGAATAAAATGGTATCGTCATTTAAATCAATCATATTTGTATATTCCGTACAACTAAAGTTTATAAGAGATTTTTTATAAACTCTAAGTTCCGTTGGGTCGACAATATCTCTTCGGTAATGTAAAATCTTCTTTATAGCAATGTTTCGTTTTTCCATTCTATCATCAAACAACATAGATAGCAAGATATTTTCTGAGTGTGCAAAATATGGATTATCTTGAATTACTGTATTTACAACTCCAAGTAAATTCCGTGGTAAAAATCGTGTCCAAGTAATAAATTTAAAAAGTAATGTACTACCGTATGCGGCAGAGCTATAATACTTAACATTGAAATACATTGGCGTGTATACTTTTATTATATAGTTAGCCAGAATTTTTAAATTTTCAGTTGGATTATTAGTTGTCACATACAACCGTAATAATCTATTGGCTTTGGTCAGCCAACGAGAATGTGCAATTGGCCCTGGTTTTATGTGAGATAAATCCGCAGGAACCACACCATTAGAAATTGCATTGGCCATTAACATCAAGTACCTCGAATCAGTAGATAATTCTTCTGGATTTAAATCACCAGGAGGCATATTTTCCAAAGCGATTTCCTCAAAATCGGTTACCACCTGAAAAGAAAACATAAAAGCTAAAAAATAGAATAAAAAATGGTAAAGAATTAGCTATAAAAATTACATACCGGAAGATTTTCACAATCAGCAATTTTTGAGCTCAACTTTCCGGTAGTTGATCGTGGTCTAGTGGTGGTTGATTTGTCTAAAGTGTCAAACAAATGTCTAAACGGAAGCTCGCTAAAGTGCAGAAGACACACAAACCAGTGCAGTGGTCTCTTTAACTGTTTTTCGAATAGTCGCAAAATTCCACCGTGTACGCCAGTATTTGTTGGTTCACCATCAGCGCATATGGCAATTAATGAATCGAGAGACAATTGTTTTTCTTGGAAGAATTCGATCAATTTGTTGACTTTGCTTGCCGCAGTTTCACTTTCTAGTTTTGTGTAGCCTATCAATTGAGAATTTGGTTCCCTCAAAACAACTAGATGAGGTTCTTTAACCATCCTTGGATGCAACTTCTCATCAATTTTTTCTACAGTTAGAGCATCATTTTTCCTGCCGTCGAATGAAAATGATATCAAATTCGAGCCATCATACCGCTTACGAAGTGCGTCTTGTCTCCATTTTTCTCTTTCTCTACGAAGTTTACTTTTATCCATGATGACAAGATTGCCATGAGCATCTTTTACGCCCAGGTCTTCCATCAGAGCTGTTGCCAATGCTGATCCCATTCTATCATGCACACCAAATCTGTCACACATCATTGCATAGTTTTTAGTATTGTATCTGGGAGTGTATGTTTGTGGTGGTAGAACTAATTCTGAACCTCCTCTCACATCAACTTCCATTTCGTCATAATGTGGTTCGTATGTAGGATCGTTGCTCACTGGGATTGTTGGTATAGTCGTTGGTATCGTCTCTTCACTTCCACTATCGTGTTCCGGTATCGTTTGTATTCTGTCATTATATTGATCGCGCATGAAATCTTTTAAGTTTTCTGGGATAGATCCACATGAGCAGTCGTTTTCTTTCAAGTTGCATTTACATTTTCCAATGTTGAATAATTGGTTTGTTGATTCTACGAATTTTTTGAATTCTGTTGCGCGTTTTACTCGTTGTTTATCTGCATTACTATATGCGTCAAGCAAATTATTCAATTTTTTAATGATGCTACCTTTGAGTATAAGTTCAATATTAAGTTGATTCCAAATTTCTAACAATCTGTCTGCTACTTGGGGAGTAAATCTTTTATACGAAAACATTTTGCTTTGGGCTTTTGAACGTTCGGCCAAGAAAAAATAGTACTTCAATATATCTCGTTTAGTTGACAGATTAATATCAGGTAATTCACAGCCCACGCCAAAAGAAAAAACATCATGAGAGACCAAATGTTGCAAACTACTGCGTTGGGTATCTGATGGATTTTGCGATGAACCAGGCTCTGAATCCATTTTTTAAATCGTCACTAAAAGAATTATATATGTTTTTCATAGAATAATAATATAACTATTAACTATAATAGTTAGCAATGTTTTTACACTTACCTTTAAATCTTTTCTAAATTTCAAAATAGTTTGAGTATTTGTTAGTTATTTCAAGTAACACTTCACTGAAATGACGCTCAAACAAAACTAGCATACACTGGAATCCCCACCCCGCCAACTACAGCTGATTGTTTCGTCCAATTAGAATTGCTGTGTATTTGTTGTTGTCAAAATGACGTCAGCGAAGAATTATTCTTTATAAATCGTATGCAAACCCAAAAAAGAGAGCAAAAATAAAAAGGGAAAAAAAATCAAAAAGTTGGTTTTATGTGTTATTTTGTTTTAGCAATATCGCATGAATTAATCAACCGAATTCGATAAATTTGGGCTTAAACTCTTCGTTTTGAATTGTAAATTGAATTAAATAATGGATTGAGCCAAAAAAATGGCCATGAAAGTAATATTCTTGGACAAAATCATGAAAAAAATGGAAAAAGGCTCCAAAATTTGGACAAAAATGCCCGTAACTTTTGAACCGTTGGACCAATGTTGGAGATAAGCTCACCTTTCCAACGCGCCTACTGGCGATTAAACTCGATGGATAGTTTTTGAGTTATGGATGTGAACGTGTAGGTAATATTTCATACGAACGTCAATTTGGGAAAAAATCTACCAACAAAAAGTAGGGGACTCGATTTTAGCGATAGAGGTATGGTTCCTTCGGCAAATTTTCATGGAATAACCCATAGAATACGGAAATCATAGGGAAATTGTCGAAAAATAAATCGACCCGCCCTAATATATATATATATATATATATATATATATATATATATATATATATATATATATATATGTACACGGCGCATGTTGCGGGGACGGTTTTTCGTTCCACAAGTTACTATGAAGACATTTTGTTACTTTGGGGACTGGCCTTAAACTTTTCGTTATTCTACTGTATACACTGAAGACATTTTATTGGATACAGCGCATTTTATAGGGACTTTTTTGGCTGTATATACAGATGTCTTCAAAGTATAGGCAATGAATATATATATATATGTATATATATATATATATATATATATATATATATATATATATATATATGTGCACAGCGCATATTGCGGGGACGGTTTTTCGTTCCACAAGTTACTATGAAGACTTTTTGGTTCTTTGGGGACTGTCTTCAAACTTTTCTTTATTCTACTGTATACACTAAAGACATTTTACTAGATACAGAGCATTTTATAGGGACTTTTGTGGCTGTATATATATATATATATATATATATATATATATATATATATATATATATATATATATATATATATGTGCACAGCACATATTGCGGGGACGGGTTTTCGTTCCACAAGTTACTATGAAGACATTTTGTTACTTTGGGGACTGTCCTTAAACTTTTCATTATTCTAGTGTTTACTCTGAAGACATTTTACTGGACACAGCGCATTTTATAGGGACTTTTTTGGCTGTATATACAGATGTCTTCAAAGTATGGGCAATGCATATATATATATATATATATATATATATAAGTATATACGCATTTCACATACTTTGAAGACATCTGTATATACAGCCAAAAAAGACCCCGTAATATGAGCTGTATCCAGTAAAATGTCTTCAGTGTAAACAGTAGAATAACGAAAAGTTTAAGGACAGTCCCCAAAGTAACAAAATGTCTTCATAGTAACTTGTGGAACGAAATCCCGTCCCCGCAACATGCGCTATGCACATATATATATATATATATATATATATAAAGAAATTTTGATTCTTTAGGGACTGTCCTTAAACATTTCATTAATCTACTGTATACACATTTTACTGGGTATTATAGGAATTTTTTTTTGCTGTATATACAGATGTCTTCAAAGTATTTCCACCTGAATAAGATGCGACCGTGGTTCCGCTAATTTCCCTTTAACTCACCCATATTTTCTGAAATCGGTTTTATATACTCCGCCCGTTCCATGCCTTTTATTATAATTCTCAATTTGCCTTCCTCGAATTCTCTTTTCCTTTTCCATTACCTCCTTATTTTCCGATTAATAAACTAGGCAACAAGAGATCACGAACTTAGTACAGAAGAATGATAACTTGACTGGATTTGCTACAAAAATAGAGAATCTTATAACAGATTTAAACGAGATTCAAATAGCCGAAGAAGGTGAAGCATCGAGGACTTCTATCATGAACGCAAACAGCAAGATAGCGTTCAATGCGTTTATGAGCGGACTCTCGGATCCTCAAGTCGTATCCACAATTGATACAAGTCAAGTTACAACATTCGCAGATGCATTAAAGATCGCTGAAGGAGCTGCATCTAGAATAAAGCAAAGACAAGTTTTCTTTTAAAGCTCAAGACCAAATCAGGACAGCGGAAATCGGATATAAAAATAAATGGAATCCCATGTCTAGAAAAAATTTATTTCAACCTCGATATCCCGTGAAAACTATTATAACCCCCATTAAGCAATTCCAGTTCAACAAATTATGAATAATAATCCACTACCAGGAGATACATTTTCCCCTGAAATTCGAAAAGATCGCACCCAACTTTATACCAAGGTATATCAACAACGTCGTGTGGCAACAATTCCGGTCTCGAGTTAGAGTTCTGATATTTCAAACACACTTCGCAATTCGATACCACATTATCAATGTCATTGTATATATTCGGCCAATACACTGACTGCCGTGCCAAGTTTTGGCATCTTACGACTCCCATATGACCTTCATGAATTCTATCTAAGACCATCCTTCGCAGACTCCTAGGGATCATTATCTGATGATTTTTTAACAAAACATCCTTCAATATACTTATCTCATCCTTTACCCTAAAATAAGGTACGATATCTTCCTCCACATCCTTTCGATTACTAGGCCAGCCCTCCTTAACATAAGCCATAATTTTCAAAAACGTTAAATCCTTCAAACTATGTTCCTTTACCACATCAATATCCGCAAATGGGATTTCCATATTAGAAGCGATAAAATTACAAGGTAGAGTTGTCTCTTTATCCACCTCAGATAATGTCGTATGCTCTAATGGTGCCCTCGAAAGAGTATCGGCGATTTTCAAATCTCTCCCCGGCTTATACAATAAGGAAATATCATAACACTGCAACTGCAGCATAAAACGTTGAAGCCTAGGAGGAGTTTTATGAAGAGGTTTATCAAAAAGACTAACCAAGGGTTTGTGATCTGTCTCCACCGTCACCTTAGACCCATATATGTATTGATGGAATATAGTACAACCAAAGAGTATAGCCAATATCTCCTTCTCAATTTGTGCATAATTTTTCTGAGTCTCTGTCAAAGAAACAGATGCATATGCAATAGATGCCTATCATGTAAAATTGTTGCCCCCAGAGCAAATTTGGAAGCATCAATGGACAAGATGATTTCCCTCTTTGGGTTAAAATACGTAAGTACCGGTGCCCTTGTAATCTCCCTTTTCAGATTACCGAATTCGGCATCATGTACCGACGTCCAATGCCATTGAACCTCAGCTTTTAGTAGTTCCCTTAAATTTTTATTCTTTAAAGATAAATTTTCAATAAATGGACCTAAATAATTCACCATACCCAAAAACCGCTGTAAATCCTTGACATTTCCTGGTTTCGGCATTTGAACGATTGCCCTTATCTTATCATCAGCCCTTACCCCTGATTTATCAAATTTATGGCCCAAGAACTTTACTTCAGTTCTGAAAAAATTGCATTTGGTCTTATTAAACCTCAAACCGACATCCTTTGCCCTACAAAGGACCGCTTCCAGAATTTTTACATGCTCCTCCACACTGGACGAAAAAATTAAAAAATCATCAATATAAATGATAAGCCCATGAATATCACCAAAAAGTTTAACCATCTCCCCGTGGAAAATTTCAGGAGCCGCATTAATGCCAAAAGGAAGCCTTAAGTACCGAAAACGACCAAATGGTGTATTGAACGTACAAAGTTTGGATGATCTTTCACTCAATAGTACCATCCAAAATCCACTATTAGCATCCAATGTTGAAAAGTAATTAGACCCATTAAGTTTCGCCTTACATTCCTCAATAGTAGGGAATGGATAGTGTGGCCTTAAAATTGCCTTATTCAAGTTCCTAGGGTCCAAACAAATTCTTAAACTACCATTCGGTTTAGTGACAAGAACCACGGAATTTACCCACTCTGTTGGTTCATATTCCGGAACAATCACCTTCAACTTTACCATTCTATCTAATTCCCTCTTCAAACCCTCATGCAGTTTAAACGGTATTTTACGAGGCGGTTCCACAACCGGCGCAACATCATCTCTCACCGTAAAATTGCATTCATTTTGCAAACGACCAAGACCATTTAAAACATCCGAATACTTTTCAATTAGTTTATTCATAGAAATGCTATTAACTTGCTTAATTAAATTCATATTTATAGCAGTCTCAATGCCAATAATATTCTTACAATGTATATTTACAACGAAAAATTTAAAAAAAAAATTTTATTCCTATAAAAAACTTGTATATCTGCTGTTCCTAATACTAGGATTTTTTTACCACTAAAAGTACAAATTCTAATTTTAGATTGTTTCAAATTATTCTTTATCTTTAACAAATCTGCAGTTTCTGTCGACATAATATTGGCCTGTGCACCTGTATCTATTTGACAAACAATTTTCTGTTTATTAACTGTTACCTCAACTTTCCATTCTCTAGGTTTTTCATTTTCTTTGTTAACGGCCCCCACAAACAGGTCCTCTTCATCGTCCACATCATCATAATCCGCAACCATCTGCTTTACGAATCTTTTCTTTTGCAAGCACATCTTAGCAAAATGGTTAATTTTTCCGCATTCATAGCATTTAGCCCCCTCTGCCGGACATTTGACTGTATGGGCTCGTCCACATTTCATACAAATCTTAGTATTTCTGCTGCTGTTGTAATTGTTGTTTCTGCCACTATAATTACTCCTGTCGCTGTAGTTACTGTTGCTTCTGCTGTTTTGATTTTCATTTTTATATTGCAAATACTGCATTTTTGCGTTTTTCTTAGTGACTACATTAACAACACCTTCCGCATCACCATTTTGCTGTAATATAGCGGAATTTTGTTTCGCCATTACCATGTTCTTCGCAATAGAAACTGCCCTTTCCAGAGAAATATCGCCTTCCGTTAAAAGTCTTTCTCGTATATTAGCCAATTTAGGCGCTAAACCACATATAAAAATGTCACGAATCAATGCATCCCGTAAATCCTAAAACTCACAGTTCAGACTAAGGTTTTTTAGTACAGTTACAAATTCATCAATTGTTTGCTCTTCTTGTTGTTTATTTGTTAACAATTTGTGTCTTTCCATCACAATATTTATTTGAGTAATAAAAAACGCCTCCATTTTGTTAACCAAATCGCTATATTTGACAGTATCAATATCGAAATCAAAAGAATTAAATATTTCTAATGATTTGCTGCCCAGATGGTGCAACATCAAAGCTACTTTTCTTTTATCCGGTTGCGATTCCAAATCAGATGCTCTCAGAAAAATTTTAAATTGAGTGTGCCACATTTTCCACTCTTTGGCCAAGTTTGGTGCCTTTAAATTCATAGGCGGTAATGTAGTGGCAAACAATTGACCAGTACTTGGCTTCTGCTCTTCTAGTGACATTTTGCACCTTAGTTTTTTTTTTTCTTTTTTACTTATATTTTTTTGTTACTAACTTTTCTTTTTTAAAGATTAGAAATTGCCACTTCTGATACCATGTTTTATATTCAAGATCTAAATTAAGAATGCTTTATTAGTTCTATTTATAGATAAATCATATAATAACTAATGATAATAATAACAGGGTGGATCGTACAATCATTATGTTTAAGCGTAACACACAACGTATTAAGCGTAAGTAATTATACGCTGGTGTTATATCTCAACATAATAACTATACAACAATAGACACAGGAGCGGATGTATCCCTATGCAAAGAAGATTTTTTATATCAATATGATGAGAGTCCAGATGATTATTGGAATTTAACGGGAATCTCAGATGGAATAAAAAAATCCATAGGTTCCATAGATATTCAAATTAAATTTGAAGATAAACTGATTAAACATAGAATACAACTAGTACAGAACAACTTCCCAATAGGTACAGATGGAATTCTTGGTAGAGATTTTTTTTTTTTTCAAAATACAAATGTAACATTGATTATGATAAATATGTATTATCATTTAGAATCAACAACGAGGATATAACATTACACTGTAGGAAATATCGATAGTCAAACTGTACTGATTCACTATTGACTTTGTCACCTGTACTACTGACTAGTTATGCACCAGCCAACGCTTTATGCTGTAGACATTTAACATGTGCGTGTCATTACGAATCTACACAACTATTGACTAGGTGTCGACAATGGAACCAGAGATTCACTAGTAAATTATAGTAATTCTAGTTTACACATTTGGAACTTTTTACTTGATTTCCACACTAGGAAGGAAATAAGATTAAACAGGTTCATTTATTTTGTTAAATTAGATATTTTATTAATAAAATTTTTTTTATAAATTTCATTAAGTAAAAAAAAAATTTCGTGCAAATTTAATTTTGGAGTAGACAAATCTTCAAAAGACTACAAAATCATCCACAGGCTCCGTAAAATCTTCATCAGGCTTCTCAAAATCTCTAGAGTTGCAATTTTCAATAAAAATTGTTGCCTCTTTCTTGTTATTTTTATACAAAATTGATTGGTTTTTCTCACAAGTATTTTGCAATTTATTTTGCTCATTATATATTTTGTTCAAATTTGTATATTTAACTTATAAATTAATTTTTCTTTCTATTTTTATTAAAAACTTTAATTTTGCATGCAGCTATGCACATGTATTTTCAACAAAAGAAAACAATAAAAAAATCAAGAACAAGCACATATTTGCAGCTGCAAAAAAGGAATGTAAAAAGTATAGACACTTTGTGGACATGTCACCAAAAATAGTCGACAAAAGTGGTGACTTGTAGGCACTTGACCCCAGGCTTCCTACAGGGTATCTATACACGACAATCTATTTTCAATCAATCAAATAGAAATACCACAAAGAAGTAAAATTATAATACCTTTTAAAATCAAATTAGATGAAGACAGCGTTGTACTGAATCGAGAAATAACACGGCGTATATTAAGCAAATGCAATCATACCTAAACAAGGACATCAACACATCAAATTGTTGAATGTCACAGATAGACCTATAACAGTGAGAAACTTAAAAGTAGGAACTATTCCACTGAAAAATTATGAAATCTGTTCAATCAATAAGAGTAAAGACAATAACAACAACACGGAAAAACGATTTAATAAACTACTAGAACATATAAAACTGAATAATTTGGAACATTTTGATAAACAGAAACTTATAAGTATATTACACAAGTACCAAACAGTTTTCCAAATGGATGATGAAGAACTAACCACTAACAATTTTTACAAATGAAGGATACACCTTAACGACAATAATCCAGTATACATAAGCAAATACCATGGAAATAAACTCACAGGTTCAGAAATTGTTGAAAGACAATATAATAGAACCATCAATTAGTCCATACAACGCTCCATTTTTACTGGTTCCGAAGAAGGGTCAGAATGATCTAATGAAATGTAGATTAGTGGTTGATTTGAAAAAATTTAATGACAAAATCGTAAATGACAAATTTCCTTTAACACGACTGGAAAATGTCCTAGATAGATTGGGTAGAGCCAAATATTTTTCAACATTGGACATGACAAGTTCATTTCATCGCCCATCCACAGCTTTTTCCACACCAGATGGCCATTACCAATACATGAGACTACCTTTTAGATTGAAAATGTCATCAAATAGTTTTCAACGCATGTTGACAATTGCATTGTCAGGATTAGATTCCGAAGCTTTTCTATACGTAGACGATATAATAGTTTTCGGGTGTAGCCTTAAACATCACAATTTAAACTTATTACAGGCACTTGAACGCTTGCAAAAGTATAATTTGAAGCTGAATGCTGATAAATGCTGTTTTCTAAAACCGGAAGTGACTTATCTCGGTCACCTTATAACTTTGAACGGTATAAGACCGGATCCTGCAAAGTTTGAGACAATAACCAATTATCTCGTACCGAAAAATACTGATGATGTCAGAAGATTTGTAGCCTTTTGCAATTACTACAGAAGGTTTATAGAAAATTTTGCCGAAGTGGCGAATGATTTGAATAAACTATTAAAAAAAGGCCAAGAATTTAATTGGACAGAACATCGTCAAGTATCATTTGAAACACTTAAGCAGAAATTGATAAGCCCACCAGTTTTGCAATATCCAAATTTTGAAGAACCTTTTATTTTGACAACTGATGCATCAAATTTTGCATTAGGAGCCATATTGGAGAAGACAGAATAAACACGAAAAAAACAAATCTGTAATAGAAAAATAGTTACTTGGTATACACTGGGGCATATAATTTTTCCGCCCATACCTATATGGTAGAAAATTTATAGTTTTAACTGATCATCAACCTTTAGTTGCACTATTTACTCATAAAAATCCTAGCTCTAAATTAACGAGAATTCGTTTAAAATTATCTGGTTACGATTTTCAGATAGTGTACAAGAAAGGAAGTAACAACACTAACGCTGACGCACTCTCCAGAGTACAATTGGACTCTGAGGCATTGAAGGAAATGATACCTCTAAAAATTTATGAAAAAATTAAGAAAACGCTGGTGATAACAAGGAACATGGAGAAACTACATATTGGATTTCAAAAAGTTCGCACTAGAAAAAAGTGACGAAATATTTAAAAGAATATATAAAGGAAATCTAAAGGAGAAAATAAATAAAAGTAAGGAAAATCACGTCAGAATTCTATTAAAATTTAACTGAAGGGTAGCGCGATTTTAGATATATATTCTATTCTGTTTGGCTGCATATTTATATTTTTCTAAAAGCAATAAAAACGGTGAAGTCCGTTTTAACGGCACAGAAACGTTTACAGCAAACGGAGTAAAAACGTAGTGTTTTGGAAAACCCGATGCGGTCCGTTAATATTCTGATTACGTACAAGCTTTGACGGATACGTGTTTTAAGGACGTAAACGTCTCGCAAAATCCGGAGTTCGGAAAAATGTTTCTTGTGAAGTTAAAAAATTTTCTTGAATTCACACACATGTAAAATTCAAATACTTATCCATTGTGCATTTATTTAATGTTTTTTGCTTTTTTCACCAACACTTAAGTTGTTCCATTCAGAATCCTTGTTCTCATCGGTAGATTACCGCCAATTAAAACAGTCATGCATATTTTGGTAATCCAGACCTGATTAACATATTTTGTACAACGAACTACATACTTTTATAAAAAATTAACAGTGTTTTCAAATCAACGTAATAAAAACGCGTATATAAAAATCTTTACTGTTAAATAAAATTTAAAAACAATTAATGTTTCGATTGCCAAAAAAGTAACCAAAATGAAAAAAAGTTCATATCTCCACATTGGAAAAAAAATAACCAATTTTGGTTAAAAATAACCAAAAACGGCAACACTGGATTCTCTTGTTAGCTATATAAGCAGAGGAAATTTTAAATAAAGAGGGAATTATCAACCATTGATCAAACTCGCTTATAAATTCATTTTTTAAGTGGCGAGACGCTTATAGCAAAATTGCTACATAGCGTAGGAGTCTGATATCAAGAAAACGATATCAGACAACATTACAGTTTAAATGTCATAACGACCTTTTTATAAAAAAAATAATGCAAAAGTATGTTTTAATTTTTTGTTTCTTTATTGAAACAAATTTTTAGACTAACTCACAAAGTTATAATATTGATATATTTATAAGAAATAATTTTATACAAATATGCTTAGTTGTAAAATAAAAATAATAAAGAAATTTCAAAAATATGCTTACTATTGTATTAGTTGTAAAAAAATAATAATTAATAAGAAATGACAAGTTTAAGTCAAGTTAATGAACTTTAAAAAAGAGTTGCAAAACTTTCTATTTGGAATTTGCAAAAAATAATAATAATAAGATATGACAAGTTAATGAACTTTAAAAACTAATTTAGAATCTGCAAAAAATAATAATAAATAAGAAATGACAAGTTTGTCAAGTTCATGAACATTTTAAAAAAGAATTGCAAAATATCAATAGGAAAATAAAATTATGCTTATAGTTTTATTTGCCTACCTTAATTTGTAGTTTCAAATTATAATACGGTTTAATCGTAACTGCTAGATACGGAAGGTCACAAGCCCTGCACCGACTCTTTCTGTCAGGAGTTTCAACTGAAGATTTTATTTTTAATTGAAGCCTCCATCAAAATATGAAAATTTTTATCAGTTTTTATTGGACAATTAATTATACATTACATATAGCGTACATTACATATAGCATAATACGATAGTAACAGTCAAAAAGGATAGACGTGTTATTTATTCGGTCCGTGAATTTATTAAAATATCGGCTTATTAGTGTTTAAAAAAATATATAAAAAAAACAGCAGCGCTTGGACGCTTAAAAAATAATATATTTATTACAAAAAACAAATAAACCGTGTTCAATTTAAAATTTAAATAAAAAAAAAAACATTTATAAAAAACCCTTAACAAACAGGGATTTGTCTTGTTGTTTTGTTTATTTCTTTCTTATAAAGAAAAGAGCATATGAGCTCTATAATTCAAGAGGAGAGAAGGCTCAGTGCAAATGGCAGAAATGCCTACGTTTTTCTAAAGGGAGATAACATCAATGTTAATAAAATCATTAGTGATCCCAATTACAACAAAAATTATTTAACCGCAAAAACAATTGAGAGATCCCGTTCATGTTCTCCTTTACTCTCATGTGAAAAAATTAAAACCAATAACACAAAGGAACATGAAAATATAAAAGTACCAACAAATACAGTGCCTAGTTTAACAACAACACACAAAACGCTGTCTGGTTTGACTTCACCAAAACCTACAGCTACAATATCAACACATAGTGAGATTATTAAAACACCAACAACATCTTCTGCTACGTTAAACAGTGATATCAATATTATGGCTCAACCTAATAACTTAAAACAGCCCCAAAGTATGCTTCACTTTCCGTCAGTAGTTTAACTATTAACCCCTCAACTGGCGCAACACCCAATGTTGACCTGCCAGTCATCATTACCGCCAAACCATTGGTACAGACTAGATTAGACAGGTATGTTTAAATAGTTAAGAGGAAAAGAAGCCCGAAATCGGCTAAAACAGCTCCCTATCCAAAGCTTAGTAGAGGTGAAATAAATGTCACTCAATCCCAAAACCGTTTTGCCATACTGGAAAGCGAAGATAATGATGCCTCGGTGATACCTAAACCACAAAGACCTCCCCCTATCTATCTAAGAGAGCAAAATTCAAATGAATTTGTTAAAACCCTAGTCAGCCTTATTGGGGAAAACTCTTTTTATATTGTGCCAATAAAAAATGACAAAATTGTTGAAACTAAGATTCAAGTTCAATGTGAATCCAATTTCAGAAAATTAGTATCATTTCTTGAATCCAGAAAAAAAAATTTTATACTTACCAGTTGAAGAGCAGCAAAGGTCTTCAGATAGTGATTAAGGGTATTGAATCATACAATGACCCACTTGAAGTAAAGAAGGCACTCGAAATCAACGGCTTTAAAGTTAAGTCCGTTGTTAATATTAGAAACCGGGATAAGCTCCCCCAACCCCTTTTCCGAGTTGAATTAGAGCCTGGCGATATCAAGTTGAAGAAAAATAAAACACACCCTATTTATCAACTTAGGTACTTGCTACTCTATAGAGTTACAGTTGAAGCACCACATAAGCGACGAGGACCTGCTCAGTGTACGAACTGCCAGGAGTATGGTCACACTAGGTCTTATTGTAGACTACATGCAGTTTGCGGTGAGCTGCATAGCACAGCTGACTGCACCAAACTAAAGACAGTAAATACTGAAAAGAAATGTAGCAATTGCGGTAACCCCCATACTGCTAATTACAGAGATTGTGAGGTATATTTAAAATTAAAAAACTCAAATTTAAACAGAACCCGAAACCCCCGAATGAAATCACAGTTAGAACCGGAATTTTATATTCCACAATACCCACAAATTATCACCAACAGTGCTTCATACTCTGAAGTTCTAAGAGGACAACCACAGCCCCCAAAAACTCCACAAGCCGCACAAGTCAATCCAAATGCTCCACTTTCTCAATCTGAACCCCAGATACAAAATTTCAGCAGACTTGAAGCATCCATTGAATCACTGGTTCAAACTGTTACTAACTTTACAAGCTTAATGAGTAATATGATGCAAGAGATGATGAGAAATCAGTCTATTTTGATGCAAGCTTTGTTAACTAAACCATGAACAGTTTTAAAATATGTTACTGCAATGCTAACGGCATATGCCAACAAAAAGAAGAGCTCGAGTATTTTCTCAGAAATCAGCAAATTGACGTAATGCTTATTTCTGAGACCCATTTAACCCTGAGAAGTTCATTTCCAATTTGCGGGTACACAATGTATGATACTAAGGACCAAAGAGGCAGGTCATGTGGAGGATCAGCTATTCTCATTAAATCTAGATTAAAACATTTTCTTATGTGTGATCTTTGCGAAAATTATCTTCAGGCCACTACTATATGTTTTGAAGAATTCGATAAGGACTTAGTGATTTCGTCAATTTATTCTCCCCCCAGATTCTCCATAACGGAGGATCAGTACACAGGCTTTTTCGAATCATTAGGACCGCGTTTTCTGGCAGCTGGAGACTATAATGCCAAGCATACATTCTGGGGGTCACGGCTTGTTACCCCTAAGGGCCGTGTTTTGTTTAATACAATTTCTAAGCTGGGTATGGATGTGATCTCTAGTGGAGAACCCACGTACTGGCCAACGGATCGTCGGAAAATACCCGATCTGATAGACTTTGGAATAACAATGTCTATTGCAAGAGAATTGGTCCATGTTGAACCATTATTGGATCTCTCATCTGATCACACACCTACAGTTGTTACTATTTTAAACCCCCGAGGAATTGTACCCCCCTCTGGTGACTTAGCACTGACAGGCAAAACAACAGATTGGTTGAAGTATAAAAAATTTATCAGTACACATTGCTCGGAAAACATACCTCTAAGAACACCGGAAGATATCGACCTCTCGATTCAAAATTTTGAACTAAATCTCAAACTTGCTGCTCAACTTGCTACCAAACCCCCCCGACACAACAGACAAAATATTATTTTGTCTGCCGATGTCGAACGACTCTTAAATGAAAAAAGAAGAGCTCGAAGAGAGTGGTAACAGCACAGATCTCCTCAACTTAAGGAACGGTTGAAAGAATGCACTAAAAAAATAAGAAAGCTACTTGAACATAAGAGAACTGCTTCATTAAACAGATATCTTGAAAATTTAGATCCAACATCAAGAACTGATTACTCATTATGGCGTGCAACGAAAATTTTAAAAAGACCTGTCTTATGTAAGCCTCCTTTGAGAAAATCAGACGGAGGTTGGGCTAGAAATGATACTGAAAAAGGAGATCTGTTTTTAGAACATTTAAGAAAAGTATTCACGCCAAATATAACAAGTTCTGTAACAGAGTTGCCACCGATTTTACCCCAACACCGAGCAGCTACCCGATTAACGTTTGAGATGAGAGAGGTCGAAAAGGCTATTTTTGAACTAAACCCCAAAAAAGCTCCTGGTATCGATGGAATCGGTAACAAGATGCTCTTGGAGTTACCCCGTATAGCATTAAAGATAATTCTCTTTATTTTTAATGCTATTATACGCCTTGAATACTATCCCCCAGAATGGAAAGTTTCACTCGTTAAAATGATACCCAAGCCAGGCAAAGATCACACAAAAGTGGAATCGTATAGGCCTATAAACCTATTACATAATTTGTCAAAGCTGTTCGAGAAAATCCTAATGGAAAAGATAACTGTTTATGTGGAACAAAACAACTGTATTCCATCACACCAATTTGGCTTCAGGAGAAAACACAGGCTAGTTACTGTTGTCAGAAAAACGTTCGAGGAGAAAAAATACTGCTCTGCCCTTTTTATCGATGTTTCACAGGCTTTCGATAAGGTTTGGCATGAAGGTCTACTGTTTAAAATAAAACTTTTGTTACCAACAAATACTCACAAGCTACTCAAAAGCTATATAACAAATCGAAAATTCACTCTTGCTGAAAAAAGTTTTGTCAGCTCTCCTTAAGATATACAAGCCGGAGTTTCACAAGGTAGCATTTTGGGTCCTCTGTTATATATCATTTATACTTCAGACATGCCATTAGATATTAATACCCACACATCGACTTTCGCTGACGATACTGCAATCTTAAGCGTCCACGATGACTCAAAAATAGCGTCTAGAATGTTACAGACTCACATTTCACAATTGGAAGCTTGGTTGGATAAGTGGAAAATTAAGGTGAATGAACAGAAATGTATCCACATTACTTTCACACTGAGAAAAGAGATGTGTCCACCCATTAAAATGAATAATCTGAATATACCCCAACACACATGTGTGAAATATCTCGGTATTCACCTTGACCGTCGACTCACGTGGAAAAATCATATAGATGCGAAAATAACTCAGATGAGGCTAAAAACTGCTCAACTCGCTTGGCTTACTGGCAAAAACTCTAAACTAGGCCTGGACTGCAAATTACTCATTTACAATTCGATCATGAAACCCATATGGTGCTACGGAATTCAGCTCTGGGGTACTGCCTCTGCGTCCAATATAGGGAAAATTCAGAGAATGCTAAATAAATTCTTTAGGACGATCACGAACGCACCCTGGTATGTTAGGAATTACAACATACATAAAGACCTGAATGTACCCCTGGTCAAAGATGAAATTATTAGACACTGTCAACGCTATTTAACAAAACTAGAAACAAACCCCAACATACTAGCCCGTAACTTAACTAATAATCACGGCCACCAGCGTCTTGGGAGGAGGGACACTGCGGATCTGGTCCGCTAATAATAAGGGGAAATAATGGTCCCAGTTGAACCACATAACAACAGTCTGGCACAGGCTGGACTTAACAATTAATATTTAGTTTTAAGATTTGGATAACTATTGTTAGTTCACAGTTTTTAAAAGTGAAGATTCAATAAATAATATGAAATATGGAAAACAAAATAAAACATATAGCGTACAAATAATTAAATAAAAATATTTGATTTTGTCTAAGTTAAAAAAAAAAAACTCTTGTCTTGTAATCAACATTTAGAAAGTGTTGAAACTTATTTCTTATCGACACTTCAACCTTCAACTTTTTCTGACAGATTGAACAAAATTCATCAAATTTCCCGCTCAAAGTTATACTTTGTATAAACGAATTTTTTACTGAACTATCGACCACAAAGAGATGGGCTCTACTATACAAGCGAGTATTCCGGACAAAAGCCCGGGGCCGAGGGATAAGTTCACTTTTCTCAGCAGAGCACATGCCATGGTAGTATCGATATAACAGTGTCACACAGCCCAAATTTGTACAAATTTTTGAGTTCCCAAACACATTTAATAAAAACACAGGTTGAAGGTTAATATTAGACTAATTTTATTAAGTGCATGGCATAACAATTCCAGGTAGACATAATACATATAATTACAACAAAAGAATAAAAAATTCATACAAAAAGTAACCAAAAAACCCTCCTGATAAAACTCACCTGGTATTTTGTCATGGTTAAGTGTTGTACAATAGAATAAAAAGTAATTATAAGACATACTTAAACTAATAGAGTTGCCATACAATAAATACTTTAAACAGCTAGCACTCATATTCACAAAAGGATCCATTGTAAATCATGTTAAAGGAATTTATAAATTTCTTTATAAATAAAAGCTGGCAAAAAGCTTAATTAATAACAAGTTATTATTAGTGAGTATTAAAAAAAATTTCCTTAAAAAACATAAAATGTGCAATTAACAATAAAGGAATCGACATTGTGTCCTTGATTTGATGATATTCTAGGTACTAATATAATTAATAGCTAAAAGCAAAAACTGATTACTTACTGCACACATAACTGATATGTAGGATTCTACAAACTTTTTTTAAAAAAGGAAAAAAATATAATTAACAATTATCAGAGAAGATAAAAAACGGAAAATATTCAATAATCGATGCAAAATGTACACACAAAAAGTAAAAAAAATGTCTTCCTTAAGGCCCAACTACAGTTGGCTTAAGTGACTTAAGCTTTGTTTTGGTATAAAGCAAAAATTTCTAATATCAGAAAAATTTAAATTTTCGTTTCATACCAATACCTAAGCTTAAGTCACTTGAGCTGATTCTGTTTAAGCCTTAAGTTCGCCAATAATCAACGTTGCGACCTAATTCGTATAGGAGCGTTTGTAACAACACTTCCTTTAATTGAAGAAATCCTTTTTAAAAACTAAATGAATGTCCTATGCATGCTTCTTTGATTATAGTCATTCTATATGAAAACACCGAAAAAAATTAAAAATTGTTGCTGGACCATTTTAGATTTTGTTAAAATTTTGTGGAAATTTTCCTAAGGGTTCCCAGAACCAAAATCCATGAGGATTTAATTTTTGCACACGGCACTACCGGTTCACGCAAAATAAAAAACTAAAAAGTCTTATTTTTGTGCGTAGTGGTTTGAGCTGTTAAAATTTTTCTGCTAGAGATATCTACATGATCAAGGCATCGTTTTAAATCTGAAGGATTATAGTTTCTATAAAAATATAAAATTTGACTTAATTCATACACCCCAAAAATAACGTGGTATTGAAAATAAGCATATTTTATTGGTTTTTTGTGTTTCTTAATGAACTTCAGTGTCGGCGCTAATGAATATAAAAGCATAATAATTCTCAGATACAAATTAGACATGTCTTAGAAAAATACAAAATTAAAATTGGCTCAATCTGGCAACTCGTTATGAAAAAATTGTTACTTGAAATTTTAAGAGTGAAAATTACAGAGTACTTACTCCCTTTTCTTAACTTTATAACACTTCAAGACCCGTTTAGTTATTTTCACTTTCCTCGGATTTACAAGGTTTTAAGAAAAGCTTTTTTGATTTTTTGCATGTATTTTTATACTTTCCTCAATTGTTATATACAGAGAAATTTAAATAAAAACAAGTAGTTTTATGAAGTAACAAAGAATAATTATGGACTAAAAAATATATTTAATAAATTCAGTTTCTCTCCGATTTCTCACAGTAAGTTAAAAGTACGAAAGTTTTCAGCTTTTGATAACTTTGAAACTCCGAATATTATAACAACAAGTACTCTATTAAAATAAAATAAAACTTATTCCACGATTCTTAATTACCTACATTTAAACTATAACTTTTCTACTTTAAATGATAAAAATATACCTTGTGCCTATTTTCTGCCACCACTGTAAAATTTTTTAACATAAAAAATCTACTGAATTTATTAAATATATTTTTTAGTCCATAATTATTCTTTGTTACTTCATAATACTACTTGTTTTTTTTTTTATAATTTAAAATCAAAAAGGCTTTTCTTTAAAACCCTGTAAATCCGAGAGAAGTGAAAATAACTAAACGGGCCTTGAAGTGTTATAAAGTTAAAAGTAGGGAGAAAGTACTCTGAAAATTTCAGTTTTGTATCTGCTAACCAACATATTTAAATTGTATCCTAAAACATGCAAATTTTATTTTATTATTTAAATATATACAAAAAATCAAAAAGGCTTTTCTTTAAACCCTTGTAAATCCGAGAGAAGTGAAAATAACTAAACGGGTCTTGAAGTGTTATAAAGTTAAAAGTAGGGAGTAAGTACTCTGTAATTTTCAAGTTTGTATCTGCTAACAAACACGACCAAATTGTAGCCTGAAATATGCAAATTTTCAAAATTTCAAGTAACAATTTTTTCATAACGAGTTGCCAGATTGAGCCAATTTTAATTTTGTATTTTTCTAAGACATGTCTAATTTGTATCTAAGAATTATTATGCTTATATATTCATTAGCGCCGACACTGGAGTTCATTGAAAAACACAAAAAGCCATAAAAAATATGCTTATTTTCAATACCACGTTATTTTTCGGGTGTATGAATTAAGTCAAATTTTATATTTTTGATAGAAACTATAATCCTTCAGATTTAAAACGATGCCTTGACCATGTAGATATCTCTAGCAGAAAAATTTTAACAGCTAAAAACACTACGCACAAAAACAAGACTTTTTAGTTTTTTTATTTTGCATGAACCGGTAGTGCAGTGTGCAAAAATTAAATCCTCATGGATTTTGAGTTTTGATACCCTAAATATCATTTCCAGTTAGTTTGAGTAAAATCTAAGATATGCCAGCTTTGCCGATTTGGTGATTCTATAGTAAAATACAATTTCAAATATGAATTTATACGCAAAAACTAAAATAAACACAAACAGCAATTTCACTTAACAAAATTTTGGTGAAAGTTTAAACAATTTTACATTAAACAAAACGATATAATAAAATCGTACATCCTTCGCGCTTAAATATCCTTCGTTGTATAAAAAATAGTAAATAGTTCAGCCAAAACATTGTGTGCGGCCTTTGGCCGAATTTTAGGTGAACACCTAGTTTATAAAGAAATAGCGTATTTTTACATTAAATTCTTTAATTTTAATTTTTAGTAAAACTATAAAGGCTACAGTACATTAATTTTTTAAAGTCATCTTTCTTTTAAAGGCATCTTTTATTATTGCAATGTTTTTGAAAAAATGTTACAAATTATTTCTTTTGAATTTTACTCATGTTGACACATTTTTCCTTAACCTTAAACAAATTTAGTCTGTAACATCAATTGAAATTCATGTTTTATTCACTGTGGTTCAGACAAACATTACAATTCGGCCAAAGTTCGGTTACGGTTTTGCCAAAAAAAAGTGATTCGATCGGAATTGTCGGCCTTTGGCATTACCTTAATACATTTTAAAATTTTTAGCTCAATTTTTGATGTTTTTCTTAGGAGCATCATCATCTGCAAAATCAGATGGAACTGAAAAATTAGAACGTTCTGAACGAAAGGAATTACCCCCAGCTGTAATACGAGTAACGCTTGCTTCTATCGATGAGTACAACATACTTTTGCAAAACGGCCTTAACTTCTATGATGCTACTTTTTTCCCAACTGAGACGAATATTTCTTTAAAAGGAGCCAAAATTGATTATAAGCGGAGGTGAGTTAATTGCCATAGTTTAAAACATATATCACAACAATAAACCGGTAAATAATTTTAGAATGTTAGATGGAAGTATCCCTGGTCGTGTCCGTGAACTCCTTCCTGTTTTTGATGCTGCTGGTTTTTGTAAACTACCTCCTCCTACAAGTAAATTAATAAAGCCTCCAAGGTCATGAGATCCCTATAAATATGGTTAAACAAAATCAATAAGCAAGAAAAATGTTATATAAAGCAAAAATTTTTTATTATTGGCATTTAAACTAATACAGTTATTATTATTTTCACAATACATATGGGAAAAAACGCGCACTATACATATGGGAAAAAACGCGTGAAATTTAAGTAGTTTGTCTCCGGTTGATTAGTAGCACTAACGGAATTTCGAAATGCGAAAAAATTAATGTACTCGTCAATAGACAAAGTTTGATATGTTTGCAAATTGTTGAAAAAAGTAGCAAAATCTTCTGTAAAAGTTCGTTAAAATTCGAGAAATCTCGAATATTAAAAAGAAAGAAAAAAATACATGATAGATGAAGTTAAATAAGAAATATTTTATGTGAATTTGCTAGTCCTTGGGGTATACAACAAATACTTAAATATTAACAGCGGTATTCATAAAAATTTTAAACAGCATTTTAAATCAATTTTAAGCAAAATTTTATACTATTGTATTTATAAATGAATATTAGCTTAAAATACCTTTTTAAACCTTAAATAAAAGAATTTTAAAATTGGTTCGACCCTATTTTAAAATTACATTTTTGCTTTAATCAAAAGAAGTTATTTGCTTTTGTTTAATAAATAATAGACATTCTATATTTGATCAAAAGAATTGTAAAAAACCATTGTTATTTAAAAAATTTTATATTTTTAATATATTTTGTTTATACTAGAAATTATTGCCCAAATTTAAAACAATCGTCAGACGAAAAGTAACAAAAAGAGGAGCGACCAGTTTTCAATTCCGGATAAAGAATTTAAGCAGAAATAATAATATTTATTGATATTATTTATTGAAAGTAAACTAGTGGTGTGTTGTTTAATCAAAACATATTTGAATACTTTTTTATCTACAATAAAATCATTATCTATGTAACACTTTTACTGGTTATTTTGTTTTGCATCTTTTTCTCTCTTTTTAATTAATAAACAAGTTTTCATAAATTTTCAATTTTATAAAAAGAATATTTTTCTGGAAAACGACAAAACAACATAGAAACTAGTACCGTATGGCTTAGTAATCATTGATTTGAATCATTTTGATTCATGTGACATATAAAAAATATAGTGTTGCCACCCTCAAGTTAAAAACACATTAAATCGTTTATTACTTAAAATACTGATTATGATACGAATTTTTAAAAAACCTTTTTTAGGCTTAAAATGTTATTTAACTACTTTGTATTTGAACCTTGAATTAAGATTTTTTTATGAATACCGCTGTACCAATTTTATATGATTTTACCAATAAAAGCAAATAAACAATAAAAATATTAAAATACTAAGAAATCCCCATGAAGAAAAAGACGTTTTCCCAAAAATCCCGTTTTTCATATTTTCACTTTTCACTAATTTTACTTACTTTTCTCTAATACAAAGATCGCTATAGATATCAAACATTTTATGAGATGTTCTAAAATAATATATTTAAAAAAATCTATAAAAAAAGATATAAAAGGTATCTTTCCTGGAAAAGACAAAGAGTTTTGCAAAAAATGTTTCTTATTCTGAAAATTTAAAATTTCTCTCCCAAAAATATTTGATTTTTTCCATCCAAATTTTTACAATTTTTTTTTTTTTAATTTTAATGAAATTATTGTGCAGCTTTAATATAATGGGTGTGTGTCAAACGGTAGGTGGCATGGTAAAAAATATTTTTTATATGCTGAAAAAGTTTTAAAATTTTATATGTGAAAAAGGATCGAATTTATTTATTTGTTTTGTTTTCACTTTGCTTTAAGAAGCTTTTAAATTTAAAAACTTCAAAAATTTTTATTCTTATGTCAAATATTCTATTAGCTCTATGGGCTAGTGAAATTTTTTTCACCTCAAAACTGTCAAAAATTTACCAAGAAGCATACTTTGCTACCATTTAACACACACCCAATGATTATAAATGCGCTTTCAATTTCTTTCATTTTCGCAATTTTTAAAAATTGCCTTTGCTTCAAAATAACATTTTTTCTAAAATCTTAATATTTTTCGAATCAATCACTAGATTAAAAGCGTAGATTCTAAAATTTTATTCAAATGAAAAAAAATCGACACTAATTTTAGTAACATTGATCGAATACTGCAAATTTTTTTACATTTTACAGATTTACATTACTTTTGTAGAGTTAGTTTTCTCTAACAACTTCTTGCAAATATTTTAATTGTACAGTACATATCGCTGATAGTCACTCGGTAGTAAAAACGTATATTGGGCTATATTGAAGTGGTTTATATCCAAAAAGTATTGTATCTCATTTAAGCGGAGCTTACATTATATAATTTTCCATCTGATCTGAAGGAAAAACTAATTTAAAATCCTGTGAAAAAGAAACATACTTTTAATAAAATTATAATAAGCACAAAACAACTGGTAATAAGCATTGTTCTGGGAGACTAAGTAAGGTTTCCAAGCTCGAAAAACGAGATGTGATCCGAATCGTTATCGCTAAAAACTAGAGCAGTTGATTTAGTAAAATATCTTGGAAAATCGAAATAAGTCAGTATTCCTTCTGAAACTTTTCGCAATGTTTTGAGAGTAAACCATTTCCCTAGAAAAAAACCATTCATAGGTAAAGTAAATACGTCAATAAGACTTGAGTTCGCAAAACTGCACAAAAATTACGATTTCCATTACTGAAAAAAAATTATTTTTACTGAGGAGTCGAAGTGTACTTCGTACTACTTTGGAAACGATGGTAATCAGAGAGTGTGGCGGTGGATATTCAGAATTTATCACAAACAGTATGGGTGCATGTCGGCTGCTGGAGTGGGAAACCTAGTCTTTATTGAGACCACAATGGATCGTCATGTTTATTTAAACCTTTTTAAATCCATTCTGATTAGTTAAGCAATTAAATTGGGACTTTCAACCAATTAGATCTTCTACCAGGACAACGATCCGAAGCACACAGCTCACATCGTACAGAAATCGTTGCTTTATATTAATGTCCCAAAACAGTTTCATTCAACTCCTCGATCATCGGATATAAATCCAATTAAAAATCTATGGGCACGTACGAAAAAATAAAATATCTAACAACAAAGACATTAAAAGGCTTTACCAGAGGAATGGATCAAAATACCCGCAAATGTCATACAAAATTTACTTTCTTCTCCTCTCATACGAATACAAGCAGTATTCGGCAGTAAGAAACGTCAGTAAATATCTAATGTATTAAAGCTTTTATATAACGAAATATAATGAAACCAATTTAAACAGTCAAAAAGAGTAGATTCATTGAAATGACAATTTTTTCTAAAGTGTATGTATGTGGAACATGTAGTAACTGATTGACAAGGTACATCTTAGTACTATTGCCAGGGATGTGGTAAAAATGGGAGTTCGAAAAGCGAAAACGCCCCCTTTGACGGCCTGCCAGAACAGCTAGAGTTAGGAAGTTGAAATGTGGTATGAAGGTGTAGACATCAGCTAAGACGAGATTTTTTGAAAATCCTACGGGGAGGAGGAAAAGGGAGAAAAGTCTCCACCTTGATGGCCTACCCGAGCTTGGATACAAACCTAAAATTTAAAAAACATGTTCGATAGAGTTAGCCCATATTTTAACTGGTAAGGCAAAATTTTTGGACATCCATACGGTTAATGGCAAAAAGGGGCTTGACGGACTGCACAAACCCCTTTGGCTAGAAAATTTGAATATCTGTTTCTTGTAGTACGGGCTAATTACTGACAATACCGGATTTTTGGAATTTTTTACGAGGATTGTGCAAGTTTCCTCTTTGGCGGTCTGCCCTTCTTTTGCCTAGAAACATGAAATTTGAAATATGTGCACTCTGAAATTTAATATATGTGAACCCCATATTTGTTTCAACTCTATTAAGACACTTTCGGAACTATTTTCATCTGGGGACTCCGCTAGCAATGCTGGGAGACTTTGCCCGCTAGTAATACATAAATTAAAACGAAATATAAAATTTTGAATCAGATTAAAAATTAATTTAATTGACGTTAAAAAAAAACAAAATTCTTTACCCTAAAAACAAAAATTTATTAAAAAAAAAAATCCAAAAAATCATCTAACTTTCGTGACAGCACGTGCCAATGCAAGCTATTACTAGTGAAAAAGAACTCCTAATAAGCACATATTTATTACAGCTTTAAATGTTCTTTAAAATATTCGAAAATGGGGACTTCTTTGTGATGTAATAGCGAATTTACATTAGGTCGAAATCCACTTAAAAATATAACGGTTTTTGAAATATACTTAACTGCATCAAATAATCTGTGAGCGACGGTATATAATTTTATTTATTTAAACAATTTTGACCAAAAAACGAAAAGGAATTATTTGAATTTATACTTCTAGAAACAGGAAACATACAGCCGTATTTATAACGAAAAATTAGCCAACGATCTGCATACTAGCATACCGATTAGGCTAACAGAGAGTTAGCATATAGTTTATTTATAATGATGTTTTATCTGTCATTTAATGGTTTGTAAATCAACTTGTGATGCGATCGTGTTTTTTTCTTCTCATTATTACCAAACTTTTAACTGAAATGTCAACATCTAATGAAGATGTTTTTTTATTTAAGTTTTTCCCCCAATCCGTAAAATGCTTCGTGAAGAAAGTATGGAAAAACAAGAAAAAAAATTATAAAATATCAGCAATGATCAAGATTCTCCATAGTTCTTAAATAAAAAATCTGTTTTTCGCAAACAAAATTTTTTTTATATTTTCCACGTTTATTTACAAAATCACTTTGAAACAGCTGTTTTCAACATTTGGTAAGTGTTTGGTAGTTCGTTAACATGAATTTAGCAGAGGGGATAACAAGTGTATTATAAATAACGCGCATGTTAAATCCATGCTAATTTTTGGTTATATATACGGCTGATAAAATTTTACATTTAAGTGAAAATATCACCTTCTAGTGAAAGTCCGTACTTATATAGTTATAGTATTTATAGTTTGTTTTTTAAATTACTGATTTAAATACACTCACAATATTATTTCGTTACAAAACAATTTAAAATACATAATAAATTAATCGAATATTAAATCAAAAAAAGGACTACAGATTTTTTATTTTATTGTTTATTTATTTATTTTATTTATGCAATAAAATAAATAAGAAGATATTATTACAATAGTGGTTGTTTTAATAACTTTTAAAATAATTAAAGCTAAAGCTTTCAATTTATTAAATATGTTAAATATAAAATTTAAACAAATATAATAAAAAAATACTATAAAAAATATAATTAGAAATTATTAAAATAATTAGAAAACATAGAACAATATATTTAGTAAAAATGTTTCTGTTGTTATCTTAAACGGTCAAGTATGGCAGATTTAAAGTGCTTTGCATTGCTAATATTTTGAATGTTTGGGGAAGGTTTGGTCCAAAGTCGAACTGCATTTAAGAAAAAGTGTCTTTCCGATATCAACTTAAAATGTAAAATCGAATTTAATTTGTTTCCTCTGTCAGACATTGAAAAATTGATTATTTTATAGAGGTAATCAGGTTGCTTTGTGTAAATTATTTCAATAAACTTTCAAACGGCATACCATATATCTCTTTTGAGAACTCCGAGATCAGACTCCGTCTACTGTGACCAAAAACGTATTTTGCGATATTATCGTTACGTTAAGCCTCTTTATTTATAGTGCATCACAATTAGTGAAAAGTTTACATCCCTGCATAAGTGTAGGCAATAAATACGTGTTTGCAAGTAACATTCTAACATTAAAAGGTGTATAATACTGCGTTTGAGATAAATTCCGTAACATCCATAACATTCCATAAGTCAAGTTTTTTATTAATAATAACACTCTAGATCATGATTAATTTTGGCAAACTAATGTACAACTGCACATCATCTGCACACATATGAACTCTACAGTAGTTAAGTGTGGAGGGCAAATCATTAGAATATATTGTATACAACAGTGGACCAAATATCGAGCCCTGTTGTACGCCACGTAAAATTGAGCAACTGTTAGACCTTTCAGATCCGTTGTATACTGATTTACTTCAATCACATACATAGATACGAAAAAATTAACTTTACAGCAATTGTGGAGAAACCGAACATGCGTTTCAATTTAAGACAGAGAATATTGTGTTCTACTGTGTCAATACTTTTGAATGATCAAGCAATATTAGAAATGATGCCATATCTTTCTCAATGTTTGTTCTCAGCTCTTCGGTCACATCTATTAAGGCAGATATACAACTATGCTTAGGTCTAAATCCAGATTGCCTGTCTGTAAGTAGATAATTTTTATGCAGAAATTGGCTCATCTGGTTATGCATTAGACGTTCAAAAACCTTCGATAAGTAGGGTAAAATTGCTATCGGCCGATATTTGCTATCACACTTCGATATAGGGGTGATCTTAGCGTGTTTCCAAGCAGTAGGGATTGTCAATGTTATTATTGAACTGAACAGGTATGTTATATATGGTAAGATGTAATTAAGTACTAGTTTTACAAATTTGGGATGAACCTCATCAATAGAATTTGATTTTATGCTAAGACCAGATTCCAGAACATCCTCCTGGGAAAAATTAATGAAATCAAAGCACAGTGAAGTTTGCAGATTCGGTCTGTTGCTTACATCAACCGTAGACATCCTAATACTGTTAGTAGTTGGCATAAGCATTATTGGTACGAGTGGTGTTTGTAGAGTTGTTATAAAAGCTGATATTCGCCTTAGGCATTGGTATGTTATAATAAGTTATAATTTAATTGATTAACATCTAATGTAGTGTCGGAGTTAATGTCGCTTTTAACAATACCCATTTTGCGAATCTCTCTCCATTTCTTTTTGGAGCAAACAGCTGACTTAAATTTTTCTGCATAGAACTTTGACTTCGAGGATCTTATCTTTGAATTCACGTTTCTAGCTTCTATAAAAAAATTATGAAGTTCTGGCATTTTAAATCGTCATTTGAAAATCATGGTTTTTCATTAATTATTTTCTTAGTTTTAATATGGATATATTTGCAGAAATCTGATTAAATACCAATAATTGGGAATAACTATTGATTAAACAAAGATCAAGTAGAGTAGAGGCAGTGCTTGTAAGATGAGTAGGCATCAAATTATTAACAAGAATAAGTCCGATGGCGTTAAGATTTTGTCAATTAATATCTTTTCGTTGAAGTTTCTTGTAATAATAACATCGTTGTATCCAAGAGTAATTGTTGCCAGTTTGTCCAGTAGTGGTTCATAATCAATATTTTTATGAGGCCTATAAATTGAGCCAATTAAAAGTTTTTCTCCGTTATTGTTTAATATTTCGAGAAAAAGATACTCGATTTTTTCTTTTAGAAGAGATTTACACTTAAATTTTCAGCGTATTGTTGATTTGACATAGATGGCAACACCACCAGCGTGAGTAGTCCTATTTGCTCTGAAAAGACTGTAGCCATTCAACATGTAAATACAATCATGTGGTTTCCGAAATGCATAAAATATCCATTCCAGATTCTTCAAAGATAAAACGAAATTCATCCAACTTATTGTTAAGGCTTTGAGAGTTTGTATGGCAGATGTTAAGTCCAGAAGTCCTTTTAGATAATATTCTGATCATTATGTACAGATTTTCCTTAGAACCAATTCCCCTATTATCATTCGTTAATACCAAAATATATTTCTAAGAATTTCATTTGATTCTTCATTTAAAACAAATTCTACGTTTTGCTTTTTAATTAAACAGTCGGGAACGGAAAATATATTGTGAGTGTAGTTAAAACATATATTTCTAAGGGCTCAACAATATTAAACGAAGTTGGATTAAGGAAAACAGCGATGCCATACAAATGCATTGAAGTACACATATTTAGCTTAAGTCAACTTTTGAAAAGTTCCATCTCTATTGATTTAGGTAATTTACAATCGAAACTTATCGTACCCAACTTAAGCAAATTAAAAACATGTCAAAACATAAAGCCAAACCAATTAAAATTCAAGAAATATTAAAAAATATGGAATTACGCGAACCTTAATTAATTCATTCAATTCAAATATGGGCGTCAAGTAATTTGGGGCAAACTTAAGTCAACTTTTTTTGACTTTTGAAATAAAGCCTTAAGAATTTCAACTGATTCTTTATTTAAAAACAAACTATACGTATTACTTTTTAAATAAACTACAGTTGGTAAAGGAAAATATATTGTGAGTGTGGTATCCACACTCATTGTCATTGAACGCATTATATAAATGTGTTAAGTTGAATGTTTTCTAATTTTTAACACTTAACATGATTGACTTAAAAGATATATTTATCTTAGATTTATTAAATATTTCTAATTGCAAACCTTGAGATACTGGATGGCTTTTCGTTTCGAAGAACTCTTTTGGGAGGTTTCTCCAGATTTCAAACAAATTTGGATACAAAATAGAGAAACGCAGCGGCCCAATCACATATTAATGGGTTAAAAATGGTTTTCAGTTGTTTGAAACTTTTTAAAAATGTCATCAAAATACCTTTCAGGTGGTAATTTCTGAATCTACATTTTAACCGATAAACGTGAGTTTGGGTTGCTACCCATACTTAATTATTTATCCCCTTTATCATACGAATTTCATCGCAATCAGAGCGAACCCATCAATGGTGCTTCCTTTTTAGTTTTTATCCTATTTACAGAATCTCAGATTGAGAGTTCTTACTAAAAGTTAGACAACCTCCTTATCATCCAGTGGCGGATCCAGCCCTTTTCTGGTGGAGGGGGGAATATTTTTAGTTTTACACTAAGAATATTTAAATTTTTTTTGGTAAAACTTACCTTAAATCTCTATTTCTATTAATTTAAAATTTTTTTAGCTTTGGTTTCCTTTTCGGTAGTCGATTAACTGATTCCTCGGTTAATGTCCAAACAAATAATTTAAGACTCATACAATTATTCGACCCGAAAAACCGGTTAAAATATTTTAGGTAGATTAACCAGCTAAACTTTTTATATGGTTTTTTTGTATTAAATATTATAAAATCTTCCTAATTTCTTTAAATTTGGGAAAGAATATGGCAACAAAAAATCATTAACTAAAATACAATTAAATTCTTTTAAAATCAAGTGAAAGATACTCTTAAGGATTATATAACTTTTTTAACCAACTCAAAGCCTTTAGGTAATATAATAGATTAATTTTTGTTCTAATTCTCTAAAAACTTCTGATTAATGTAAATTATATTTTCATGCCTTTAAAAACAGGGTTGTGTTTGTTTTCGATGTCATAACCAGAGAACACAAAAAAGCTAAATTCAATGTATTAAGCATAAAAATTTGTATGTATATTTATTAATTTTTTATTATAAAAAATGTGAAAAAAACGATTTAAAGTTCAAAAATTTTAAGAAAAAAATACTTTAATGCTAAAAAATGGAAAATCAAAAAAAAGCTAAGAAGAGCAAATATGAGTAAAAAAGCAAACCAAGAAAATTTGTCTTCCCTGGTCATAACAGACAATTATGGCAAGAAGTTGTTCAACAAGTCGTGATCCATGCTTTGAGAAATATTTCACTTTCGAAAATTCTCAAATTCTAAAGCTATTTCAATCTTATAATATATTCTAAAGTCTAAAGTCTCCAGAATGAGCAGAGATTAAAACGAAACGTTTCAAAATGTATATTGTATTCCTATCAATGAAACACTTGTCATAGTATTTTTTTAACAAACACTATGACGTTACTTCTTTATTATTTATTTATATTTACGTTTCATGTACAAATACTCAAATTCAAAAATTGTATTTTCTTAAAACCTGTTTCGTTAAAAATTGCATACAAAATTTTTTTAGAACTAAAAGAAAGTTGAATTTTGAAGGAGTAGAAAAACTTAACTGGAACGCACAAAAAATATAAACATGACAAGAATATGCGTATCCAAAAGTTTTATAGAATACAAAATCTTGGAAAATTTTCTTTTGTCTACTTAAGTGCATTTGGCAAAAGTCAGCATATATATATTATTTGATTTTCTAATTTGATATCGTATATTTTAAAATTATAATCAGGTAGATTAATATAGCTTTTTTAATACAAAGCCTCTTTAACTCTAAAGATAGTGAAAGTGAGAGTGACAGTTCTGTCAAACTTTGTAAATTTAGCAAAAACAACACAATATTTTTCAGTAAACAATGTTTGAAGGCAGCTCTTCTTTTTAAGAAAATTTTCTTACTTCTGGAGAATAAAAACCCGGCCTTATCGACAAAATGTCGCACTGCGGTAAACCACTGTGTACACTTCATCAGGCTTAAAGGTTTACTTCCACTGAACATGTGTGGCCACACTATCTTTTTAAATTATCCTCAGATTCCTCCCAGAAACCCCAATATTCTAAGGGTTGATTCTTTAAAAAGCCTCAGATTGCTTTTAATTTTCCTGAACAAACACTTTTTACCACCAACGCAGCAGACTTAACTTAATATTTGGCGAAAAACCAGCTCTTTTGTTTTTATTTATGAAAGAAATACATTTATTATTCCAAATTTTTCCTATTAATGAGGCCGAATAAACAATTAATTTAATTTTTGTAATTTTTCGAATAATGCTCTAACTGGTTACCCGGCAGGGTCGAATAATCTGGAAACACTAGTTCGAAATCAATAAAAAAAAATACCAAACAGCTGATTTCCAAATCATTTTCACGAATTTTTAATTTCCGGGAATAAATGTCAATAACAAGTGCAAAAAGAAAGTCTAACAATACAAAAATAATTTTCAAATTAAAATCCAATTTTTATGTTTTATTGAACATTTCCTTTATTTATAACTTCACAGTTATTCGAGCTTAAGGTTGGTTTTCTACATATGTAAAAATATTATTTATTTTCAATATTTCATTGAATATTAAAAAAAATAATATTTTTACATAAAAATCCAACCTTAACCTTGAAGAATTTTGAAGTTAATAATCCCATTTGTATTTAAAAAAAATCCTATAATAAAACATTTTCTTCGGAATAGCAAGTTCTCAAACTAAAATCTTTGACACGTTAATTATCGTTACTGCTTTAGAGCTTCACTACTAGATGACAGTAAGAAATTAACGCATTTCCCAACCAAATAAGACTTGTCATTATTACCACTAAGATGACATTTTAAAAAACTCAATTAGTTTAAAAACATTTCACGTTGGAATGTCTGTTTTGTATTATATTATTTTTTTCCTTTTTAAATCGTTTTGGGGGTGGATGTATTACCCTCAACCCATCCCTACTCCCCTGGATCTTTACCTGTTATATTCTGAGGCAATAATTTCAGCATAATGTGTACTCCTTACCTATATCATTATAATTCAACAAAAAATAATGAATTACCGATATTTGGTTACATAATGCATTACTCTATAATGTATACTCATTACCTTCAGCGTTATTATAAAATATAAGATAATGAGTTACCAATAAATAGTTAAATAGAACATTACTTTGTAATGTATACTCCTTACCTTCAGCATTATTTTGAAACATAAAGTAATAAGTTACCGACATTTGGTAACGTAATGCATAACAATTTAACATATAATAACACATATTTGATAAATAATTTCTATCCCATCCCATCTATATTAGAGAAAAAATCTTAGCAATAAGTACAAAGCGTCGGTAGAATTACGGCACAAGGTTGCTCATCGCCGAGCTTATTTTAATTTTTTTTTTGGTTTTTCTCATAATTTGTTAAAATTTATTTAATTGTGTTTAATTTCATCATGTTGTGTGTGGTATTTTTTTGTGTCGCCTTTTTTATTATTGTCAAACGAAAACGACAGCTGAGTTTTACGCAATAGCAATAATTGATCACAAATATTGCCGGAAAATTACCGGCAATAAATATTTACGAAATCGAGTCATTCACAAAGAAGATAAGATAATTTTGATGTTTGCAGCAATATATGTCCATATACAGGTTGGTTGAAAAGTTCCTGCGCTCACCAAGAGATGGCACTGCTAGCTCCAAACTTTTTTTCTCAAGTTGGTATAACTGTCCTGAGAACACATGCAAAGTTGCAAGTCATTCTGTCAATTCTTTTTTTGTTTACAAGCCATTTGAAGTTGACGTGTCATTGATTTTTTTTAATATGGAAAAAATTGAATATCGTGCAGTCATTAGATTCTTTGTTTTGAAGGGTTTAAAAGCAAAGGAAATTTATGAACAATTGTTAGAAGTTTATAGGGAGTCCTCACCTTCAAAACGCACCGTTGAATTTTGGGCTGGTGAATTTAAACGTGGTCGTACCAGCCTTAAAGACGATCCACGCGACCAAAAACTGCAACCACAGCAGAAATCATTGAGCAGGTGCATAATATGGTTAGTGAAGATCCAAGTTTGACTAAGCGTGAAATTGCTTATGCCATAGGCATTTCAGACGAACGAGTACTCCACATTTTACATGAAGAATTACGTATGAAAAAACTGTTTGGAAAGTTAGTGCCGCACGCATTAACAATTTAACAAAAACTGGATCGAAAACAAATTTCTCAGCGTAATTTGGAGCGTTTTAAGCCGAATAAAACCGACTTCTTGCGTCGTTTTATAACTATGGATGAGACTTGGATCTACCACCATGATCCTAAATTGAAACAAGAACGTTTACAGTGGACTGAAGCTGGTTGTTCAGCTCCAAAGTAGGTGAAGTCACAACGATGAGCAAAGAAAGTTATGGCATCAGTTTTTTGGGATGCAAAAGGAATTTTGTTGATTGATTATCTTCAGAAAGGTAAAACAATCAACTCTGAATATTATTGCAGCCTTTTGGATCAGCTGGATGAAAAAATTCGTGAGAAAAGACCTGGTTTAAAGAAGAAAAAATAATTTTTCATCAAGACAATGCACCTGCTCACAAAAGTGTTTTGAAAGAATTTAAGTAGAAATTACTTGAACATCCACCGTATTCACCAGATTTGGCTCCCAGTGACTACTATCTCTTCAGAAATCTCAAACAATTCCTTCGTGGAAAGCTTTTTCGTCGAATGAAGAGGCCATAGCAGCCGTAGACGGTTATTTTGCAGAACTTCCGGAAAACCATTATAAGGATGGGATAAAAATATTGAAAGATCATTGAAACAAGTGTATTGAGCTTCTAGGAGATTATATTGAATAAAAAAATATGTTTCGTATCAAAAACAGTATTCTTTCATTTCGAGCGCAGAAACTTTTCAACCAACTGTATTTGTCTCTGTGCATTTTTTTATATTGCACACTACTGTAAAATCTTAAAATTACTTCCAATAGATGAAACATTTTTAGTTTCAGAAACTCTAGCATTCGTGTTTTTATTAGCTTGCATTTTTGTAGAAAAAATTAAGTAAGTTTGAAAAATTAAAGATTTTGAGTTAAAAGTTAAAAATGATAAGTCAAAGTAACCAATTATTGTAAACCTCTTCGTTATCATTTGGGTAACCAATTATTTTTTACCCCCTATTTGCAAAAAGCTTACCCATTACTTTTTACTTTGAGGCCATCGCCTGTAAAATACATCAATGAAGTAAGGTGTAAAGTAATCCATCGGCCCCTATGGCTATACATTACTTTACCCATTGCTCTTTTCAGAGAAGCTTTTTCTTTTGAAACCCAGATTTTTCTTCTTTTTAACGTTTCTCGGGTTCCAGGTATTTTGAATGATTTATTAAAAAATTGCTAACTTCTAAATTTTTTAAAAGTGTCCCTTTTTATAAATTTTGGGTGCTTACTCAAAAAAATGTGCTAGATCTAGTACCTAAAGTTCTAAAATGGCAAGCCAAATAAAATTATCGATCGTTATATAAAAGTCGCTCTCAACGAAAAAAAATTACACGCAGGGTTGTGTTTAACGGTATAAAATGATTACCAGACTAATTTCACATTCTGAAACGGTTACCTTTAAGGTTACTTTAAATCGAAAGTAAAATTAACTAATCGTTACTGATCCTAAATTTAATAATTAATAAGTAAAAGAATAGTATAATAAGGCCCTGTGCGAGGTGGCTAAATAAATTCTAGGCTAAATAAAAATTGACAAAAGGGTTTAAAATTGTTTTGAAAACTATTTGAAAATATTTTTAAATTTCAAAGAAATTTATAAATCTGAATTTAGTTTAGATTTATTTAGCCAGTTCGCACCCAACCTAAGAATCAATAAAATATATGGAAAAAGTATCATAAAACAGAAGATATGCTACAGACACCTTTGCTTTATCTAAAATATTGATCTATATTAAATTATTTGTATCAGTTTCAGAGAAAAATATAACTAAAATTGGTGAAAAAGTCAAATGATAAAAAAGCAATTTTTGGACCGCCTAACATACACTGCTTAGACTTCTTTGTGATACTAACCAGCCAAATATCAGAAAAATCGGAGACAACTAGTTAAATCACGCGCATTTTGTATCATATATGTATTATGTACTACATATTTTCAAATGCATAACAAACTTAACAGCAAAAATAACAAACGGAAACAAATTAGTTTAATCTGTATTTATTTAATTAATTGACTAATGTTTAACATATTACTTTCTTTAAATAAATTACGTGAATTTCTAACAGATGAATCTCCACATTTTATTAAATTTTACGTTTACTTCCCAGGAAAACTTTGGTAATGGGTGCGATAAACTCATGCATTACCTTGTAATGTGTACTCCTTACCTTTTTTTCACATTTCATATTATTTATTGGATCTTCACTCTTAAAAATTGTGAACTAATAATAATTATCCAAATCTTAAATCTAAATATTAATTATTAAGTCCAGCCCGTGCCAGACTGATGTTATGTGGTTTAGTAGAGATGATTATTGCTCCTTATTATTAGCGGACTAGATCCGCAGTGTCCCTCCTTCTAAGACGCTGGTGGCCGTGATTATTAGTTAAGTTACGGGCTAGTATGTTGGGATGTGTTTCCAGTTTTGTTAAATAGCGTTGACAGTGTCTAATAATTTCATCTTTGACCAGGGGTACATTCAGATCTTTATGTATGTTGTAATTCCTAACATACCAAGGTGCGTTCGTAATCGTCTTCAAGAATTTATTTTGCATTCTCTGTATTTTTTCTATATTGGACGCAGAGGCAGTACCCCAGAGCTGAATTCCGTAACACCATATGGGTTTCATCATCGAATTGTAAATGAGTAATTTGCAGTCCAGGCCTAGTTTAGAGTTTCTGCCAGTTAGCCAAGCGAGTTGAGCACTTTTTAGCTTCATCTGAGTTAATTTCGCATCTATATGATTTTTCCACGTGAGTCTACGGTCAAGGTGAATACCGATATATTTCACACATGTGTGTTGAGGTATATTCAGATTATCAATTTTAATGGGTGGACACGTCTTTTTTCTCAGTGTAAAAGTAATGTGGATACATTTCTGTTCATTCACCTTAAATTTTCACTTATCCAACCAAGCTTCCAATTGTGAAATGTGAGTCTGTAACATTATAGACGCTATTTTTGAGTCATCATGGACGCTTAAAATTGCAGTATCGTCAGCGAAAGTCGACGTGTAGGTATTATAAAGGATTTATAACAGAGGACCCAAAATGCTTCCTTGTGGAACTCCGGCTTGTATATCTTGAGGAGAGCTGACAAACTTTTTTCAGCAAGAGTGAATTTCTGATTTGTTATATAGCTTTCGAGTAGCTTGTGGTAACAAAAGTTTTATTTTAAACAGTAGACCTTCATGACAAACCTTATCGAAAGCCTGTGAAACATCGATAAAAAGGGCAGAGCAGTATTTTTTCTCCTCGAACATTTTTCTGACAACAGTAACTAGCCTGTGGGCTGGCTCAATGGTGCTGTGTTTTCTCCTGAAACCAAATTGGTGTGCTGGAATGCAGTTGTTTTGTTCTACATAAACAGTTATTTTTTTCCATTAGGATTATTTCAAACAGCTTTGACAAATTGGAAAAAAGGCTAATAGGCCTATACGATTCTACTTTTGTGTGATCTTTGCCTGGCTTGGGTATCATTTTAACGAGTGAAACTTTCCATTCTGGGGCATAGTATTCAAGGCGTATAATAGCATTAAAAATAAAATGAATTATCTTTAATGCTATACGGGGTTACTCCAAAAGCATCTTGTTACTGATTCCATCGATACCAAAAGCTTTTTTGTAGTTTAGTTCAAAAATAGCCTTTTCGACCTCTCTCATCTCAAACGTTAATCGGGTAGCTGCTCGGTGTTGGGGTAAAATCGGTGGCAACTCTGTTACAGAACTTGTTATATTTGGCGTGAATACTTTTCTTAAATGTTCTAAAAACAGATCTCCTTTTTCAGTATCATTTCTAGCCCAACCTCCGTCTGATTTTCTCAAAGGAGGCTTACATAAGACTGGTCTTTTTAAATTTTTCCTTGCACGCCATAATTACTCATTATCAGTTCTTGATGTTGGATCTAAATTTTCAAGATACCTTATGTTCCAGTAGCTTTCCTAATTTTTTAGTGCATTCTTTCAACCGTTCCTTAAGTTGAGGAGATCTGCGCTGTTGCCACTCTCTTCGAGCTCTTCTTTTTTGATTTAAGAGTCGTTCGACATCGGCAGACAAAACAATATTTTGTCTGTTGGGTCGGGGTGGTTTGGTAGCAAGTTGAGCAGCAAGTTTGAGATTTAGTTCAAAATTTTGAATCCAGAGGTCGATATCTTCCGGTGTTCTTAGAGGTATGTTTTCCGAGCAATGTCTACTGATGATTTTTTCATATTTAAACCAATCTGTTGTCTTGCGTGTCAGTGCTAAGTCACCAGAGGGGGGTACAATTCCTCGGGGGCTTAAAATAGTAACAACCGTAGGTGTGTGATCAGATGAGAGATCCAATAATTTTTCCACATGGACCAAATCTCTTGCAATAGACATTGTTATTCCAAAGTCTATCAGATCGGGTATTTGCCGACGATCTGTTGGCCAGTACGTGGGTTCTCCACTAGAAATCACATCCATACCCAGTTTAGAAATTGTAATAAGCAAATACAATCATTATAATTGGATAATACAATCATTATAATTGGATACATAATGCATTACTTTGTAATGTATACTCCTTACCTATATCATTATAGTTCAATACAAAGTAATTAATTATCGATATTTGCATCATAATGCATGTTTGCATAACAATCTTAAGTTCAACTCATTCGCTTACTTATGACAGTTCACAAATCATGTGAAATTGTTCACCGCGTAGTGGAATTGAAAGCATGTTAGGCCACCCAGTAACACTAGTTGTTGAAAACCTTCCAGCACGCGCTCGACAAGAACGTGATAAGTATGGAAGAATAAAGCATAACGGAAATTGTTACCTATGTATGTCCCAGAAAGGATCAACACGGAAAGCCTACAAAGAATGTTTGTGCTAAACATTCAGTGAGTGCAATATGATAGATGCGCAACTTAAAGTACTTTTTCAAAAAATTTAAAAATAAAGCTTCTTGTCAACTGAATAGTTTGGTTGCGGCAACCGAATTATTTTTCCAATTGAAATACTGAATGTCAAGAAAGACTTTACACTCTGATAATAAAAAAAGAGAAAAGTACAAAAAAATACAAATATTTCTCGCTACAAATAATAAATATTATTTCAATTTGTTAGTGTCACACATCTCTTGTTTTTTATTCGTTTCTGCACTTATTTAAAGGTCATTAGTACTTTGCCGTTATCTATGATATACATTGTTCTTTTTTTAATTTTGTAAGTTGGTGATAAGTTTTTGTAGTGGACGCATCATTTTGTAAAATATTATAATTAAAAAAATGCCAGGTAAAAGGTTGTCTACCGATGTAATTCAGTTGACTTACTACAACCGCCAATTGGGGAAAAGTGTAAACGAGTTGTCAGAAATGTTTTCAATAACACGAAAGACAATTTATAATGCTATAAATCGTGGTAGTCTGAAGCCCAAAATAAATAAGCGTTCAGAGCGCATAATTGTTCGAAAAATAATACAAAACCTCAAAATAATATTGGGACAACGTCATATTTTGTTATGAGACAAAAATAATGTTACATTACAATGATGGACCGACCAGAGTGTGGCGCAAGCCGCTAGCATCGCTAGAAAATCGCAATATCATCCCAACTGTTAAATTTGAAAAATGTCAGTAATGATTTGGGGATGTTTTTCATGCAAAGGAGTGGGAGACTTAGCTTTTATAGAATCAACCATGAATGCTCAACAATATTTAGATATTTTAAAGAGTCATTTGGTAAGTAGTGTTCAGCAATTTGATTCGTTCGGGACAACAAGCCACCATTAAAATTTTATCAATATAACGACTGTAAGAGCTCTAAAAACCGTAATGTTGAAAGAGTGACAAGACATACAGACTAATTATGACCTAAAAAAGTTGGTACATTCCATGAAAAAACGCTACAATGTGTGGTATATGCAAAGGGTGGCCATACAAAATACGAGAATTACGAAATAATATGTTTATTAATCGCTATTAATAATATTAATAATGGTCCAAAATAAAAACAGTCCGAATTCGCGAGCTCCACAACCATATAAATATTATTCTGGAAAAAAATATGGTCTGCCAATGAAATTAAAAAAAGTTTTATTTAGAGGTAGCACATCGTCATTGAAGTTTCATAGTTGTACTAGTTCTATTATTATTTTAAAAATTGAGAATAATTAAATATAATTATTAAGATCGCAACTCATCAAATCTATACATATATTTGGAAACGTTTTTAAATTATATTTGCTGCAATAATACGTTTGCTTGTAAACATATACATATATGTATGGATCCTTTGAAATGCATCCACCGGCAAACATATATATGTTTGCCTGCAAATATATATATGCTTATCATTATTATGTTTGCATCCCAAAAGTATAATAATGATAAAATTACAATTGCAAATATATGTTTATTTAGAAAGGAAAATAGAAATATTACAATGATTGTCTGGAAACATATGTATAATAACCATAAATGTAAAATACTTGGAAATCTACTTCAAATATACATATGGTAGTTTCTGAACAAATATATATTTGCCTGTAAACATATTCAAAGATGTCTTTTTCCTGCGTGCAACATATATTTGGGCGTACATGACGAATATGTAATCGACATTAAATTCGGATTCGCGAAAATTTCGTAAATTAATGTTCCACTTTTATCAAGAAATTTGCCTATTTGGCTCTGCGCAAAATTCTTTTTTGAATGATTATACATCCACGGAATGTCTTCTTACGTGAGAGCGGGTTTTTGTTAACGATTTAATTTTAATGCGCTTAATAATGGCGAAAAACTAAAAAAAGCCAAATTTTACATTTAATTGTAAGGATAACTATGATCATTTCAAAAATTAAAAACAATGTCATGTCTAATGAAAGCCCTTGGTAAGTATATTACAAAAGTACAAGAAGTTGGAATTTTTGATGACAACGTTTTTAAGTAGTTAGGTATAGCACAAAAAAAATTATTTTGTTGAGTTTTCATAAAACACGAATAATTTAAAAATCACAAATTTGTTTTTAATTTTGATTGTAGATTTGTAATTTCCATAAAAATTAAGATCAGATTTGAGAAATTTACTTATGTAAGGCATTAGCAAGTTGAATTTTTACTTACATTTTTTTGGAAAATTTGGATATTTTGACTAAAATATGTGTTTTTATGTTTAAAATTTAAAAAATCGCGAACTACTTTAAAGTTACAAAATGTTTTTTTTTTCAATTTTGATCTCATATACATTTTATGCATATTAATTAAGACTATATTCGAAAATTGTATTAAATTATGGCGTATAGTTTAAAAAATAGTTAAATTTAAAGTCAACTCTACTTTTTGTATAAATACTCAAACGAAAAATTACTAATTCTTAACTTCTTGTGCTGCCTCTAAATATAAACGAATTTTGCTGAAACTTGGCACAGGGAGGGCCAGCATTGTGGAGATAATGAATTCAAACTTTGATGTTTTTTTGAACGACTCTAATAAACACATATCTTATCATTTGTGAAAAGAGTTAATTGACAATATCAAAATTGGATAAAATTTGTTTTTGCTTTACTTTTTTTTTGTTTTGAAATAAACTTGCCTTATTTTTTATTTAAAATCTAAATAAATATGTTAAAAATTATAATTAATCAAAAAAATATTTGCAATAAAACAATTTTTTTTATTACTAATGAAGTTAAAAAATCTTGTTTGTTTTCAATGTGTAAACTCATTCTTGACATTCTGTATATGTTTTCCCCACAAACAAATTTGTTTTTTCTGTGAAGTAATGTCAATTAAAAAAAAAAGATTTATAATAAAACAAATTTTACATACATTTTTCTATGCATGCCCGGGTATGTTGGATGTCGATAAAAGGGGTAAATCGCAAAAACTGCTAAGTCTGGTCCCAACAAAAATTATAATTTTTATTTTAGAGTACTATAAAAAACAAAATTTTAGGAGGATACTCAAAATTTCGTCGATACGATACCTAGAACTCAAAATATATCATTTTGGAAATGAAAACCACACCCGGGTTGGTGGGTGCAGACACAAAGGTTAACCAAGTTTTATTGCTTTTTTCTGGAAATATCAGTAAAAAACAATACACAAAACAACAGTTAAGTGTTCGTTGTTGTTGCTTGCATATAAAAAGTAACAGATTTTATGGAACAACATGCGTGTACACTAGGATCGTTACAAGCAGACCTTTAAAAACATAATTCCTCAAATCAATCTGCTTTAAATTTAGACGAATTAAGCGAATTCATTATTTTGATAAAATTATTTACTAATATGATTCAATATTTATCTTATTAGAAGAATCAAGTTGATCGCGAATTAAAATATTTTTATTAATTCACCATTAATTTAATATTTAACCCCAAGGTTTGTGTTTTATAAAAATAGACCCCTAAAGATGTCCTATCTTACTTAGTTTTCGAGATATCGGCCATTTTAAGAAATGACAATTTTTTAAAATGGCGAATATCTCGAAAACTAAGCGAGATAGCGCAAAACGGACAAAATTCTTTTCGTTCCTATAAAAATGGTCACCATGTGCCTGTTTTATAAAAATAGATACCACGGGATGTCTTCCGATCCTGGCCTATTTTTGTTATCGTAGTATATTAATATCATTTTACAAAATTGCTAATATCTAGAAAGCAAGTCAATTTTAATGTTTTTTTTATTTTGTTTTAATTCGCAAAGCAAATTAACCTTTTTTTATTCGCGATTAAAAAAATAATTATGTTTGAAAGTATTTGATTCAATTGAATCAAAAAAGATTCAAATTAAATTGATTAATCAACTTTGATTTTAAATCTGATTCAATAAATTGATTTATAAAATATTGTATCATCACGCTGATTTATATAAAGAATTATTTTTTTCGCGAATTAATTCAAAAGATTTATATTTTTCAAGGTCTGGTTACAAAATATATTGGAAACAAATTTTGATCCAAAATGTACGAATAAGCTAGAAACTGCGATTGAAAAAGTTTTAGCTCAATCTGATAATATTAACATTGAGGTCAAAGTTACCAAAGCCTAGTTTATTGTCATTAAAATCGAATATATTAATCCCAAGAATATGAATCGAGTCTTATTTGAAAGAAAATGTTCTTCTTAAATCTTAATTGCATACTAGATCTGTTTTAATGTTAACATATTTTTGTATTTCAGTGTAAATAATGGACCGTGTAATTGAGTTTTGGAAAACAATACGTTTTGATTTGGTGTCCGTATTTGTACCATCAAATACGGACTTCACCGATTTTCATCAGTTTTTCTTCCCTTGCTTTTGAATTCGTTTTTTCAAAACTGAATGCTTAAAATATGTCTGTGATTGAACAATTTATTCCTAGACGTTCAAAACGGATTAGGAAGGACATTCACAAGTAGTCGTGGGGAAATATTATAATACATACATATGAAAATACTCTTGATATTTACATATGAATGATATATGAAGTTTTTTTATAAATCAATTTTAATTTTGTTTTACTGTTAATTGTATGTCAGAAGTTTTCAAGTTTTTTTTATAAAAAAATATTCGATTTAATTTTGATAACTGAATTTTATTTCCAACATCTCAGCATTTGGCGACAAGGATGGATCTTAATGCTATATATATAATGATATATATTTTTATATTAAAAAATAAAAATTTATTAATTAATTCAAAATCCCATCAACACAAGGAAAAAATTAATACTCAAGCCTTAAGCAGCAACAATAGTGCCGTAACTCAAGTCCTAAACGATGATTGTTTGGCAGACATTTGTAAAAAATTAGATTTGCGTGACCAGATTCTCCTTTCACACACATCTCCGCGTTTCAGTGATGTTTTCCGTATGATATCGAAGGCAGAATAAAAAACGTTTTATTTAGATACAATGGGTGGATTGACGCTGATAGAAAAAATTAAATTTATATAAATGGTTGGACCAAACATTAAGTCATTCGAAGGTACATTACGTTGGAATGACTATGAAATTGTATTAGATTGCATTGGACAGCATTGTAAAAATATTCAAAGTGTCAATACAGCAGACACAGACTTTTTACATTATATAATTGATAAAATGGAGACGTGTACGAAATTAGAAATTCAACATTTCAGCTTTGATAATAGATTCGCAGAGAAATTTAAATGCTTGCCAAAGCTAAAGGTCTTAAGTCTGAAAAATTGTTCAATAACAACAGAAAATATTTGTAATTTATCTAATATCGAAAAACTGTCTCTTAACGGATGTCATGAATTTAATTTACAACAAATTTGTCAAAATCTGACTAATTTACATACCCTGGATATACGTAATTGTATGCATTTAAAAACGTCTGATTTTAAAGAAATGGTCCATCAATTACATAAACTTGAAGATCTCAAAATAAGTAGTACAACAGAGCAATATGAATGTATTGCCCAATTACCAAAATTGAAACGTTTAGAAATTTTTGGCATTGATGACTCCCACCCATTATGTCATCAACTATTGATAGAGTTGGTTAAACATCAATCGCAACAATTGGAACAGTTAATGTTGATTGGATATGCAAGTTTGAATTTTGCAGCAGCTTCATTGGTAGGAGATTTAAATAACTTGAAAAAATTAATTTGCCCCAACAATAGTTCTTTGGATGATAAATGTTTAAGAAAGCTTGCACAGCTGACCAATGTCAGCAATGTCGTAATTTAAGTCATATTAATTTTTTGCAGTGTAAGTTAATAACAGAACAATTCATCTATGCTGCTTTTAATTATTAAAAGAGCAGGGGAAAATAACTATTGTTGGCAAACCGAACAAATGTTAAAACAGTTGCGATTAGTAGTAGAGCTCAATTGAAATCATCATTGGATTTGATGAAAGTCTGCATGGATAATTGGTTTTTTGATGAATACGACGAATATTTTGATGATGGTGAAGTCAATAATAATTTCAATTGCATACACTCAGAGAATCATGACAATCTCGAAGAGCTATGTGTAGATATAGATTTTGGAGTTTTCCATCCGAACTGAAGATTTTTACAAAGATATACTTAATGATTTGTTGTCTGAATTTGATACCTCAGATTACCCCGTTGATTCTTGAAAAAAAAAATATTGTATTTTTCTCTTAAATTTTTTTGATTATTAAGCAAAATAAAACACTGATATTTAAGTTTTCTATTTTAAGAATACATATTTTTATTTATAATTTTAAGACATTGTTTTTAAGTGTGTATTTTCTAAATATTTAATAAAGATAATATAAATGGAAAATTGCCTTCATTTATTTTAAAGTTTAATAATTTTTGTAGTAAAAGAGCATTTTTCAGTGCACGTGTTCCATGTTTGTGAGAACTACAATGGATGCAATCGGGATATTTTTCATAGAGCTCTCTTAAATTACAGCAGTTGATATTTTCTATACTGAAAACGTTTTTCCGCAGCATATTCTGCAACCACTTTTTCTTTTCCAAACCCTTGACAAAAATTAAAGGACCCTCTGTGTTTGATTTGAGAAATTTGCACACAGACTTGAATGATACGGATCCATCTTCCCATTGCAGATGATGATGATTTTTTGTTAACCAATTGACTTGTTTTTGATTCTTTGGTGATAAATAACTATAATCGAAGGGGGGTTTTATGATGAAATTTATATACTCCTTAGCGTTAAAAACCAATGCAATTTCTTTGGCAATAAAATTATTAGAATCTGCTCTAAAGCCTTGGAGATCAATAAAAACTATTTTTGGCATTTCCATTGCTTAAACAATTTTATGAACCTGTCCTGTCAAAGGCGTATATTCAATTAAACGATCATGAATAAGAATACAGTAAGCTGATGAGTTTGGTGGTATATTGATGCCAGTCTCAAACATAATTTTTATATCAATCGGACCCCTTGCAACCGTTTCATTTTGATGGCTTACATCAATAACTGTAATAGGAGCTTTATTTTTGAATTCTTGACAAGTGAGTAGAGGTTGAGGTTCTCTCATATAGTAGTTTTGTTGAAATCTGACATACATATCATAGAGGATGGCAAACCGTTCTTCCCCAAATTTAATGTTTAGATCATCATAAGGATATGACTCTGAGTTTAAGTGAACTTTGATGTTGGTTAAATCACAATTAATAAATTTATTCTCACGCAGGAAGGCTATCAAAACGAAGCGAGGTCGTTCCCTATTTGCAGATAATTTAACATTCCAAATGTGATTAGTTCCGCTTGATAATTGAGGATTAAAATGACAGTCCCAACTGCGGAATGCTATTGGTAAATTTGTTCCATTTTGTATTATTTTTATCATATTTATTTTACTCAAGTCAGAAAGCTGTACATGTGGTATCCTCCATGAAATATTCTTAATAGTAATTTTTGGTTTTTGAACAGATGCTGTTGAATATACGAGATCATCATCACTTTTGCTACGAAGTAATATCAATTCATGTTTGGAGTTCAAAATAATTTTATTAAAGTCTTCAGCAAATCCCAATAATATTTTTAATGGTACATAAAAGTTAAAGTGTCCATTTAGTACATTTAGGTCATCTACTTTACTCCAAGCAGCATTTTCCATGACAGCACCGTCCGTTGCCATCAAAGAAACATAATTTTTAATATTAGTTGAAACTCCTAGGTGTCTAGTGCGATCAATTTCAATGCCATTTAGCTCATAACGATTTTCATCAAATAGATGAGCAACAAAATTATTTTTCAATCTGAAAGCAGAAGATGCTACCACTTTTTTACTATCGCCGCTTTCTTCTTCTACTAAACCTTCAATGTAAATAAAACTTTCACTCGGCAAAACATACAAATCCTGATTTTGTATTGATATTCTTATTTCATCGTTATTTTTAAATGATTGCAAGTATGGAGTATAAGTGTGATAATCTTTTTTTATAATGCTTTCATCCGATAAGGGTTTATCCAAAACATTAATTATTTATCTCATTCTCTTTGATGTTGCTTCTTCAATTGGAAATTCAATGATTTGAGAAAATTTCTATTTGATTCTGTTAAATTTTTGGCTGAATGTGAAGATGAGAACAGCGAGGACGCTAACTTTGGTTTGACTGATGGCAATACTATAGATTTTGGCGATAACAATGTGGTATAAGGAATGCTATTTGAGAGAATTTCTTTGTTGTAAATTATCATTATTTTCTTGGCCTTAAATGTAATCGAATAGTAATTTCTTCTCCTCGAAAATTAATTAAATCACCGTCTTGATCAACTATCCGTAGTGTTAGTGAACTTACTTCTTTGGAATTCACTGGCAAATAGATGAGATTTGTAGGTATTTCATCCATTTTATAGCCAGGTGGAACATTTATTGCAAATTCGTGTAATGTATGTGCATGAGAATTGTTTATATATGTATTTACCGCAATATTACATTCTATCCGCAAGAGATTTACCTTAAAAATATTTACTGGTAGATCTGAGAAATGGGGGACATTAGGAGAGAGGACATTCTAATTGAAACCAAACAATTTTCCTATCGAATTCTTCTTGTTAAAGTATATCGAATCTTCGGAACTATACAATTTGACTTGCATTGTATTGTTATTAGCTTCTATAATAATTTTCTTCTTCCCCAACCCATCTTTCTCATATTCCCCCTTTATGAAATCGACAATATCATTCAGCTCATAGGATCCAATAGGTATTGTAATAATTTTACTACCAATGTGAAACAAATTATTGTATTTGTCCACATTTGGTATGCTGTTGTATGTGTGAAAATCTACGAGAGCACACTCGTAATCGCCGTTTAAATTTATTGGAGGAAAGTAATTTGCTGATAAATTTGAGGAGTTTCCGCTCAATGTTAGTGTAATTGACATTTTGCTTACCAAATGGTTAATGTAGGAAATAAAACAAAATATTGTTTTTTAAAGGGTTGCTTTTTCTTTATTTTAGATAACTTTATATTAATACTTAAAGTACATGTAGTATATACCTATATATATATATCAATTTTAACATTCTTTCCAGAAGATTCTCATTTCTTAACTTTATTATCATCTTTTTTATTCAGTTTTTTATTCAACTAAAATAGTGGAGAAAACATTTAATACTTTTATACTTAATTTTATAGTCGTAAAAGTAATCACACACACACACACACATTACAAAATATCATTTTTATTTATCCAAGAATTATGCTGATTTGAAAAACCCAACCATTTCACGAATACTTTATTATCTTTAGTTTTAATAACTTTTTCAACAAGATATGTATTAGGCAGTCTCTAATTCTATTTCCCTCGTAATCCACCAAAATATTTGTTGCTGGATAAGTGTTGTTTATAGATTTGATTTTAAAAATTTCTGTTGTCCAGTTAGGTGTGTATCCCTTTTCAAAAATATGCTTATATTTGCTGATGCGTACCGAATCTCCAACATGAAATTTTGAGATTTTGTACATTTTCAAGTGATTATACACTGTGTCTAGTAACATTTTCTCATTCGTAGAATTAACATTAATGGGTGCCATTTTTATGGTACGATGAATCTTGTGATTGTACTCATCAATTAAATCTTTATATAAATCAATCCAATGATATGATCCATTGTAGCTAAATTCCTTCCACATCATACCTTTAAGAGTTCTATTGAATCGTTCAACAATAGACGCTTTCATTACACTATATGTTGAGTAGTGATTAATATTATGCTTTTTCATCAATTTACTAAAGTTTTTATTAAAGAATTCCTTGCCATCATCAGTATGTAAATTTTTTGGCACACGACCCAAATTGAATATATTTTCCATTGCTTTGCAAACATCCGATGAACTTTTAGATTTGAGAGGTGCTGCCCAAGCATATTTTGAAAACGTATCAATGACCGTTAGCAGATAACGATAGTCCTTGTTATCCGATGAATAATTACCCATTTCAACTAGATCTGCTTGCCATAAATCATCAATGCCTTTCATTACAACTCTTCGACGCTTAAATTTTTTTCGAGCCTGTTTATGCAACTCTTTTACCAGAATTCTCTTTGTATTCATTATCGACAACATATATTAGTTTATTATGTTATCAGTGTTAGACATCATATGTAACACATCTTCCCTCGGCATCAACATTAGTAGTAAACTCTGCAAAAGTTTAATTCGTTGACGCAACAACTCAAGTTCTCTGTCACAGTACGATTTTTGATTATGATTTATATCAGAAATTTTCTTATACACTACATCATTATTTTTATCTATATTCAAAAGTATGTCTGTCTGCATTTTGTTGACTTGTAAGAGTAGAAAGTCTTTTGTGACGGCGTCGTTTTCTTCCACAGGGCTCGCAACATTTTTAATTCTTTTGTTTTGGATATTAAAGTTCTTATCGCTATCCGAAATGGGGCCAAATATTTTCGAATCATTCGTTCTTATTATATTATTATAGTTCAGCTTAGAATTGTAATAGTGTCCGAACTTGTCGACAGACATTTTCAATATATATCCTTAACTCACAAAACTTTATATATATTATAATATTATATCAGCTTCCTGCAGTTCTTCGATAATAGAAACAATTTCATTGTTATGATTGTTATGACCAGCAGCTTGCGATTAATAATCTGAGGCGGTCAACTAACTCATTCGGATCATTCCAATATACATAATTAGGTTTATTAGAATTTAATTTCATTAGACCACTTCCTGTTTAGTCATTTTTAAATAATTTGCTGATAATGTTTACATATTTGTAGGCCCTTGTCCCTTTAATTTGTCCGTCTGATTTATAGTCTCTTCTGTGAGCATTTGTCTCCATTAAAATCTTTTTGTAAATCTCCAATTCTGTTTTATCATAATTTTTTGGAGTTTTATAAAACATTAACTGAACCAAACCTGGTGTTAGCAACCAATTTTGATTTCCTAGCATAATTTTATCATCACTCAACTTAATGTAGCTATTCCCAAATTTCCACTCACCATTCGAATCTTTGTGAGGACCATAAAGCGTTTCCAGTTAATTTTTTTGAGCTAAATGCGATAAATCGAGTGAGTTTATTATTGTACCGTTTGTAACATCAACGGGGGATTCAGTTTGATAGTAAATATCATCATCATCATCATCATCATTTTCATCAATTGTTTTGTATTCATTACTCGTAAAATCTTTCTTTGGGGTACTTGTCCCCAGTTTCATTGGTAATTTTCTAAACGATAAACTCGTCTCATTTTCTATTTCATTTTTATTTCATTTTTAATTTCTTCTTTTTCATCTTTAGATATTCTCTTTTCTTTAGAAGAATTATTTATAAATTCTTTCAGCGGGTTAGTTATGGGCTTAAATGTTTTTTGTAGTCTTTCATGAGTATTGGCTTCACCCATTTTTATGCTTCGAATTTTCTTCTTCAAAGCATTTCTTACCTTGACCAGTTCCTCCAACACTTCAGTCATATCAGACCAGGAACAGATCAGCAACAGACGAGGAATAAATCAGAAACAGACCAGGAATAGATCAGCAACAGACCAGGAATAGATCAGCAACAGAGCAGGAATAGATCAGAAACAGACCAGGAATAGATCAGAAACAGACCAGGAATAGATCAGAAACAGACCAGGAATAGATCAGAAACAGACCAGGAATAGATCAGCAACAGACCAGGAATAGATCAGAAACAGACCAGGATTAGATCAGAAACAGACCAGGAATAGATCAGCAACAGACCAGGAATATATCAGAAACAGACCAGGAATAGATCAGAAACAGACCAGGAATAGATCAGAAACAGACCATAAAATGTAGCAAGCTTACTTGGCATCAGCTGAATTCATAAAAGGATGTAATTATTTAAATGTTTTTAATTTGTTAATCCTATCGATTCAAGAGGTCAAACTTTACTAATATCATCATATTATTCCAACATCCTTATATTTCAATGAAAACATTAAATGTCTTTCTATATCGACCAGCATTTAAGTTATCATCTTTACATATTGTTAAAAATCCATAGTTTTCTTTCCAACATTCTTGACATATTTCACGAAATTGTTCAAAGGACATATCCGCTCCAACATGATCACTATAGACGTGTTTCATATTCATTTCATCCTGCTTAAACATTATAATCATATTGGCATTATCTCGTATCAAATGTTTAGGTATTCGGGTATAAGTTTGACACAAGTAAAATGAATCCACATTTTTGTGACGACCCATACAAAAGTATGCACGTATATTATTTTGATTTTCACATGCAACGTCATCAAATATAATTATTGAGTTATTTTTAGCTTCATCTGGTGGAATAACACTTTCATTGTTAGAAAATGTAAAATAACCAATTCCTTTAATCGTCGATACGAGTTTATTTAAGTACTCATATTTGGGTTGAAATAATGATTTCGAATATAAATAGATGTTTTCGAATTTTAATCCATTAGGACTTTCAATCAAACTAATCATTACATTAGTCTTTCCACAGTTCGAAGGTCCCACAATAAGTGCTCTTATCATAAGATCATAAGGAGTAATTCGATAGTTTTGGAAATTTGCAGCCACCACTTGAATTAGTAGCATATTTGGGCTCAAATATAGTGTACAATTATAGAAGACATCAAAAATATAATTCATTTAATTGTGGTCACTTATGCCTGAAATTTTTGTATGAAATTATTAATAAATAAAAACGCAATTTTTTTTCTTTTTGTTTTCAATGTATTTTAATATTTTTATTTCTTGTTGTTTAATACAAATTTACAATTTCATCTCCAAAGCGGATATTTCCCACTTTCAGGAACAATATATTCATTTAGATCAAATAACTCCAACTCTAATCGCAAGTGTTTATCGTCTACTGTAGGTAATTTTTTGATGAAGTAATTGCCAGATGATAACTCCTTTATCTCATCATCAGTTATAGCATTAAATCTTTTTGGCAGAAAGATGACACAATTTTCTCCCTCAATCTGGATACTTTCCCCATATTTCGTTTGCATTTTAATTGCTTTCAATATTTTGTATAATTTAAGATCCTCCATATCTTTAATATGGAGAATTGGTTTGTTGTTGAGGTCATCAAATTTGTTTATTAATGATTTTGATACAGCGCTCATGGTTGTTGTTTCTTTGAAGACTTTGTTAAGAATGAAACTTTCACATGAATTAAATTTTAAATTAACTTCTTGTTATATATTAAAATTACTACAATAAATTGCATGGAGTAATATGAAAAGAGGAATAAATTTGTTTTCTCTTTTTTTTTCAAAGACGGATTAATTCTTCACTCTTTATTTCAAAATATTGTGAAATGTATCCTAAAGATACTACAATAAATTGCTCACTTTATTTTCATAGTATTGTCAAATAGTTTAAATATTCACATTATAAATGCGGAGGGTACAATAAATAATAATTTCTGGATTCAGACAGAAAGAACGACTCAGACGATTATGATGTCAATGCGGGAACAAATTGTAGAATTCCTTAATGAATATAAGGAGTTTATATGTCTAGAAGATTTACACTTCTTTTTAAAGAACGCTGATTATTTCGAATTATATGAGAATAAAAGAATTCTTAATTCAGTGCATGGAGAGCATTTTGAGGATTGCATATGGTCTGACGACAGATGTACTGAAGGACCTGATACATGTAGTTGCATCATCTATAAATTTAGAGAAAATTCAGTCAACGATCTTATAAATCTCTATCATAAACATCTTAATTTTTAATTAAATAAAAAAAAATAAAAAATAACCGAAATTATTATATTATACCTATTTAAATTTATAAGAAATATTTAATGAGATTTTAATTTAAGAATTATTAAAAAGAAAGTAAAATAAAACCAAATACATAAAATTAATTTATAGTATTGTTTTTTATAATACACAACTAAACAAACAAACAAAACACTAACAGATTCCAATTACCGCTTTATTACAAGAAACAAAACCGAACAAGAAACATACAGATTCGAATTTCATTAAAACATAAAAATTTGTAGATTAATGAAAATTTCACATTAATAAATAATTAATTAATGACCTACTTGTACATTTATATGTAGAATGTATATACCAAACACAAAAAAGAATTAAAACAAAAATATAACATAAATACAAGAAAGAAAAAATGGAGATTTTCTCTTAATACAAAAACAAATATGTAGATCAATGACTTTCACTTAATGCAAATTTCTTCTTAATACAAAAACAAATATGTAGATCAATGACTTTCACTTGATCCTAAAAATTGTGCAGTCCAAAACAAATCTCCTATTAATAAATATTCAATTTATGACATACTTAAAAAAAAAAAAAAATACATCCACATGTAGAATGTATATACCACCAAAGAATAGAAAAAAAAACACAAGAGATAAAAAGAATTAACCGACGACAACGCTACCCTATATAATTTCAAAAAAGATCCTCGTCACATCACACCTAGCCAAACACAAACATGACAATTTTTGTATAACCACCACTTTTACATTATAAGCAAACAACCGACGGCCACACTAACAACACAAATTCAAAAAAACTTCTCGTCACATCACACCTTCTAGCAAAACACACACAAGAAAAATTTTCATTATAAGCATACAACCGACGGCCACACTAACCACATAATTTCAAAAAGATCCTCGTCACATCACACCTAGCCAAACACGCACAAAAAAAATTTTGTATTACAACCCTTTTATATTATAAGCATACAACCGACGATCACACTAACAACACAAATTCAAAATGATCCTCGTCACATCACACCTAGCCAAACACACACAAACAATTAAAGCATTCTGATACCCCATACAAAAAAAAAACATTAAAGCATTCTGATACACCAGCTTAAAGCAATTAAATCATTCTGGTACCCCAGCTAAAAGCAATTAAATCATTCTGGTACCCCAGCTAAAAGCAATTAAAGCATTCTGATACCCCAGCTAAAAGCAATTAAATCAACATCAAAAAGCAATTAAATCAATATGAGTCCTCAATTACATACTACTGAACGGATCAAAGATGCAACCTATCGTTGGCGAAATTCCTTTTTGTAAAATTAAATTATAAATAATTAAAAACAAATAAAATTGATTTAAAAAAAACTTGGTTGGTTCCTCTGGATTTGTTTTATGAGGATATGCAACTATGTTGGAAAAAAAACCCCCCAAAACAGTCATAAATTGAAAGTGAGTTTTATTTTGAGCGAAAAAAATAAAAATCATAATGATTATTTTTGAGTTTGATTTTTTTTGCAGAAAAATAATGATTATGTTTAATTTTTATTAATATTACTCAAAAATAATCATTACCACTGAAGAAAATCCTTAAAACTCATTATATAATCATTATTGTGTAATTTTTATTATAAAACTCATAATGATTACGGTGCCTGCATGTAATGAAGATATTACCTTCAGCAAGATCTGAAGTAATACGCCAAATAAAACTTTCATCTCCTACCAAGGAAGTATTGATACCTAATCAGGAACCCCATCCTGGAGTTTGCATAGCCAGTACATGTGTAAAAACTGAAAAGCATTTATAAGAATATTTAATACTAATAATACAGTAAATACGCTGAAACAAAGTAAAATTATAACAGAAGATGTCAATAATTACGAAATTTTCAAGCATAATTTCTCCGATAACTGTATTAAACAAATTGAAGAAAAATTTTCCAAAAGAGTGTAGTAAAACATTAACGGAAATATGTTCCGAATATAGCGCTATTTTCGGATTAGAATCAGAAACCATTACTACTAATAATTTTTACAGACAAAAGTCAAGGATAAGGGATATGGTGAAATAGTAGAACCATCACATTCCGAATATAATAGTCCGAATTTGTTAGTTCCGAAAAATTCACTGGAGGATTCTAAAGAGAAAAGGTGGAGATTAGTGATAGACTACAGACAACTTAACAAGAAATTAGTTGCAAATAAATTTCCATTACCAAGAATAGGTGATACACTCTGAAAAAAAAGTAAGTAGAAAAATTTGTAAATGGTTTTTAATTCCACTTTACTATTTTTGTACTGATTTTTTGTAAAAAAATTATTATTTAGCAAATCTTTTTGCTATATACATTTTACAAATTACAGAGTTTTTACAGAATATATACAAATTTTTGTTCCTAACTTCAGAAATCATTTTACAAATTTTTGAAAACCGATTTGCTAAAATGAACTAAAAAATTACTAATTTTAAAAAAGTGAATATTTAAGAAAATGTTTTTTTTAATTAAAACTTATACCTACAAACTTAAATTGCTTTAAAATGTTACATAGAATAAAAAAGGGATCGGAAGTGAATATACCGACTCATGTATGAAAATAGGACATTCACTTAAAATAGCACTAAAAAGTTTTTTTTGTTCTAAAAATTAATTAAAACTTGACCTTAAAAGTCAAAAAAATATTAAATATTTTTGAAAACAGAAATTACCAAATAAAAACAAAATGATTAATTCGTTTATGTTTTAACAATTTTAAAGATTTTAAAGCCTTTGATTTTGTTTTTAATTTTGTATAAAATATTTTTTAAAAAATAAATAAAATAAAAAAAATTTGATGCTCGATAAAAAATAAATTTAAAATTTTGTACTTATACTTACAATATTTAGTTTTTAATTCCGCTTTACAAAAAGTTTACTAAAATTAAGTAGCGGCTACTAATTTTTCTACTAATTTGTACTACACGTCAACAGACATGTGTTGCTAAGATTAGCAAAAAAAATACCGCTGGGCTCAAATTAGCAAAATTTCCCGTAATAACAGCAAAATTTTCAGTTGCCATTACAAACTTTTTTTGGTGAGTGTATTTTGGATCAACTTGGTAGAGCGTAATATTTTTCTTGTCTTGATTTGATATCCGGATTTCATCAAATAGAATTGGAAAAAGATTCTAGAGATCTAACTTCATTCTCAACCAGTAGAGGTTCATACAGATTTACCAGACTACCATACGGCTTAAAAGTAGCACCAAATTCATTCCAAAGAATGATGACAATTGTTTTTAGTGGTTTGAGACCCGATCAAGCTTTTCTTTACATGGATGACTTAGTTGTTCTAGGTTGTTTAGAAAAGCACATGTTAGAAATCTAACAGACGTTTTCGAATTATGTCGCAAAAACAATGTCAAGTTACACCCTGAGAAATGTTCATTCTTTATGTACGAGGTAACATACCTTGGCCACAGATGCAACGATAAGGGAATACTCTCAGATGATAGTAAATATTCAATAATTGAGAACTATCCAACACCCAAAAATGCTGATAGTGCGAAGAGATTTGTTGCTTTTTGTAACTATTACAGACGATTTATTAAAAAAATTTCTAAATATTCGAGGCATCTTAAAAAGGCTTTAATGAAACCAACATTATTGCAGTACCCAGATTTTGAAAAAAACAGTTCTGTATAACAACAGTGGCGAGCAAACACGCTTATGGCGCCGTACTTTCACAGGAATATGACGGAATACGCCTCGAGAAGCTGCACAAAAGAAGAAGGCAATAAACCAATAATTGAACAGGAGTTAACTGCCATACACTGGGTCATAAAACATTTTAGGCCATATATTTATGGAAAACATTTTCTAGTTCGATCGGATCATAGACCACTATCATATCTATTTTCAATGAATAATCCAAGCTCTAAACTGACTAGAATTAGACTTGATCTTGATGAATACGATTTTTAAGTTGAATATCTTAGGGGAAAAGATAACTAAGTTGCAGACGCATTATCGCGTATCACAATAAATGACTTGCAGAAATTAAATATTGAAAATGAGAACTTACTTCGAATAACTACGAGGTGAATAAGTAAAAAGACACAAAATATTGCAGAAAATAAACATACATATTGTTGCAGAAATTTCTAAACACTAGAAATCACAACTCTTTGACAGCTGGAAAAATCTAGTGAAGTAATAACTAGAAATAACTAGAATACCTGACTACTCGTTTAAATACTGGTACTTGGTGACACAGTAGTTCAGTTAATAAGTAAAATGCTAAGTGTGAAGAACTAAAGTGTGGCTAACGTTTAGTCTATCTACACCGTGTAAATAAAGTGTGATATTAAAGTTTTTTTCGGAAATATTTAGTGACTGTTATAAATAAATAGAGCTATAAATAATTTCAAACAGTGTTTATTATTTGCAATATAGAAAGAAATCGATTTATTTAAAAGGTAAATAAATCAACGATTTTATAAAGGGTAAAATCGTAACAATATAAATAATCGGCATCAATTAAATAAAAATGAAAAGCCCAGTATATATATACCAATTAAGAACACTGACGTTCGAAAATATAAGCTGAAGATTACTCCCGGAAGATGTAACATCAAGCGAAGAAAATCTATATTAGCATATATACAAATTAGTGATTTGTTTATCAATGAGAAACTTGACTTAGGACAATTTTTCCCAGGGCTCGAGAAAGTGGTCTGTAAACATAAAAAAAATTCCGAATTCATCTCTATTAATAAATTCAAACAAATGGGCAATAAATATTTGAATAACATAAAAGTAGCGCTACTGTATAAGGTGACCCAAATTGATAATAAAGCCGAAACTATTCAAGATCTTATGAGACGATACCATGATGACCCTGCAGAAGGAGGTCACTGCAGTTTTTCTACAACATTGAACAACATTAAAAGATATTACTATTGGAAGAATATAACAAAAGACGTAACGAAATACGTTAAATTATTCCGAAAATGTCAAACAGCAAAGATTACAAGGCACTTGAAGAGTCCTATGATATTAACGGCAACACCTTCAAAAGCAGTTGATAGTGTATTAGTAGATACTATAGGTCCATTACCTAGATCTCGCAATAGTAATGATCATGCAGTCACTATAATATGCGATATGACGAAATATCTTGTAACAATACCGATACAAGACAAAAGTGCAAAGGCAAATTTCGAACATTTTATTCTTAACTATGGTCCGATGAAGACGGTCATTTCCGATATGGGTACAGAATACAGGAATTCTATATTAACGGAGCTATGTAACCTTCTTAAGGTGACGAAACTCATCTCAACAGCTCATCAAAATCAAATGGTACCCAAGAAAGTCATAAAACTTTCAAATATTATGTGAGATTATACATTTTCGTTGACAGAGATGATCGGGATGAATGGCTTAAGTACTTTACGCACTGCTTTAATACTACACCATCATCTGTTCACGACTGTTGTCAATGTGAATTAGATTTTGGTAGACTTCCCACTGAGTTTCAACCATTTAATGAGGTAGATAAAATTACCCCACCTTACAAGATAGATGATTATGCTAAGGAAGTAAAATTTAGATTAGAAGTAGCACATAAGAGGGCCCGAGAGATGTTAGCTAGATCTAAGTTACTGCAGAAATTGAATTACGATAAGGATACACAAGACTATGATTTTAGAATAGGAGATTTAGTTTTACTAAGACATGAGACAGGGCACAAATTAGACCCTTAATATAAAGGACCTTATAAAATTAAAAAAACTAGATTTAAGAAATAATTTAAAAATGGTTGATAAGAAACCAAAAAATGAACAAATAATTCATAAGAATAGACTTAAGATTTATAAACAATGATACAAGAGAAAAATACATAATACAAAAAAATCTATGGAATTCCAATATAATAAAATTCAAAGTAATAAAAAAATAGTATAGTAGACTTAAACACAATTCAATGACTTATAAAATGTTTATATCTTTATTGTAAAAGAATGTTCATACATGAATTATATGCGTTATTACAGACAAGAATATTTTTGGTTATTAAGGTATGGAATGATCATATTACACAACGATCAACAGTGTTGGCATTGTACAACCGACTGCAGTGGTTACAGTAATCTAAGCTGAGAATACTTAGTCAAACTATTATAACATCTACTGTAAACATTTATAAACAGTTTATATAGAGCTCTGCTCTATATATACATCAGGTGTGATAAAATGTGATATTTCAGCTTTCCTCTATATATACATCAGGTGTGAAAAATGTGATATATCAGCTCTGCTTTATATATACATCAGTTGTGATAAAATATGATATTTCAGCTCTCCTCTATATATACCTCAGGTGTGATAAAATGTGATATTTCAGCTCTGCTCTATATATACATCAGGTGTGATAAAATGTGATATTTTAGCTATGGCCCCTATATACATCAGTTGTAATAAAATGTGACATTGTAATGATCTTCCTTTTTCTTTATTGGCATGCGAAATATACAACAAAATTTATACCGGCGCTAACAAACGCCACTGGTATTTATGCTTTTTTTAAAAGGCAGATTTATATGCCGAAATTATATTTTTGTTTAGAAAGGCAGATTTATATGCCTAAAAAACAAAATGCCAATTTTAGAGGCAAGATAGGAATGTTCTCTTTATTGAAATTTCTTTTGCTTATAAATAAAAATAACGGTATCCTTAAAACTACAAATTCATTAAAATAGTTGTTGTATACAAACTACAATTCCAATAGATTTCCCATTAATTAGGGTGGCACATATTTATAATATTATTTAAGGGATAACAGTAAAAATGAAAAAGAATAATGAGAATGATAATAATAATAATAATAATGATAATAATAATGATAATAATAATGATAATAATAATAATGATAATATAGAATATATTACAATATTTCAGCTCTGCTCTATATATACATCAGGTGTGATAAAATGTTACATTTCAGCTCTGCTCTGTGATAAAATGTGATATTTTAGTTCTGATCCCTATATACATCAGGTGTGATAAAATGTGACATTTCAGCTCTGCTCTATATATACATCGTTGTTTCTCACATAACAAATCAAACCAAGGGTATTCTGTCCATTGCTATATTTCCCACAGTATTTATAACTGCTAAGTAAGCATAATTTAAGTATAAATAGGAACTAGAATTTAAATAAAGAATGATAATTAATTCAACCATTCGAGCAACGCTACAGTTGCTTAGGCTAAATAATTAAAAAGTGGTTTTATTTATTACAGCTTCTGTATTGGGCAAAAGAACAAGCTTCACTATAGGCCGGGTAAAAATGCAAGAAGCTGTTCTTATATCCGCTATGCGGACCTTAGAGTGATGTCCTATATAGGTTTTCACAATGCGACCTAGTCAGCATTCATTTGGGGGTAAGTTATCCCGACGGATAACAACAAGATCACATATAGCAAAATCTCTATGTGGATATTTCCACTTAACACGATTATGGAGTTCTTGGAGATATTCTTCCTTCCACCTCTGGGCAAATTGGTGGTGAAGAACTTTGAGCATTTGCCACCTATTGGATAAACTCAATGAGAGATCAGAATGATCGGGTTCTGGGGGAGCCAGGAAAGGCGCTTCAATCAAGAAATGTCCTGGATTTTAAGATCAGTGGGGTTTTCGCTCATAGCAGTTTCCATCGTCGAAAATTCCTCAAAGGTAAATTTCTTCACCCCAGTCATTGTGCGTAAATCTGTTTTAACACAAGGGGGATAAAATGCCATTCAACTGGCTGAAAACTGTTCCTTACAAGTAATTTGCGCTTCAAATTGGACTTGAACTGTTTTCGTTCGATCTTGAGCAAATTCGCTGCACCGAGAAGAGCTTTTCCATTATCCGAATACAAATGTGACGGGCAGCCACGACGAAAGAAATAAGATCAAATGAATAGCTTTTGTGGCAGAGCACACAAAAACAAAGGCATATCCTTTTGTAATTCGGCAACCTCTACCAATGTACGATTTTATGTCGAATGGACCAGCAAAATCCAAACCGGTATGAGTAAACGGTCACGATAGAGACGATCGTTCAGGGGCCTTACTGCGTAATTCCATTCGAATCGAAAAACTTTTCGAATATAATTTACGAATCGAAAGTAATTTCGTACTGTGTAAAATTTTCGAACAAGTCGCAGAGTTGTATTTGCTAAAAAAAGGGATCAAATGACCTAGAAACTTGGTAGCACTTTTCTTAAATGTCAAAATTTTCATACAAACGTGGGAAAAAACATAAATATTTTCAGCATAAGCGTCGCATACAAAAATATTTATTAAAAATTTATTCGAAATGTAATAAAAAATAATATGCGAAGAATTTAAAAAAGAAACTAAATAAATTCATATTTATTAAAAAACTAAAAAAAAGTTAACACATTAATAAAAAAAAATAATTTAAAACGACCAAACAAATTAAGTTTTAAAATAGTCAATAGTTGTTAAAAAAATCACTGCTTAACGCCATGCTTTTCCAATTCAAGTTCATAAATTCTTTTTTTAAGCTCTTTTCTTTAAGACTTTTCCATCTCAGTAATTTTCTTTAATTCAAATTTTTCTTTTTCGAGTTTATACTTCCGTTCTTGTAATTCGTAACTCCTTTTGATGTATTTCTGCATTCCAGCAATGTTATTATTTATATCAGATAATATTTTGCTTGTGTTTTGCAGACTAATATGTAAATCTGTTAAAGTTTTGCTTGTATTCTCTTGGTACAAAATTTGGTTTTCCACCTGTTTTCGAAGAAGATTATCTTTGTCTGACGGTTTGTCTTTTCGAATCTGTCTATTAGGTGTGTATTCATCATTGTTTTGTTCTTCAGTTGATAAATTCAATTCCACCTCACCATTATTTTCGTTTTGGTCAATAATATTAATTGGAAGTGAACTTACACTTGTGGATTGTGCACTTGTGGATTGGCGAATATCACTATTAGCTAAAACTGAATTTGTGCTTGTTGATGGAACTATACCAAACGCGGATGTCGCCGGTATTCCGCTGACCGCCTCGTCTATTGAAAGAAGCTGAACCACTTTGTCTTCCAGTGGGGTTAGTGAGCAGTATTTAGATGGCCCTCCACCTTTCCCGGAAATACTACTTTTGTTACGGCGACATTTATTTTTTATATTATTTTTGTAATCAGCCCACACCTAAAATTAAATTTTATTTACATAAGTAACAGAAAAAAAAAATAGATAGAACCTACCTTCTTCCAACCATTAACATCCCGCGAGGGTGAAGAAACAGCATTTAAATCCAAAGTCAATCTCTCCCACAAATTTCTGGACTTCGTTTTTGCATCAGGTACTTTGAGGATTCCCTTTGCTAAATCCGGATGCTTTACCATGAAGTCAACAATAACTTCGAATTGCACTTGTTGAGTGTGACTTCTTTTTGAGATGCTCCTTCACAAAATAAAGAACGTAATTTTATTTTCACATGTTTCATTCAATTCACTATGCTCTTTTTTATCAAAATCAACATTCTTTTTTATTATATTTATTAAATAATCACATTTTTGTTTATATTTAATTAAATACTTACATTTTTAGTTTTTTTTTCCAATTACGGTATCAAAATAGCTTTCGAATAGTTTACGAACGTTTTTAGCTTTTTTGACATTCGTTTTCGTATTACAGAGTTGCATTTACGAAAGGGAATTTTTACGAAAAGGGAAAAAAAAAACTTTCTTTCGAAAATATATTTTCGAAAATCGTTTTACGCAGTACCATTTTTTCAAATACGTTAGTTTTTCCTTTCGATTCGAAATACGCAGTAAGGCCCCAGGTGTTAAAGCAGCCATCATCTGCTGACCAACTTTCTTTCTATAAATGGTACATTCATTACAGTTTTGAATTACCCTACGAATCAGATTCTTCAATTTCGGAACCCAAAACTCACTTCTCACTAGACGGAGCATTAAGGAATGTCCTCCACTTGTGAACATGTTCCACAAAAAACGGGTAAAACGGACCGAAAAAAGCAGAATCTCGGGAACGCTCATCGTATGTTAGGCCTGCTGATCGTGCTGAACGACAATTTATCCTGACAAAGCCATTCGAATCGATAAAACGGGTAAACAAGTAAAACCGACCGAATAAGGCAGAATCTTCGGAAAACGCTCATCGCATGTTAGGTCTACTAATCGTGCTAAACGACCATTTATCCTGACAAAGCCATTCGAATGGATAAAAGGGCTTAGTGTTAATAAAGTACTTTTCGTACTTAAGGGGATACCCTTTGATAATTGCGCATATTCAAGTAATAAAATTTCGCTGACCAATACGAAGAAATTCGCATTGCACGTGGTAAATATGAATAACGCTGACGTATATCAAACGGCTAAACTGAAAGACTGTATTTCCAAATGTTGATCAATAACAGAATGCTGGGGCCAATTCTCTTTTGTTTATCTTAACCATGTAGGGTCGTGCCACCACAAAGGCTTGTCGATCAAGTCTCGGGCAAGGACTCCACGACTTGCCAAATCAGCCGGTTTTTCTCTGGAATCGACATGAAACTAACCGGCGGGGTCAAATAGCTTAGCTATTTCCGACAAGACAGCACGCTTAGTCACAATATTCCTTCCTGGCTGCGAAACTAGTTTAATATAAAAACCATATTTATCAGCGTTGCATCGCAGCCCTAGGGTTTTAGTCGTACTGACATCTGAAAATATTAAGAAGTCTGCATCAAGCAGATTTTCACGGGGTAAATCTTCTAAGAGTCGAATGTGGTTGGGAGTCCATTTTCGCAGAACAAACCAGCCGAACCAAGAACTCGAGGGAGTTTATTACGTCTTAAAAGCGTGTTCTAGCCAGCTAGTACATCATCAACATACATTTGGGTTCTCAATATTTCAGATGCCGCAGGTTCTCGGAGTTCACAATCGTTTGCCAATTGTTTGCCGGATCGCTAGAAACGGTGCACAGTTCACTCCGAAAGTGACCGTATTAAGCTCATAATCCTTTACATCGACTTCGGGATTTTCTCGGAACAATATCCGCCGAAATGGGGTTTGATCGGTACGAATTAATATTTCCGATACATTTTCTCAATATCTGCATTAAAAACGTATCGAAAGAGTCGCCATTGCAGAATTAAGACCGTAAGATCTGCCTTTTAAACAGATTCGGCCACAAAATGTTGTTTAAACTTAATCCGTTGGAGGAAGGGTTTGAAGCATTAAATACTACTCTGAGTTTAGTAGTGACACTATTGGGTTTAAATATGGCGTGATTGCGTAGGTAATATGTAGTCTCATTTGATTGAGGGGGTGTCAACGGCTCTAAGATATCCCATTTCAAAATACTGGTTAATCACACTATCACAGTGTAATTTCAATTCGGGGTTCTTCAAAAGTCGAGTTTCATTTCGCATGGATTTTGTATGAACAGAGCACTGCTATGAGAATTTCATAGACAACTCATTTACAAATTCTAGGCAAAAAGGGAGGCACACTACATAGCGACCATCAGGGTTGCGGTATGTTGAAGCCTGGTAAAGTTTTTCACAGAATTCCTCGGCTTTGGACAGTCGTGTCGCTTGAGGGATTTCCTCGAGTTCCCAAAAACGAGAGAGTTGAGCGCACAAATCAACCTGGCTGCAGAAAGATGCAACCGAATGTAAGGGCTCTGATTGTAAAACTTCACCAGTCACTATCCACCCGAACAGAGTGTGAGGAGTTTATGTATTTAATTAAGAACTCATGTATATTTAGTTTGGGATAATATTTGTGTTTTATTTCAGTAGCGTTTTTGCTACTATCATTTTTCCTTTAACTCTATATTAACTCTCTGCTTAACACTATAATTAACACTAACTCATTTCTAATTTTTACAACTTTATATCATTGATGGAAGTGCAATCCCACATATGGAGTTGATCAAACTCACTATGAGACTTGCTATTGATATTTTCATTCACTGATCATTTATTTTTCACCATTTTCCAATGGTATCATATTCTTTAATATTGTTGAATCTAATTGTATTCGTGATAATGCATCCGCATTTGTATTGTTGGATCCTTTCTTATATACGATATCGAAATCATAATCAGAAAGTTCCAAACGTATTCGTGTTAGTTTTGAACTAGGATTCTTATGAGAAAATAACGACACTAACGGTCGATGGTCAGTTACGACTGTGAATCTACTACCATACAAATATGGTCTAAAAAATCGTATGCCCCAATAAATACCTAGTAGTTCCTTCTCAATCACGGGTTTATTTTTCTCGTGCTCTTCACCTATTGGACCTTGAGACAAAACTGCACCCAGCGCAAAATCCGATGCGTCCGTTGTTAATACAAACGGTCTATCAAAATCCGGATATTGCTAAACTGGAGGGCTTATTAAACTGTTCTTTAAAGCCTCAAATGCTAATTGGCATTTTTCAGTCCACTCAAATTTCGTGTTCTTTTTCAACAGGTCATTTAGACAGTTTGCAGTTTCTGCAAAATTTTTTATGAATCTGCGATAGTAGTTACAAAAAGCTACAAGCTGGAATAGGATATTTGGAAATTGCTTCATACTTGCTTGGATCTGGCTTGATACCGTTTGCTGTGATCAAGTGCCCTAAGTATACAACTTCAGGTCTTAAGAAACAACATTTACCCGCATTTAGCTTAAGATTATACTTGGATAATCTAGTAAAAACGTTCATTAAATTTTCATTATGATGTTTCAAACTACATCCAAAAACAATTATATCGTCAACATATAAAAATGCTTTAGACTCTAATCCAGACAGTGCTATAGTTAGCATTCTTTGGAAACTATTCGAAGATATTTTAAAAAAAATGGTAATCTAGTGTATTGATAATGACCATTAGGAGTTGAAAAGGCTGTAAAAGGTCTTGAGTTCCTATCAAGTTCTATCTGATGGAATGAACTTGTCATATCCAATGTAGAAAAATATTTTGCCCTACTACTACTACTAACCTTCATTTGCTCAAATCACCCTTTCCCTTTTTAGGAACTAACAAGAGTGGAGCATTATAAGGACTTATGGATGGTTCTATGATTTCTTGTTCTAATAGTCCCTTCACCTGTATATCTATCTCTTCCGTGTGTGTTTGCGGTAAGCGATAATTCTTTATGTACACTGGACTAGTGTCGTTTAATTGTATAGTTTGATTATAAAAATTATTTGTTGTCAAATGTTCATTTTCCAAATGAAAAATTGATTGGTATTTCCTCAGAATTCCAATTAATTCATTTTTTGCCATATCGTCATCGACGTCTAAACTAAGCTCATTTAATAGTCTACTGAATCGCTCATCATTATATTTCGTACAAGTTGTCGTGTTGTTAGTTCTATAAATCTCATAATTCCGTAGCGGTACTGTTTCTATGCATAAATTCTTTATTATTGTGGTTTTGTCCATTACGTTTAATAATCTGACATGTTTATTCCTTTCCTTTGGTACTATGGCGTTTGCTAAGAACACGCCCTTCGCAATCCCACGACTGCATATTACACCATCTCCTTCAATGTTTAAATCAAATGGTACAATCACCTCACTTCTTGGTGGAATTTTCACGAAATTTACACTGAATTTATTATCGTGTATTAGTAGTGCTATTTTGTCATCTCCGGTATTTACCGTTAATATGAATTTGTCATAATCTATGTTGCAATTATATTTACAAAGGAAATCTCTTCCCAATATACCATCGGTATGAATTGGAAAATTATATTTGACCAGTTGTATTTTATGATCAATTACCGTTTCACCAAATTGTATTGTTAAGTTAGTGGAACCTAAAGATTTTATTTCTTCTTTCGAAATACCCGTTAGGTAACAATAATCATCTGCATCTTCTTTATGGTTATGTAATAAATCTTCTTTGCACAAAGAGACATCGGCTCCTGTGTCAATTAAAAATGTCAAAATGCTATCTGTACCCAGTACATTTAATTTTACATAATTTCTAAGATCAGACGGATGCTAAATATTCGTTTGGTGTTTACTGGTTGTGTTCCGAAGATTCCTGGTACTCTAAAATCTCCGGATACTGGGAGTTTCCCTGTTCCTGTATATGACGTACATTATGGTTTCTATTATTACTAGAATTTCCATTATTAGAACGGTTATTATTTCCATTATTGTTCCTAAAATTTCCGTTACTCCGGTTATTACTCCTTTCACGATTATTACCCCAATTATTTTGATTACTGTTGTAACCATTGTTGTTATTTCGGTTATTGCTATTATTATTCTGGTTATTATTTCTTCCCAATCTGCACATTTTAGCAAGGTGGTTCAACTTACCACAATTGTTGCAATTCTTACCATCTGCATAGCATCTATTTCCATGTCTACCACCATATTTCCCACATATGTTGCCATTAGTATTCCAGTTTCATCCGGATGCGTTTCCTGTTTGTGCAGTTTGAAACATAACCTGGCTTTGTCTTATGTCAGATGAAGCCTCTAAAGCTATTTCGATAGCTTCGTGAAGGGTCTTAGTTCTACTTGCTTCAATCGTTCTGACTATTTCTCTATTCTTTAGACCGTTTTTGAACGCATTAAACGCTATCATAGCATTCGTGTTGCTAATGGTTTCCCTACTAGTTTCACCAAGTGCGTTTACTTGAAGTTCGTTCAACTCCATTGTCAGTGTCTCTATTTTGTCAGCGAATATTCTTATCGTTTCTGACTGTACTACACTAGTCAGTTCGTTTAGGATTACATTTGGAGATTTCTTTATGGAATATGCCTTTTTGAGTGAACTCAGAAGAGTCTCGATGTTAGTTGGCACTGATATTTGTCGTACTCTGTTCTGAACCTTAGTCGTTAGCTTTGTCCTAAAGACAAAGTTGAAAAATGAGGTATGTTTTTCCTGGGAAATAGTCTCCTTTATTATTTCTAAATTAGCAATGAACGGCTCTAGCCCTTCTCTTGCACCACTGAAAGATGGTAATAGTTTCGAGATAGATGCTAGTTCAGTCGTGTTCAAAATATTATTGGTCATCGTGGCGGTCTCACTAGATTATTCTTCTGTATTACTAGATTCTTCTTCTATACTATTATTACTTGTCTGTTGCGCTTTGTCTTCGTGAAACTGAAGAATATTCAAAGCTTCTCTTTTCAATGTATTTAATTTTTCTAATTGTGTATTATTTTCTACTTCTGTTAGTTTCAAACTATTCAATGTCGTACTTGCATCTACTTGAAATTTCTCAAGTTCCTCTTTTTTGGATTTTATCGTCTCTAATGAATAAGGTCTGCCTGATGATTTCCTTGCATTTGTTAATATAGTTTCTACCTGTTTATATATTTTATCTATTAGTCTCTATGTTGATAGGAACAAAATCATTACTTAAAACTTCATATTTATTGTATTTGAATGCTTCCTATACAATTAATTTCTATCATTTAACTTACTTAAGAAATCTTTAATTGAAGTAACCTTATCTAATACATTTAATTCGTCTACTTTTTCCACCATAGAGTTTATTCCCTCCTCTATTTCTAAGTCATTTGCTTTTTCTAAGATATATTCTCTTACATTATTTATTTCTTCGTAAGTTGTATTCACTAAACTATTTTTTATATATATAAACAATAATGCTATACTTGTTATTATAATTATTGTTATCGTTGCTATTAATAATGCAGCTTTTAACATATTTTCTTATTAATTTGTTTTTTTTTGTTTTACAAAATAGATTATGATTTTTCTCTTAGATTATTTACTTATGTTTATTTTAATGTCTTTTTGTTTTTCTTTTTAGCTTTCTCAAGCTTTTTATATTCTCTTATTTCCTTTAATGTTACATCAAATTCTATTTCTATTAGTCTCTTTTTTAGACAATCCTTCTCCTTATCTACTTTTTCTGTTGCTATCCTTTCTTTTATAGGAGCTATACTGTCTTCTATTATTATTAGTTTTATTTTCCTTTCACCCTTATAATTCTTGCCTTTTGATCTAGTCTCTTGGACCGGGAAAATCGGGTAGACCGGTTCCTCTTGTTTGTTATACAAAGGTTTCGGTCCTAGCAGTAGAATTTCTGGTTTCTCTTTGAGTTCACCAGCTTTCAATTTTTTCTTAGCTACTTCTATTTCCCTGAGAATCTCGTTTAAATTTCTCTTATCCATTAAAATAATATGTATAACAAAAAAAAATATATATTGTTTGTACAGTGGTATTTATGCAGAGCACTTAATACACCGTAATTTTTGGAAATTTTTTTTTTCTTCTGAATTATTTAATACTTAATTGCTTTTAATACTTAAGTGCAGCTTTAGTATCACCAACGGCAGGATTCTTTGTTCGGGCTGGGCAGGATTATTTCAGTTTAGCAGAATTATTGATTCGAGCAGGATCATTTCAGTTTAGCAGGATCATTGTGTGTTGTGTCCAGAATGTCGCCATGTGATGAGTTTATGTATTTAATTAAGAACTCATGTATTTTTAGTTTTGGATAATATTTGTGTTTTATTTCAGTAGCGTTTTTGCTACTATCATTTTTCCTATAACTCTAGATTAACTCTCTGCTTAACACTATAATTAACACTAACTCATTTCTAATTTTTACAACGACTTATATACTAAATTTATTTGTACTGTGACAAAGGGGAAACGTCAAAACAAAATTAACATTGACTCACTTCAAACATGCGCGCGCCAGATTTACTGCAGTCGCAATGTTTCAAAGTGTCACATGCATTCATTGCACTTGAACTGCGTGAGGTCTAGTATCAACAAACACATTACTTGACAATGGTCAGTACTATAAACAATGTAATGTGAAACCCTTTTAGTACGTTTTTACCCATGGGTATTCATAATTGTTTTATGAATTTAATTTAGTTTTATTAGTTCTAATTCAACATAAGGTTGAAATACAAACCGTTGTTTTCACTTTGTACACTATGTACCGTAAGTATGCACACTACAAGAGTTCTTTGGGCGATCAGGTTGTAATTTGGATGAATTTTCACATACGTGGTAAGAAAATATATGTGGTTTATTGTTTTTAAATGTTGTATTTTGTGTGGCTGCCTAAATAAAATCTAAACTAAATTTGTTCAAATGTTTTGTCAAAGAAATTTAAAAATCGTTTGTTAATTTGTATTTAAGTGGAATTATTTATTTTCTTTTAAAACAAAAAAATCGTATTTCCAATTGTATTACTTTTTTTTAAATTAAAATCTGAGATTCAAATATCACATTAAGTCTTAACATATATATTTTAAATTAAAACTATTTAATTTACAACACTTAGACTTTCAAAATAGTTATAGTGGTTAGCAATAAGACTTTCTAAAAATACTGCCAAATCTTGGCAATTCTTGGCTTTTCTCTTTTAAATGTAAACAAAAATATTCGTCATAAAAATATTAGAAATTTTTCTATTTGTAATTTGATAAAAAATTAAAAACAAAAAAAGCTAACAATTAAATTATGTGTTTGTTAGTAAATGTAGAGCAGGGCATATAATATAATTGCTATATTTCGTGTTCCGTTGAAGTCCATATATGAAAAAAAGTAGTAGTAGTAGAAAAAAATAAAACTTTTTTATAAAAAAATAGACAAAATTGCCAAAAAAAAAGACCAAAAATGACAATTGAAATTAAAAAAAAATCCTAAATAAAATAATACAATTTAAATTAAAAAAATTATAAATAAAATTTTAAAATTCGCAATCGGTACTAAAAAGATCAAATAAAATTAAAAAATATCAAACGCAATTAAAAAAAATTTTGAAATTCAACAAATATTTATTTTATTTAATTTGGTGTTTTTGAATATAAATTACATTTGGAGTCATTCTAAAAGTTTTTGAAACAGTCTAATCGTTTTTGAGTAAAAACTCGCACGTGGCTATTGCACGTTCCCATGATATCTGTGCTGTTTTTTATTTTTAAAAATTCGATGTAGTTCACGGTGGCGTTGTGCAAAATGGCCCCAAGAAATATAACCCCAATTTAAAAATATAATTTAGCCCCATTTTTTGGGAAAAATTTCATAATGAAAATTAACGCGAAAAATATAATGAAAAATTACCCCAACCAAATGAAAATTAGCTCCAAAATTTAGTTTTGGGCAAACTTTTATAAATTATATTGAGGCTTTTATTCATTATGTAAAATAATAACAATTTGATGAAATGAAAAATGACTCCGAAATATGCAAAGTAAAGAAATGTTGCATTATACGCATTTATATTGCATGGAATCAATAACATCCGAATGTACTCCTTATAAACATTAAAGTTACTGGTGCCAATCTAAATTAAATATTTTAAAAAATCAAAATAAAAATCATTTTATATAAACCACTGCCTTTTAAAATAGTTCAAAAATTAAGTAAATCTTAGCTCTCCGTCCATGAGTGTGTCCTCCCAGCCAGTTCTTATTAAATTTGATGGTAACAAAGGAAGAGCCATCAATTTCCCATATGCGGACGATCTTATAAGATTTTAGAGCGAATGATTTTCTATGACATTGCGTCTTAGAGCTTGGCAATTATGAAACTTGTTAAGAATTATATTTGTTCTTAATGTATGAAAAAAAATTTCGCCTGCGGCGCCAACTTCTACAACATTAATATACGAAATACAAAATGAAAAATTTAGGCCTGACAAATAGATTTTCCGGTCACGATAATGTGGTAAATAATTTATAATATATGGCACTAATCCGAGTCTTCGACGATTCGTCAAAAACATTTTGTAGAATAATAGATTTTTATCAAAATGATCTAAAGGCGGAGAGAATCAAAACATACTTAGTATCTATTAAACCTATACATTAGATCTCAGTCAATGTAATAAATAATGTTTTAAATAAAAATTGTTTATGAAAGCTGAAAATTTTATTTTAAATGCTTCAGAAAGGTAAAAAAATTTAGTTTTAGAAATTGGCAGCTTTTAAAAAAAAATTTACAAAATATATTTTGGGCCCCCCCTCCCGAAACAATATCCTGGGCACGCCGCTGCCCATACTGGAACATTTGACATCGGTCATTGTTATATCGGGGAAATTAGAGCTTACCATACTAGAGAGGGAACACGAGGGCAACCGACCAGTTATTTTCTCAACAACATACGCCAATATCTCAATTTCAAAATCGGGGTCGATCGGCGATTCGATCGTAAGTTTACACATGCTTGAGGATTTACCAGCTAAACAATACATCATGCCAGTAACGTTAGTTGATGGCAAGGAAAAAGGTGGAATAGCAAGCTTTCTTTGTAACATCCTTGAGATAAAAGTACCCTGTGTGGTAGGGTCAACTATCGCTCGAGACGTATTTTTGAGGTCGTTGACACGTACAATACAAGTAGCCGATCCTAAAAGTACTGTCGAAGAAGAGTTCGAATTCAGATGTGCGGCGTACGTGTGTAAATTTTGGGCCGCTACTGCGGTTAAAGGGTTCACATTAAGAGCGGATTCAGTTTGAATGCCAGTTGGTATTGGGTTTGTAGTGAGTGTGGGTTGGGGTGGAGCAACAGCAGAACTATGTCCTGGTTGTCCGCCTTGTCTATGGAACAGAAAGTGAAGCTTCTGTTCGCACATAGAACAAAGATAAACGCTCTTACAATTTTCGAATTCATGAGAGGTCGCTAGACAGCACATTAGTCTCTTCACTGTCGACATTCTCTCAACTAAACTCTGGCTCAAAAAAGATGGGCATAGTACAGTTTTTGTTCTGGGCCCGAACGGGGATTATTACCATGTAAGGCAGAAAACATATCTCGGAAAGAGAGCCAGCTTTTATGATCCCCATAGAAAAATGGAGAATCACAAGGGGGTAAATGCATAATGGGCATTGAGTCATTACCCAATTCCATGGGTCTTTCAGCACGTGTAGCGGATTTTAAACGGCTTAAGTTCTCCGTAATCATCGAAATGCCACGGACATGGGTGCTATAAGAAGCCATATACCTCGTTTTAATTTCCACTATCTGGGTACCTTTCACTCGTTACTCCTGAATCGCTAAGGAATTGTATTCCCCCTGAACAGCTTCCCATAAACGGGTAAGTTCCTTTTCGTGACTATTGTGATCCGCTACGGGTATAATTGATATAAAGGCCTCGAATTCAGCCAAGCGATCGGCATTTCGAATCAAAGCTGCCAAATCCATTTTTGATCTAATGTTGTAAGAGTGAACCACGAGGAGAAATGTTGAACAAATTGAAAAAAAAAGATTTTCTTTCACTAGAGTAGTAAACTTTAAAAAATGAGGGAAAATTTCAAATTTGACAAATCATTTAAAAAAAAAAAATTGAAATTTTGAAAATTATAGGGTAATTTTTCAAAATAATAGAATAAAATCGATTTACTTCAAAAAAACTAGTAAAATTTAAAAAATATACTAATTTTTCAAAATTTACTAATAAAATCAATTTTATTTCAAAAAAAAAGATTTATATTATAAAAATTTTAGGTTATTTACTTTATTTATTTAGCACACCAGTGCAACAAGATCTAGTCTTTTAACAGCACTGGGAAAATAATGTTAGGATACAATAAGCATTAAAGTATTATAAAAACTAAAGGTTATTTTCCAAAATAATGGAATAAAAGCGATTTCCTTTACAAAAACTAGTAAAATTTAAAAAAAGTATAGTCATTTTTCAAATTTACTAATAAAATCAATTTTATTTTACGAAAAATAACCCTATTTCGAAAATTTTAGAGTAAATATGATTAAACGCAACGTCTTACTTCATATAGTTTTTTAAAAAAATCGATTTTGTAAACCACTTGAATAAAGTAGGTGATTGCACGCGTTGAAACAGCTGTTCGTTACGTTATTTGAAATTTTATACATACAAATTGTAATTTCATAAATCACTACGCTGAAAAATTAATCACTTGAGATGTCAAAATCATCACTTGAATTGTTTATGCGTTGGTTTCAAATTTATTTCCAAACTATTTAAAAACACATAATTTGTAATAAATTTGCAATAAATTTTATTTTAAGCAGTTTTTGATTTTTTTTGTTCTTGGATCTGTAAAAATCTTAAAAATTAAAAACTTTATAAATTTTTTTGCGGGTTTAGGTTTCAGGCGGCCTTAATATTTGCATAAGAAAAAAATGATTTTTAGTTAGCTATGTTGCCAATAGTAAAAAAGTAGGGATGAATGTAACAAAGCAAACATAAATTCCATATATGCATATAAATTTTTAAATATTAAGCAAAAAAATGTTCAAGAAAGAAATAAATGACCCCCCTAGCATAAAACAAAAGAATGTTTTACTATTATTTTAATTTGACAATTAAAGTGATAACGTAAAAGTCCAACGCAATGACGTAGTGATTTATAAAATTCGATTTGTTTACACTCGCGATGGCGTTAGAAAGTGAGGTGTAAGTGAGGCGTTGAACGCAAGTGACTTACAAAATTTGGGTATTAAAAATAAGGGTAAATAAAATATAAAATGCACAATTTTATTGGTTCCCAACAGATTCTGATAGTAAAATATGCACTTTAGGACCAAAATTACATAATAACGGGTTTGTTCGAATAATTAAAAAAAATCGCAGCACTAGTGTTTTGTGTGTGACAATAAGAAAAAGAAAAAAAAAACCAACCACCAGATTAAATGAGTAACAACGAGCGGTATTCTCTTATTTAAATTAATATCGCACTCACTGGGTATAAGAGAATTATAAAAAAATGTTTTGCTTTTATTATTGTTAACAATATTTAAAAAATCACTGTCACTGAATATTCACATAAAAAAAAAATATATTCAAAGCGTGTCCGTCCGTTTTTATTGACAATAAAGAGTTAAATTGTTTTCTGTATATTCTCTTTGGTATTTGTAATAAATAGGTTTTTTTCTTTAATAGTGGGGTTAAGAGCATATTTAAGCCTGGATGAAAATCAACAAAAAAAACATCCAATATAAAATTAAATGGAACACAAGCGAATACAATAAATGCACTGAGTAAAAAATTTATTAAAAAATGTAAAAAAACTAGTGAACTTCCTTTTTTTGTGTTTTGCCGACGGGATATTCTATATTTTTTTTTTTTTTTTTTTGTAAAATTTTTTAAAGGATATCAAATATTTCTATAAAATATCTTCCTGGAAAATTTTGTGTACTAATAAAAAAAGAATTAGCTTTTTTGTTCAATTAAAAAACAAGGGTTTTTAATTATTCTTTTTAGTTTAAAACGAACGTACCGTTCTTATTGGGTTCACAAGAGTAAGTGAGTTTAAAGATTACAAAGAGAAAGGAAATAGGCAACTGACCAAAAACATAGAAACAGTTCACAGAACAGTAATTGTAGACTGTTTTCATATGCGAATAAACACATTAAATTTGCTTTACAAAACAAGGTTTACATCATACATGGGCATTTTTTATTACCGTTGAAATTTTATTACTAGTGGACAATAATGCAAATGAAAATTTCATTACTAATGGTAATGAAATAGCATAAATGCATAAAAAATGCATAAATTGATGAAAAATCATTTGCTTACACTAAATTTATACGATTTCAAAATAATTAAAGTACATTAACAAAAAATAATAAAACAAACTATAAAATGTGCAAATATTAACCCGCTTTTGGCTAATGGTAAATTTCTTAATGTTATTAAGGGAACAGGATGATATGCCTAAAAAATTATGTTTTCTATATAGTAAGTCAAAAAAAAAACAAAAAGTGAAATTTATTAATGACAGATAAAATAACGTTTAATAAAGCTATTGATTTTTAATTAGCGCATTAATAATGGTAATTGTTTCGCAAAAACTCTAAACTTTTAAAAGCATAAAAAACAAACGCACGATAATATTTTTTCAACGAAGTGTTTATTTGTACAATTTTGACCAAACTAAATTTATGGTTGTCACATTTTCTTTTTGCATGTAAAAGACAAGTACATAAGCAGATACAAAAAGCTGGATCCTTATTTTGAGAAAGAAGTATGGGTTAGACGTAATAAAATTGTTAGTTGGACATGAGAAATACCTTTGATTGATACACTGAAGTATCAACCCATTGAAAAAAATAGGGTTTTAGATTTTTTTATTTGTCAAAAATTGTCCATATTTGTAAAGAAAAGAATCGCGAAATATTTTTTTAAGTTCGACCACAAATATAAAATATATCAACTATTTTCTTAATAATTTTTTTTTGTTTTCATTGCTAATAGGCTTTTCACACTGAACAACATCTTTGTGAAACGCGTGGAAGATGTTGAAAATGTGAAACAAGTGCTTACATTGGCAACATCTTTCATCAGCAATTTATTCAGCTATCAAAACATAAAAGACAAGGACGCATATTTTTTGGTAAAAATAAAAAATGGAATTAGAGAAAGCATTAATCATTCTGGAAAATGATGATGAAGAAGAATTTTTGGTAGACATAAGAATGAAATTCTTACATGTGCCTTCCATTTTCCTTTGTTGAATATTTTTTTATTTGTTGAAATTTTATTTATTTTCTGCAATGTCAGTTTGCTAGTGATGGCACAAAGAAAATCAATTTTTTAGTGATGACACTTAAAATAACGAAAGATGTAAGATGGAACAAAATGAGGAAGGATCATCTTTTGCAGATGTAGAATTTTTGGCCTGTATAATTCTTATGGGAAGATGTTAACATCTTTGCAAATTGATGAAAGATGTAGCTCAGTGGAAAAAGGCTATAAAAATGCAAATTTTACCTTAAACTAAAGCTTATAATCTTAACTATTAATTTTTTTTAAGAATTCATATATACGGAGGAGGTGCCAATAAAATATATTTGGTTTTATGACACGAAATGAACGATTGAATGAAAGGAACGAAAAATCGTGAACTAGTTTTGTTATTAACTAGCAATTAATAGTAAGGCACATATGTATGCATTAAACAAATGGACAAAAGATAAAAAAACAACAACATAGGGAGCGACTAACAGTTATTAATAAAGACAGTGATGACACAGTGACGAAAGATCTGATCCGACATTCTCCCCCCCGTTGAAAGAAATGGCTTTCGAAAAACTTCTTGTGAAAAAAAGTTAGTAGACAAATTTATAAACGGTTTTCAATCAATTTTTACTATTTTTGTAATGACTTTTAGTAAAAAAATATATTATTGAGCAAATCTTTTTGCTATTAACATTTTACAAATTACAGAGTTTTTAAAGAATATTTACAAATTCATTTTACAAATTTTTGAAAACCGATTTGCTTAAATTAGCAAAAAAAAATTACTAATTTTAAAAAAGTGGATATTGAAAGAAATGTTATTTCTACTTAAAACTTAAACCTACAAATTTAAATTGCCTTAAAATGTTACATAGATTAAAAAAAGGGATCCGAAGAGAATATACCGACTCATGTCTGAAAATAGGACATCCAATAGCACTAAAAAGTTTTTTTAGTTCTAAAAATCAGCCCTAAAAGCAATTAAAATTTGACATTAAAAGTAAAACAAATTTGACTAAAATATTTTTCAAAACAGAAATTACCAAATTAAAACGATTAATTCGTTAATGTTTTAACAATTTTTAAGATTTTTAAGCCTTTGATTTTTTTTATAAAATATTTTTTGAAAAAATAAATAAAATAAAAATATTTCGATGCTGGATAAAAACAAATAAATTTAAAATTTTGTACTAAATATAAGTATTTTTTTTGCTGATTTGAGCGAACAGATTTTAAATTTTACTTTACAGAAAGTATACAAAAAGCTACTAATTTCTTTGTACTACACGACAGCAGACATATGTTGCTAAGATTAACAAAAAATACTGCTGGGCTCAAATTAGCAAAATTTCCCGTAATAACAGCAAAATTTCCAGTTGCCATTACACCTTTTTTGGTGAGTGTAAGGTGCCACCTTTTGTCCAACGTTGATGTTTTGCTGCGGCTTGAACCATTTTGATCGTTGTTGGAGCGACAAAATACAATCACGGGACCACATCTGCCAGAATTGCTGCTTCAGAAACAAATTTTGTTAATATCGAGTTAATACATCTCGGTCTTTTTGTTCTCGATGTAAACAGATGTATTTTTTGATAAGCTGTTAATTAAAATTTTTTGGGTGTAAAAGTGTTAAAAAAGCAAATAAGCGTTGAGTAGTAAAGATAAAAACCTGCTTTGTTTTATACATATAGTTTTTGTAATGAGCAACTTTAATTGTTTCTTTATAGAACATAAATTAAACTAAAAAATTTAAGTTAATGAAACCTAAAAAACAAACATAAAAAACTAACTCCCTAAAAGAAAAAAGCTTTTAAATGTGGAACGCAGTTTAGACAACAAAATATTTCTAACTATAAAAAAATGCCAGGGTTGTAAAATCATATCTGATAATGGAAGAATGATCGGATGGTGGTTATATTAAATGTTCCGGATCGTACACTCCTGCTGAAGCTGTTTCCAATTCCGATAAGGCGTTGCTCTGCCTGTAGGCAAATTGGTGTTGTCTTTTATCAACCTTTTTAAAGGACGAGAAAACACTTTCTGGAAATACAAGATCTAAGCCTTCGGAACAATAACGTTACTATTGACTGACTTACTCACACACCCAACATCGCCTAGCCCAAACCGTACGTTGGCGTAGAAATCTGCACATATGGTATTTTTGAAAATTCGTACGAGTAGCCCTTTTTAAAGTTTAAAATACATGTTTTTCCCTGAACTCATTGATGAGGTATATTTTATATATTTCATCAGGAACGTGGAAACAATAGGAGTTCAAAGGGCGAAAAGCCACCTCGTTTGTAGGTTCCTCCTCAGGTGTAGACATCAGCTAAGACGGAATTGTTTGAAGAAGAAGAAGTCCACCCCCCCCCCCCTCCAAAGCCCTGAAATTTGAAATACGTGTTATATACGGGCCAACTCATTGATAAGGTACATTTTAGTATTATCACCAGGGATGTGGTAAAAATGGGAGCTCAAAGGGTGAAAATTCTTCCTATTTACGGCCCGCCTGAACCGCTAGAGCTAGGAAGTTTCAATTTTAAACTTTACATACCTGTTTTTTTGAGTATGGACTAACTACTGACAAGACGGAATTTATACGAGAGTAGTAGTACTGTAATAAAGGAAATTCCTAACACATAATTAAGAAGTAAATTTAACTCAATAAACTAGTGTGGGGTTAGCGTTAGCAGCATTTTCCTTTAGAGTTAATAAGAGATATTTACAATTAACATTTCGAATGGCACTTAGAATGTTGATGATGTAGATGTCCAGAAAATACATTACATTCGGATAATAACTATTTTTTGTGTTTTCTCCATAAATACAAAAATATAAAAAAATTTTTTTTATTTGAAAAATTTTACGTGATCTCGTAATACATTTTGTATATGTCTTTGATTTTATATGGTTTGTGTGCCAAGTAAAACATGTGTAACAAAATTCCAGACTTCTATCTATTCCAAATCTCCATGAGAATTAAAGGGTTAAAATGTATGAACACCAGTTGCGGTTTCCCTTCTTTATCGATTGAAAAAGTTACAGACACAAGATTCACACAGTATCTTGAATATTATTTAAAATTTTATTTACTTTATTTGATTGAGTTTATTTATAAACTGGAGAGCAAAAGTATTTACAGTGGTTGTTAGGTGTGTACTAGGAAATTGGTTGTGGAGTCCGAAAGTTGTCTCCTTTTTTGTTAAACATAAAAAATAGTACCTAGTCTAGTGCTGTGAAAGTATGTGGTATTTAGGTACCCATATGGATTGCCACATTGTTCCAGAACGGTCCCTAATGGGTTAATTATATCAAATACGTAGTCAGTTTGAAGTGAATGTTTATTGTCATTTGACGTTTATGTTAATTTACCGCATTTTTGCATTCCTATTTCAAGTTATGTTCGTTGATTTTAATAAGAGCAGGTAGGCTCAGAAGAGATTAGACATGGTAGAGGACGAATTGTAAGACTGCGGTAAATTATTATCTTTATGTATTTTTATTTTAACCATTTTTTAATAATCCGTTCTTCCTTCTTGGAAATAAACGCTTATACACATTTTAAAGCACTTTGTATTTGTTGAACGCAAACCCATTCTTTTACTAAAACTGAAGACATTTTTATTTCGCAAGGCTTTTTGTACGTTTTTCTTTCTGTAAAACAACTGATTTGCTTGTTTCCGTGGTTTTGGTTTGGTGTGTAACAGTAATTCGAAGACAAAACGTAATCTTTATATAAAAAAAGCAAAAGTAAATATTTTTAAGATGTTGAAACATTCTCCACCACGCCGGAGCCCTCGCCTGCTAAATGATAGTGATCAAACACCGCCAGTGTCATCTGTAGCCAGTGCCGCAAACACAACAACCACACAGGCAATAGATGTCGGGGACATTAGTGTACTAAACTTGCCAGCAACACCATCTCCTATGACGCAGCCAGCGCCAACCGATGTTAATAAAGCCACTACATCTGCTTAAGCAAATAGTAGTCAACAGACACCGCCTGTGACAAAAACATCAGTTAATCACTCCAAAACGATGACACAATCACTGCCGTCATCAAAGATATCATCCGCCAGCATTTTGGAAATGCAAACCAGAATTCCCTGTTGCAGCGACAACCTCAGGTAATGCTCAGCGACTGTAACCGCCAGTGTCAAGAGCTACAAATGACCATCCAGAGGAAAGATCAGGTAACTGATCATAACCTCACATATGTAAGCAATTCACAATCAACGTTGTCCGCCATTGACCCACCGACAACAAAAACATTCGCATCGCACCATGTAAGTCAGCCAACACATACATCGACAACCTTTACTGCTACCATGCCGTGTACCCAAATGCAAGCTACAGTCAGCTACGTTGCTGCGCCGTCGACGCGAGCTGCATACACATGAAGTAACTTGTCAGCGTTCCCAACATTTAATACTGCAAATACGCATTTTATTCAAGCCGTGCCAAGTTTTGTTAACAACGCTAACATGGTTTCAACACAGTCCACTCCTGCACTAGACAATGTATATGTACAACACGCCACCACCGTACCGGGGAATAAATTAACTACCCTCTACAGTAAGTACCCTTTCGAACCCCGCGGCCATGGTGCCACGCAAGATTTGCCAGATCCATAGGACTGGCCATTATTTTATACATCCTATACCCAGTCAATTGCAGTATATGGCTATTCAAATCTCGAAAATAATCATTGTCTACACAAATGTCTAAAGGAAGACGCCAGAGAAGTAATCAAATCTTTGTCAATTCATCCTGATAACGTAAATGCCGTCATAGAAGCCGAGTAGCTTATCCACAGCCAGCTACGTCAAATAAGAGAATTGCCACATGTTACGGAAAAAAATTTAGGAAAGTTAGTGCCGATCACTAAAGTAAAAAAATTTAGCTGTATTTCTGGAATCGGTGAATAGTCTCCAACATATTGCTAACCCGGTTTTACTAGAGGAGTTGATATCAAAACTGCCTTTGAGTAAAAAGTTGGATTGGGCTAGAGTTGCCGTTAGTATTCAACCTTACCCTTCAATAATCGATTTTAGTAAGTGGTTAAGTGAAGTGGCCAACTTAATATGCACCGTTCAAGAAGTCGGACATAAAGATCAACAAAAACGTCCCATTATATTACATGCCACAGAAAAACAGCAGAAGTGCGTTCTATGCCAAGGCCGCCATAAAATTTATGATTGTGTGCGTTTTTTAAATTTGAAAGTACCAGATCGATGGAAAGAAATTAAAAAGATACGTGCTTGTTTTTCTTGTTTAAATATCGGAAAATAACAACAAGCTACTGTTTAGAGTTTTACCTGTAACATTGTATGGAGAAAATTGCAGTATGAATATGTATGTTCTTTTCGATGATGGCTTCTCTATTACAATGTTAGATAGATCGCTTATAAAATTGGAGTTTGTGGAAAAAATAAAACTCTTAACACACAATGGTTTGGTGGTCGATCGGCTTATGAGTCAGCCATATCATTTAACGTAAAAATAAGTGGTCTCAACAAAAAGAGTTGCCACCTACTTAAAAATATGTATGCCGTTTCCAATTTAAATTTGCCCATACAAAGTCGAACGTAAGAAGCTATTGAAAGAGTATTTAAAGATTCTACTCTTTTGCCAGTGAAACCTTACACCAATGTAGTGCCAAAGTTATTTATCGGTTTGGATCACGCATTTTTAGGAATACCATCTGTTTGCCGTAGATGCAAATTCCAAATGAAATAAACAGACAAAAAGTTCAATTTTTGATTCGAGAATAAGTCTCTATTTTTATTAATATAAATATTTATATTACTTTTGTAAGAGTTACGTAGCTTAAGAGTACAATCATCAGATTATATGTTAAACACGATCATAAAAAAGAGGTGGCAAACAACGATTAAGTGACGTTCAAGCTTATATTATATTCTATTAAACCCTCCTTTCAGAGAAGTTAAAAAGGGGAGTAAAATAGATTACATTAGATTATTAACTTAAATGGAGGCTAAGGGTACCAGAAGGGCACCATTATTTAGTTTAATCAAAATAAAGGTTTTTGGCTTAAACATTGCCGGCCACCTTGCAACACTGTAGTGTGTTGTAACAAAATCTTAAAAATATTTTAAAAATTAACGTTAGGTACGAAACGTATAGTTCAGGTGAGCTTTAAAAAGAATTCATTTACTGGATTTTTTTTGTTTTTTTTTTTCAAAAAACACTTAAATCTAAAGTTTATTAGGAGGTTCATGAGACCAGCATGCTTGATGTTTATTAGGAGGTCCAAGGGAACTGACCAGCAAAGCTGGATGTTTATTAAGAGATCCAGTAGACCAGACCAGTAAGCTGGAGTTTTTTAGGAGGTCCTTTGGACCTGACCAGCAGAGATGGAGTTTATTAAGAGGTCCGGTGGACCTGACCAGCAAAGCTGGATTATTTAAACACCTACAGAAGTGACTGACCCGAAATTATCCAACCAAATATGGTAAGTTGGGCGATTGTAAGACCCGGGCTCGAAAAAGTTTTTCCTTTCATTATCTGAGGGGTAACTTCTGGTCCCAAAACTAAAGAAACCCGCGTAGCGTGTTTGAATTTTGGGTGTTCGAATTGTGTCCGGGACGGACTTCGTCGGAGTATTGATTCCCCTCATCTTCGACACTTTGTCAGTAAAGATGATTTTCTGTGTGGGGTCATACGAAGAACCGACAGTTAAGTGACAGTACTTGTCATTGTTTACCGTAATTACAGCCAGTCGAAGTTTTTGGACCAAGGTTTCACAAATATAGCTGATTGCACTGGAGGGGTCCAGGGCTGCACGTATAGGGATCGTTTTGTCCGGTAGATATAATTTCGAGACCAAAGTTGGGGAAAATGTTACGATATGCCGGATTGGTAAAGAACACACTTGAGAAGTAGACGACGGAGGACGAGATTTAGAGGAGCTCAATATTTGGCCAGAGCGGGGTCTGTCTGAGCCTGAGATCGGACGGACGGAAGTTTCCTTTGTTCTCGTTGTACAACGAGCGGACGTACTTTCAACTTTGGTCTTCTTTGAAATACCGTTTGCTGGCGACCGAGAGGGAAGAATGGTCAAAAGCTCTTCAAATGTATATTTGAACGATTGTCCCTCTTTTCTGAAATGAAGTTTAAAACTCTTCACACCAGCCTCCCAAAGGGCGCCTATGTGAGGCGCACCAGCTGGAATAAAGCGCCACGAGAGCCCATGAACTGCATATGCAGAACTCACTGTGTTTTGACTTTCCCTAAGAAGAGTCCGAAAATCTTTCTCTAATTCACGCGACGCCCCTACAAAGTTTGTGCCATTATCCGAAAACATTGTGCTAGGGCACCCACGTCGCGAAATAAATCGTTGAAAAATTTCAAATAAGTACTGAATGCTTTTATAATACCGTTAGATTCATTTATAATACAGTTTTTTTTCTCTTTAGTTGTAAACAAGCTGAACATCGACGTAGAAGGCAGAGAACTGCAATTTAGAGATCGGGACGGTACCGTAATTGATTTCGATTGATTTATTAACACTGGATATTATAGAGTAAGGCTAATATTAAATACTTTATTATTAAATAAAAATTAAATTAAAAAATTACAAAACTCAAATTTAAATTTGTTTTATTTATTTTCAGTGAAATTTTATATATAAAGGGTACCTAGATTGAAATCAACACCCGTTTAGTATAAAATTCATTCCATTGGGTATTGAAAATAATATCTAAAGGGTGTTAATTTTAGTCCTGCCTAGAATTAAATCATTCCGTTGGGTCTTGAAAATAACACCTATTCAAGAATACAATATATTCCTAATGGTATTAATCCAATTCTTGGTCAGGTGTAGAGTCTAATACATATTGGTATTTCTTTTATGCTCTAAAAACAAAACTCTCTCGCTCTCTCACTGTCTCTCGTTCAATCTCTTCATAAGTATACCGTATTGGAATACATTAAATTCTTTCTCGGATTTGTTATATATATACCTCGGCTCGGCATTAAAAATAAACTAAAACTTTTTACCGTGTAGCAAAATGATCGGATGCTGTTCGGTATAAGTGAGAGAAGGTGACTTAACCAAACGGCTGTTCAACCACATGACGCCATCTTTGTCTAAAAAGGGATTCGAGGGACCAAGACAACTTTTCGTATGCAAAGGATTCTCATTCACAAGACAGCGATACTCTTCTGCAAAGTGAGCCTTTTGAACCATTTTGCCCAAATTCAATTTCGTCCTCTTCAACTCAAAACTTAAAAGATTTTTGTTCACATACAACCGACGATCAGATTTATGAGCAGGGTGACTGTTGTAAAGGAAGCGTAAAATGTACGTTATTACATAAACGCCCTATCAAAACGAGAAAAATCCAGAATATCCGCATAAATATCGGCTCCGTTTGTGTCCGTAAAAAACGAAGTATAAACCTGCACTACACGACCTTCAATGTCAGTGTCCAGGTGGGAGAGATCTGTAATATTCCATTCTGATTTGCTCTGACGAAGCAACTTTGACTCATGCCACCAAAGCGAATTGTCAGCCAGCTCGGAGGGAGAAATACCGCGACTACCTAAATCAGCAGGGTTAACCACAGATCGGACATGATACCAATTATGCCGACCAACATTTTACTGACTCCTACATACTCTATTGGGAACAAAGGTGGTCCAAGAACAAGGGTTCTTTTTCATCCATCAGTCCAACAATAAATCCGATGAAGCCGAATATCAATTTCACCAAGCAAAGCGTTAAAGTTATTCAGGCTTATAATGTAAATAGGGGGTTCAAATCAAAATGCATATCGTGCACTTCGTGATTTTTTCGGTCAATTTAATCGTCCAAATGTGCATACAATCGGAAAAATCGTGCAAAAATTTGAGCAAACCGGGTCTGTTGGAGAAAATACCAGTGCGTGCTCGTACAGCTCGTACTGCAGAAAATATTGATGCTGTTCGCGATAGTGTGGCAGAAGAGCCGTCCACCTCAACTCGTCGCCGTACCCAACAATTGCACCTCTCATGCTCGTCGTTGATGAACATTATGCATAAAGACTTGCATTTACACGCTTACAAGGTGCAATTGACTCAAGAACTAAATCCTCTTAACCATTCCAAACGTCGTCAATGGTCAGAATGGTGGCAAGAAATGGCAACAGTGGATAATTAGTTTTCGAAGAAAATCATCTTCAGTGATCAGGTACATTTTCACCTCAGTGGATTCGTCAATAAGCAGATTTTCCGCATTTGGGTGAATGATAATTTAAGAGTGATTGTCGAAAAATGCACCCACAAAGAGTGACTGTTTGTGCGGTTTATGGGCTGGCGGCATCATCGGGCCGTATTTTTTCCAAAATGAGGCCCGTCAGGCAGTTACTGTGAATGGTGTTCGCTATCATGAGATGATAACGAACTTTTTATGGCCCGAATTGGAAGATATGGATGTGCACGATATGTGGTTTAAACAGGACCGTACCACTTGCCACACAGCTAACGAAACAATGGCTCTTTTGCGCCGTTGTTCAGACTTGTGGTAATATTTACCTTCATTTTGCCACCTTAATGTTAAGTGGTTCAGATTACACGTGGGAATTAAAATTGTCCCATGAATATTAAATTCCATTAATTGCATGCCTTTTAAACATTGGTTAAAAGGCCGTCAATTTTATACAAATTTAAAAGCAATTATGGTAACTCAGCAAGTTTTTAGCATTCTTGTTCCTATTGGCTAAAAGGCCATAAATTGTAATTGTAATTTAGGAAAGTAAGCATAATTTTAGTATAAATAAGTGATCAATAAAGAATAATTGAATCAGTTAAAACAAATTAATACGCTTTGACTGTTCATTCAAATACCTCCTTTCAAGTAACAAGTGCTTGAAGGGAATTTCTAAACAAAACAAAATTAGTGTCAGTCCAAGTTCATGCGCTTGGATTGAATCCCCACTAATATAAACATTTTGGTGACCCCGAAGCTGTTTTAAGCTTCCCCCACCAGTGGTAAGGGGCTTTCAACAATCTAAACACGCAACCTCAAACACTTGGACAGCAGTCCAACGCTATAACGCCTTCTACACCAGTGGATGCCACAACAAGCAACAATCGATGCTCTACACCAAATTTATCAGTTCCAGCAATTCTGTTGGAGCATATACAACAGGCACCATAACATTGCTGACCAAATTCATCAGTTCCAGCATTTTTTGTTGGAGCATATACAACAGGCACCAAAACATTGGTGACCAAATTCATCAGTTCCTGGATTTTAATCGACAGAACAACAGGCAGAGGCTACCGCATACAATGGCAACGGCGAAACTGTTACTGGATACCCTACTGGAAACGGGCGAATCAATTCAAACGATAGTCCGAAACTTCAAAAAAGACTCTGCGGACAGAAAAACAACCGCAGAATACTTTGAGGAGCGTATAAGACGACTATCGGAAGCTTGGGACCAGTTTGAGGCCAAGGATACAGAATTACGTATGCTTGATGAAGTTAAAAGGCTGAAGGCAGAGCATGAGTATTTTACGGAGGACTACTACTCAAAAATCAGTGAGTTAACAAACTCATATACAAAGTTATTTTCAACAGAGGCTAATCGTATAAAGGCGGTATCCCAACAAAAGCTACCAGCAGATAAAAACACTGGTGCTTCATCATTGCTTCAGCAGGAGTCTATTAAAGACCAAGGCTTGATCAGAAAGGCACAAGCTAGGATGATAGCTCTAAGCAGATTCTTAAAGGTAGAAACCACTACCGATGAAATTCAACCACTTCCATTCTACGACGTCAAACTGGTAACGACCAACAAACTTTGGGACCAGATCGAGGACTTATACGACAGTATATGCGAAAGTTTTGAGGATCCATTACTATCTGGTTTTGACATCGACAGTTTTTATGAGTTAAACGACAAGGTTCAAGAGCGTTTGGTCAGCCTGTCCATAATGGCTAACAAGGTACAAAACGACTGTACAATTAGGCAAACTCATTTAAATCAGCCAACTCATTCACATCAGCCAACTCCTTCAAATCAGTCAACTTCGTCGTTACATTTGCCAAAAGTTACCATACCGAAATTTGATGGCGACTATTTGAAATGGCGACAGTTCTATGAATTGTTTTCTGAAATGGTGGATAAACAGCCGATTCCCACCATTCAGAAAATGTGGTATTTGAAAAACAATTTGTCAGGAGAAGCTGAACATCTAATCAGTCAATTCTCTCTATCCGAGACAAATTATAAAACTACCTGAGGAACCTTACAGGATCGCTACAACAACAAGAGAATTTTAGTATCGAACTTGTTGGTAGAATACTCAACCAACAGTCCGTGACGTCATCTGCTCAATCTATCAAATCTATGCATGACAGCACCAAAGAGTGCTTACTGGCATTGAACAATTTGGAAATTGAAACATCTTCTTGGAATGCAATGCTTATACAAGTATTGATTAAAAAGCTTGATAAAAACACGCACATCAGGTACATGCAACTAACTAACCCAAGGGATGTGACAACGATAACTGAATTTTTATCATTCCTGGAACTTCAATTTCAATCTATGGAAGCAATCGTTCCAAAGGAAAAACCGACACAAAAGGCGCTTTCAACAATAATAACATCCAATGGACACAGCATTATCATATGCAAATTATGCAATAACAGTAGCCATAAACTCTACCACTGCAACAAATTTCGACAATTATCAGAAGAAGAACGACTACGCTGGGTACAACAACGCAAACTATGCGTCAACTGCTTCAGAAGTGATCACGCGTCAAAAAATTGCAAATCAAGTAATTGCAGAAAATGTGAAAAAAGGCACAACACGTTGCTTCACTTGGAGAGGAAAGACAACAACTCACCAAATCCCAGTTCAGGATCAAGCAGGGTCTCACATCCACATACGACAAAAGGGGCGCCTGCCTCAAATGTCGTAGCAATTACATCAGTTCCAGCTACAGCAACAACCAACGTCACAACGCTAGCAACGGCAAGAGTGATAATTTTAGCCCCAAATGGTGCATCAGACGAATTTAGAGCAGTATTGGATTCAGGATCACAAGTGAATGTTGTAGCGAAACGTCTTTGCCAAAAACTATCCATTTCACCATCAGGAGCTTCACTTTGCCTTGATGGCATTGGTGAAATCCAGGTATCGCACAAGCATTCAAATGAAGTCCAGGGATCGTTGCTTCTCAACGAACGTGGAAGCATACGTACTACCAAGTATAATTCCCGCACAACCAAGTTAACATATTGACATTTCATTGTGAGACATTCCCAATAACACTTATCTTGCAGATCCTCACTTTCACCAGCAAGAAAAAATTGATTTGCTACTTGGAGCAGAGTTCTATAACAAATTAACTTAAAATGCTGATGATCTCCCAACCCTACAAAACACAACATTAGGATGGATTGTAGGAGGTGCAATAGGAAAAAATCCAATTCCTAACCCATTGTGTGCACTTACATGTGCTATATTTGCCGGCACTTCATCGGTAGAGGAGGCTATAGAACAGCTCTGGAAATTAGATGAAATTGAATCCACAGGGAAAAATTTGTCGCCATCAGAAAGACAGTGTGAATCACACTTCAACCATAATACGCCTTCCATTCAGGGAAAATCCAGCAGCATTAGGAGAATCCCATACGATGACATATAATAGGTTAATAAGCCTCGAGCGTAGACTTCTGAAAAATGATAAGGTTCGAAATCAATACGTTCAATTTATGCAAGAATATGAACAACTTGGACACATGCAAAGAATCAACCCCAACACCTTATTAGATCCCAAGTACTTCATTCCTCATCATTGCGTATTAAAACCTGACAGCACCACAACCAAACTACGAGTAGTGTTCGACGCATCAGCCAAAACTTCCACAGGTCACTCTCTTAATGACTTAATGTTTAACGGCCCAACTGTTCAAAGTGAGCTATTTTCAATTTTACTTCGTTTTCGCCTGCCGAAATTTGTATTTACCACTGACATCGAAAAAATGTACAGACAAATATTGATTCATCCCGACAATCATCAATTTCAACTTATAATATGGAGGAAGGATCCATCATCACCCATCAACTACTACAAGCTCAACACAGTCACATACGGTACCCGGGCAGCACCCTATTTAGCCACACAATGCTTGCGAAGAATCGCCGACGAGAACATTGTCTATTGTCCATATGGAGATAATTTCTATGTGGATGATGGCCTTGGAGGTTCAGATAGTCTTAACACAGCCATAGAAACACAAAAGGAACTCATTATGATTCTAAAACAACACGGCTTCAATCTCAAAAGATGGTGTGGAAACCATCCACAACTGCTAAAGAACATTCCACTCGGCGATCAGGAGGTGAATTTAGATTTCAGCAGTAACAACGCTAACACTGTGAAAACGTTAGGATTACTATGACTGCCTAAAACGGACCGTTTTTTGCGTCAAGGTAAAAATGAACCCGCTAAAAACTGTATCAAAACGTTCAGTGACGTCGGATCTAGCAAGGTTATATGATCCTCTTGGATTAGTGGCTCCTGTTGTTGTGAAGGCAAAAATATTTATTCAACAATTATGGCAACTAAAGTTAGATTGGGATGAACCATTACCAAGGGAGCTTCAAACAGACTGGAATACATTTAGAACCGAATTGGATAGCTTAAACAACCTACAAATCTTAAGACATATCTTCAAGGGTGACGTTCCAGTAAGAACGCAACTACATGTGTTTGCGGATGCATCTGAAAAGGCATTTGGTGCAGCGGTATACATCCGCACAATCTTCAACTTTTCATACATTCGTTACTAACCGAGTAGCTACAATTCCATCACTAACCTTGCCCAACCAATGGTGCTATGTTCGATCAAAGGACAATCCAGCTGACGTATTATCCAGGGGGTTATCAGCAGTAAAATTGGCTTCATGTGACTTATGGTTTTACGGGCCACCATTCCTACACGGAAGAGAAGAAATGTGGCCACCCTCGTTTTCATCACAACCACACATCCCAACTGATACTGACATTGAAAAAAGGAAGATAGCTCCAATCACGGCAGTCACCATCGTCAACGATGATTTTGTATATACGATTCACCACAGGAATTCCTGCAAGTCTCTACAAAGAATATTGGGATATGTCTTTAGATTCATCAAAAATTCGAGGATAAGAAAACAAGAGCGGCCTATATGCAAATCATTAACTCCAGTTGAACTCGATGATGCACTATTCTTGATAATACGAACCATTCAGGCTTCTGACTTCTCAGCAGAATTAAAACAACTCCAAAACCACAACGGAGTAGACAAAAGTAGTTCCATCAGCAGCATATCACCATTCCTAGATGAAAGACGTATCCTACGAGTTGGGGGCCGACTTGAGGCGGCCATGTTACAGTATGATGCAAAACACCCCATGTTGATCTCACATAACGACCCTCTCGTCAAGCTGTTATTTATAATGATTCATGAAGAAAATAAACATTGTGGTCCTCAGGCGCTACTGAACATAATGAGACAACGATTTTGGCCAGTAAAGGGAAAGATAATGGCAAGATCAACAGTTCAGAAATGCATCAGATGTACCAGATCACGACCACAACTGTGCCAACAAATCATGGGAAACCTCCCACAAGCTCGGGTTTCTCCTGCACGACCATTCATCAACGCTGGTGTAGACTACTGCGGTCCATTTTGGATCCACTACAAAATCAGAGGAAAACGGCCAACAAAGGCTTATATTGCTGTCTTCTGTTGTTTCGCTACGAAGGCCGTGCATCTCGAATTAGTGTCAGACTTGTCTACTGAAGCTTTTATCGGCCCCTTAAAAAGATTCATTGGTCGTTGCCAGAACATCTACTCTGACGCTACCAATTTCATAGAAGCCAGGAACCAACTGTCAGAATTATCTGAGAGCATTTACTCCAAAAGGGGACAGGAAACAATCATGTCCTCAACCAGCTCAAAAGGAATACAGTTTCACTTTATTCCCCCAAGAGCACCGCATTTCGGAGGATTATGGGAAGCAGCGGTGAAATCTGCAAAGTACCTCTTTCTACGCAGTGTTGCAACTGCAAATTTAACACAGGAAGAATTAGAAACTGTAATAGTCGAAATTGAAGCAATTCTTAACTCCCGTCCACTAACACCTTTATCAAATGATCCAGACAACATTGAGGCATTAACTCCTGGACATTTTTTAATTGGCGAGGCACTTACATCACCAGTGGATAGCAGAGCAGTACCTATGAAGACTTCAACATTGTCACATTGGAATCTTGTATTTCGCTTAAAACAACAATTCTGGAAACGATGGACCAACAAGACAATTCACCCGTTATGAAATGGCCTTTAGGAAAAGTTGTTCAAGTTCACCCTGGAGACGATGGAATTGTAAGAGACGCTGAAGTAAAAACCGCTACTGGTCTATTCAAGCGACCAATACATCGACTAGCGCTATTACCCGTCGAAACAAACAACGAACAAGAAGAGGGTCCAAACAATCATCATAATGACATTATTCATCATACTTTTGCAGTTTCCAATGGCATTTGGAACTCCAATCGAAAATAAGAAATTTGGATCAAGGGTCGGAAACCATTTTGAGCTAATTGGAACAGCAGCTATTTCAACTACTGAATAGAATTTATTCGTATACTATGATTTAGCGTCTTATTGGTCCGAAACATCAATCCTTGTCAATGGGACAAGGTCATTGGAAAACGTGTGCAAGCTTATCACAACGAACACATCATGTCTCGGTATCATTGATCACTTTCGGCACATGGAGAGAGAACTAGAACTAGATAACCGACTACTACGTGTTAAAAGAGGAGCACTGGATATTGTTGGTAATATAGCCCATCCATTATTTGTCGTACTGGATTCAGAATACGCCGAACAGATGTCAGAAACAATAAAACGAGTCAATGAAAATGAATCGTATTTGCTAAAATTATTGAAGAATCAGACATCAATCGTTGATTCCACAATTAATATCATCCGGCAAATTCAAATAACAGCTAAGGCAAGATTTGAACAATTGGAGCAGGAAATTCAAATCTTCTCAAATGATATACATGACATCGAAAATGTGCTGTTTCAAATGCAACTTAATCAACTATTTAATTCAGCTGTTCTTGAGTTAACATTAGTTGCAAACAATATAAAAGGCATACAATCATCAATCCTTGACACTCTCATGGATACACATCATGGACAAATCAGTCCAGGTTACTGACTCCAGAACAGTTACAAAATGAAGTTGATCAGATCTCACTCCATTCACCACCATCAATGAGTCTTCCAGTAACAGAAAAAACTAAAATGCTACAATTATTCAAACTCATGAAGGTAAAAGGCAGACTAACTCAGCAACACGCTGTTTTTAAAATTACTCTACCATTGATTGAACGTGAAAAACTCCAGATGTTTCACTTGATTCCTGTACCCAACATAATGAATAATACAATGGTCTCCACTAAACCATGTGCTACGTTTTTGGGCATATCTGCATCCCATGATGACCCTAATATTTACCATCATTGTGTGAGTCACCTTAATGTTAAGTGGTTCAGATTACACGTGGGAATTAAAATTGTCCCATGAATATTAAATTCCATTAATTGCATGCCTTTTAAACATTGGCCTTTTAAACATTGGTTAAAAGGCCGTCAATTTTATACAAATTTAAAAGCAATTATGGTAACTCAGCAAGTTTTTAGCATTCTTGTTCCTATTGGCTAAAAAGGTCATAAATTGTAAGTCAGTGTAATTTAGGAAAGTAAGCATAATTTTTGTATAATTAAGTGATCAATAAAGAATAATTTAATCAGTTAAAACAAATTAATACGCTTTGACTGTTCATTCAAATACCTCTTTTCAAGTAACAAGTGCTTGAAGGGAATTTCTAAACAAAACAAAATTAGTGTCAGTCCAAGTTCATACGCTTGGATTGAATCCCCACTAATATAAACAGCCGTGTTATCTTACGTGGTGGCGATGTCAATTGGCCGCCAAGATCATGTGATTTGACACCGTTGGACTTCTTTCTTTGGGGTTATTTGAAAGATAAGCCAGCAACAATTCAAGAGCTAAAGGATGAGATAATTCAGCACATTAACGGCTGCCGAGGTCGCGGTGGCCATTTCGCCGATATCCTGTTCTATACATAATTGAACCATACCATATTATCATAATAAAAAGAAATGACAATAATTTCCTAAAAGGCGTATGCCTTTTCCTAAAAGGCGTATGCCTTTTCCGAGGCATCAGAAGAAACGTGAAGCTAGACAGAGGAATCAGGAGTGTAATGTACCCATCTCGGAATACGAATACTGTTAACTTCGTGATATGAAGTTATAAATTTTTTCCAGTTATTTTCAGTGGAAAGCGGAAGTAAATCGCCCCAATCGATGTTATCGAGCCACACTCGTTGCATGATCATTTTCGCCACAATCACAACGGGACCGAGCCAACCAACAGGATCAAACAACTTGGCAATAATGGACAAAACTTTCCTTTTTGTATGATACGATTTGTATCCAAAGTTTTCGAACTACTTGATTCAACGAAAGTCAGAAGTTTTGCATCAACCAAATGTTCCGCTCGGAAACCCTCTAAAATAGATCGATCGTTAGAAGTCCATTTTCTAAAATTGAATTTTGCTGAAGCCAACGCAGCTATCAGTTGATCACGAGCGATCAAGGCAGTTGAAACATCGTAAGTCCCTGTTAAAACGTCGTCGACGTACATGCACTTTCGTCGAATGTGCGATGCTAAAGGGTACTCAGACTCAGAATCGTCAGCCAACTGCAACAAAATGCGAATGACCAGATGACGAGCACAATTCACACCAAAAGTCAGAGTCTTCAGTTCGTAATCCCTAACGTTCTCCGTCGGAGAATCTCGAAATAAGATCCGTTGAAATGGAGTGTGAGCAGGATCAACCGATCCGATATATTTGCGTTATGTCGATATATTTGCGTTATGTCGCAATTGAAAACAAATTTAAAGAGACGCCATTGAAGTATTAAAAGTACAAAATCAGACTGCAAAGTGGGGCCCACATAAGGACACATAAGGTCGTTTAGACTCACTCCATTTGACGTTTTATTCGAAGCATTAAAAACGACACGCAATTTCGTAGTTTTCCGTTCAGGTCTAACTACGGGATGATGAGGCAAATAACAAGATAACATGGTAGCAGAAGTTGGACTTGAAACAAGTTCCATATTGCAAATGTTCATTAACGACGTCGTCGTACATTTGCTTAATTTCAGGTCTTCGCAAAAGAGGATTCTGTATATTGCTTTAGGACATTTGATCTAGATGCACCTAAGCTTAAATGCTGAGGAAATTCTGACTTGAATGAGAGCGTAACAACGTAGCGACCATCAGAATACCGACGTTTAGTTTTCTTATAATTCTCCTCACAAATCTTTTCAAAAGTTGATGTGATTTTCCGCTTAGGGGTTTCCTCAAGTTCACAGAATCGAAGAAGATTTCTATTCAGGCAATCTTTCTCCGAAAATTCTACCTTAGTAGAAAAGAGACGAACCTGAGGTTGTATAATTGGACCGGTAACAATCCAACCGAAAACAGTATTCTGAGCTAACAACGAACCTAAAACATTTTTAGGTATTTTTCTTACTTGAATGCTGGAATAAAGTTCAGCCCCAAGTAAAAGATCACCAGGTCAACTTTCAAAGAAATTCGCATCCGCCAAAAGAATATTTGGTTATTTTGCCCTTACATTGGTAGGTACTGCACAAGATGGTAAACTTCCCGAAAAATTTGACAACCGCTAAAACTTCCAACGAAAAGGATGTGTCAACCGAAGAACCAATTTTAACAGAACAAATTTTCTTAGAAGTAGACGAAATTTGTTCAACGCCGGAGATGCGACAATTCGTAGAGTATGTCGCAAGTTTCATGCGATTTTTCAAACGTTCCGATGTGAATGAACTTTCCAAAGCAGGGTTGGATACGTAATACCCTAAGAACGATATTCACCATAGCCGTTCCCAAAAGCACATCCTTATTCAACGAGTTATGAAATACCTGTTTAGCAGGATATGTAGGATTGGCACCATTCGACGTGGATTGTGTATTGGGATCAGCTGTTGTAGGTTTAGGAAGACGAAGAGCTGTACCTGAACCAACAGCCGAATTAGAAGAAGTATTCTCCATAGCCGATCCCTCATTCGAATCGCGATTCAATAAATTATGGTGACGTTTATTACATTTAGAACAATTATAAGTACTACCACAATCCTTAGCTTCATGTGTCCTTGAAAGACAATTGACACAACAATGAAACTTGTTAACGATAGAGTATCTATCAGCAACCTGATTTTTTCATAGAACGCAAAGTGTTTACCGACGTAGTGGCCTTTGTATGATGCGATTTTACTTTTAATTCAGTGGTCCTTTTTGAAAGATGAGAACCTCGGAGATCACGCGAACACTCAAGTGCCGATCTTTTCCGTCAGAAAGCGATCTAAATCACTCCAGAGCGATAAAGCCTTTTTATCTTTAACCGACTGTTCCCAAACATTATCCGTAGTGGAAGGCAACCGTTGAAGACACATAAAAACAATCATGTGTGAGCTCAAATCCCCAGAAGAGGAGATGTCTAAAGTAGACAGAGCAGACAAACAACTGTTTATACCTTATCCAGAAAAGGAAGATTAAAAAGCGAAATAAGCTGATGATTTACCAACAAACGTACATTTTCATATATATCGGTAAGGCTTTTCCAGACGATGTCAAAACCTTTATTAGTAGGCGGCGCTTTTGAAACAAGTTCTCGTGCATCGCCACTTGTTTTATCAAGTAACGCAAAAAGTCGAACAATGGGACTTACACACGATTTATTTATGTAAACCGCGGTGAAAAAATCAAGAAAAGTGGGCCAAGAAATTACTTTACTGTCGAAAACCGGTATATTGCACGGCGGAAGGTTAAAATTAAAACCAAAATCTTCCGATGTAACCGGTTCAGAAGTAGATTTCTCATTTGGTTTTGCGTTAGTATGGATTTGCGGTTCCAAATTTTTCAATTTCTCGTTAATTGCCGCTTAACAACTGACGTACGCATTAAAACTTGCGTCATATTTTGCTTCCGCTGCGTCCACACAAGAGGATGCAGAGTTTTCAGATTTCTCCAAATAACTTAAACACTATTTATAGGAATATTTATACAGTTTCCCATAAACCGCTAAGTTCTGTTCCGCGTATTTCTAGCGTAAAAAACGTATGCGCATTTTCGCGAATTTTCATTAAACTTTGATTCGAATTTAATAAGAGCGTCGGACTCTCTAATAAAAATATCCAAAGCGTTATCAGACATTGCGTTATTTAATAAAAAATAAAATAATAGTACAAAAATTGTTAAGAATTTTAACAAAAATATCGAAAAATAATTTTATTAAATGTACGACACAAACGATGTATGTTGCGACTATCCTGGAGTGTAGGTTGCCTATACTCAGTTAACCAAAACAATACAATAAGTGTGTTACCCAAATTTACCCAAAAGCGTTCCCGTACTCGAAAATTGGGTAAATGAGAGCGTTTATGAGAGTGTATTAGTGTTTCTCTTTTTACCGAAAGCTACCCAGACTTTTTCTTTGGGTAAATTGGGTAAATTGTCAAAAGAACAGTTGACAAACAAAAACAGCTGTTTTATAATTGTAAAAAATAAAACTAAGGAACTTCAGCGATGCTAATTTAGCCCTTTTCGTGTTTCAAAAAACTGCAGATATTTTCTGTTTATAAAAAAGGGACAGATCGGCACCTTTTAATTTGTCTTACCGTTTTTTTTTTTAAATTGTAACGCCCCTCTTTTACATTGGCACTTTGAAAAAACAATGAAAAAAGCTCATAGACATTAAATTATGAGAAAAATATATTTATTAGAAATAACTATGTGTAGCTTTCAAAGAGGAAAATATCAAAATCTCGAAATTTCGAAATTTCGTGCCACTGTAAACGGCGGGTAACTTTAATATATTTTTTTGAGTTTTTTATTTCAATTTTCGCATTTCTCCATTAGCGCGTTTTCACTTGTTGTGTTACACTTTTTACACCTTAAATTTTGGCATCACTGATGCATTTGACATTTTTTTGGGCTAAAAGTGTTTTTTGGCGTTCCCGTACTTTTGGGTAATTTTGTCATTTTATGAGAGTATTTTGTACTTACCGAACTTTACCACGAAAGTAAGGGAACACAGCTAATGTGTGTATGTAAGCTGTAATATTAAATGTAAGTAACCAGAGTTTTTGTGTTTGTATATTAAAACACAAGAATAAAGCTTTGCACATTAAATATTTGCGGCTTAGCAATTATTTTCGCAGTCTCCTGTGACAGCGCAAATAACAGTTTCCGCAAAAGATGATTTTCGTGTAGCACACACCGCGTACCTTACATCAGGATCACGAATTCCACTCACAAACGCTTCAATTTTGAACTCATCTAATAATGGATGATTTTCGCCCGGATATGACAGCTGCACCAATCGTTCAATTTCTGTTGCAAAATCTTGCAACGATTCATTTGCTTTCTGAAGTCTACCTCTAAGTTCCATTCGGTAAATTTCCTTTTGTGTTCGCCACCATACTTTCGCTGCAGTGCCACCATTTTGTCGTCATAATTATTTCTGCAGGTGATTGCCACACTTTCTAGAATTTCTGCAGCGCTTCCTTTTAAGGCCAGAATCAATTCTATAGCTTTTTCTTCGATGTTCCACATATTCTGGCAACTGTCTCGAACTGGAACTTAAAAACATTAAACGATACGCTGCCGTCAAAAGTAGGGGCCTTTGCTCTACCAGAAGTTTCCGAAATAATTTGTACTGGGCCCTCTTGACATTCAGAATTATTTATTTTACTTTCCAGATCTTGCAGATTTTTCTCCACGTCATTCTCTAAGTCGGTCACTCTTTTTGAAACCTCGGAAATTTCTCTAGAAGTTTCTTAAAACTTTTCTTCCATCTTCTTTAGCAAATTCTCATTCGTCTCCATCTTGGGAAGTTTTTCGTTGTCGGCTCTAGATTTTGCTTGAAGTTAAGCTTATAATTTTTCGTTGTCTGCTCTAGAAGCTTCTAATAGCTTCTTGTTGTCTCCTCTCGAAGTTTCTAACAATTTCGCGTTGTCTGCTCTAGAAGTTTCTAACATTTTCATGTTGTCTGCTTTAGAAGATTCTAGCAGTTTTTTGTTGTCTTCCATCTTTTGCATCATAGCAGCCAACATTGTGCTTAACTCCATGTTACCATTTCTTCTTTTTCGTCAAATTAATTCGCAAGTCGCAATGTCAATGTTACGCCGCTCGAATTCCTCTATCAGCCTCTTTTGTAATTCTGTCTTATTACCCGCTGTCGGTAGCTCCAACTTACTTAATTCCTTCTTGAGTTGCTCCACTTTAAGCTCCTCCAATTTCATGACTGCTTATTATTTTGTTACAATTTTAACCTTTATAAAATGGTTGATTTATTTACCTTCTAAATAAACCGAGTTCTTTCTATATTGCAAATAATAAACACTGTTTGAAATTATTTATAGCTCTATTTATTTATTACAGGCACTAAAAATTACAGAAAAACACTTTAATATCACACTTTATTTACACGGTGTAGATAGACTAAACGTTAGCCACACTTTAGTTCTTGACACTTAGCGTTTTATTTATAAACTGAACTACTTTGCCAACTTGCTGGCGTTTTTATATATGCGGGTTAATATATCTATAATATGGCAGGACCTTAACGCAAGGAACGTCGATTGAGGAGATAGTATGACTAATTTGAATGGCAGGAATCTTTTTGATTGGCTGAGGGACACTGGTTCACGATTCAGAAGGGTCTGTGATATTAACCCCTCCTTTCCCAATGGGTCATCTTTCCTCGACCACTTTTTGATAAGCGCGAACATTTTAGATTTTGACAGCCCCAATTTCTCTGTTTCTTCAATTTCCACCTTCTCTGATCACTATCCTCTAAAATTGCGGATTAATTTACCTAATTTTGATATTATTTTTCTTCCCCCTCGTTGTTTTACTTCGTATGAGAGGACAATATGGAAAGATTTTCAAAGGGATCTTGATAGGGAGTTGGCTGGATTACTGCCAAGATAGATTCTTACATCGATTACTTTACTAGAGGTGTTAATCGAGTGCTTATTGACCATACTGAATCCGTTGAAATGGGCAACAGAAAATTTTTTGTTCCTGATGATGTCAAAAAACTCTTTAGAATTAAGAACGCTTGGCAGAGGAGATTAAAGAAAATTTTTCATAGAAACTTCAACAGGAGAAGCTCCGAATATTTGAACCTATCGTCACAGCTGAACCTACTCAAGATATTGATTAAGGAAAGAGTGGAGATTAGTCAAGCGAAGATGTTCAACGATAGGCTAAAGAATATTAGGCCTGGTCCGAATGCTTACAGGCAGTTATATGGTGTAATTGGGAATAGGAGAAGGGAACATTTTCCGAAATTGGTCGTGGATGACATGACATATATGGATGTTTCTTATCCGAATTCAACAATTTGGTCAACATTTTTCGCAAATTTACTCTACGGGTACGCCGATGGTTTCTCATGGGCCTGATATTATTACCAAAATAGATTCCTACCTTGCACTAGTTCCGTCAAGAATTTACTCCTTTGATGATAGTTTTGGGTCCCTCAATAACACGGATTGTACGCATTTTACTAATCCATCTGAGGTGACTTCAATAATAGGGACACTAAATGCGAAGAAATCTGCGGGGGTAGATAAAATATCTAACTTTCTCTTGAGAAAGCTTTCTGTAGCTGCCGTGGATTATTTGACCATAATTTTCAATAACTGTTTGAATAACGGGTACTTCCCAGACTCCTGGAAGATTGCAAAGATTTTTCCACTTCAAAAGAAGCCGGATAACTTTGAGGTGCATAACTCGAGACCCATATCTATGTTATCGAATGTGGGTAAATTATTCGAGAGAGTGTTGGGTTCCAAGATGGAGTTAGATGTCGGCTTTGACTACATTCCTCAGAATAAGTTTGGTTTTAAAAGGGGCCACTCTTTTTCGCATGCCTTGCTCAAATTTCATGACGATGTGATACGGAACCTGGGAGATCAGCAGTGTACAGTAGCTGTTTCGTTAGACATAGAGAAGGCCTTCGACCGAGCATACCAGAATGGAATTGAGTTCAAACTTATCCAAATAGGATTTGATCCCTTTATAGTTAAATTATTTAGAAGTTTTTTTCAGGATAGATATTTTTTTGTGCAGCTGAATCAGGTTTGTTCACAGCGGGAACCGGTTTTTAGTGGAGTGGCTCAGGGCTCTATATTGGCCCCTCTTCTTTATAGCATTTTAGTTTATGACTTCCCTCATTATTTTGGTGATTCCAAAAGCATCCTTTATGCCGATGACTCCTTAATATACGCCCACGATACTTCCCCGATTTCAGCCCTGGAACGAGTTTCTGCACACCTTTTGGTTATTAGGGATTTTTATGAAAAGTGGGGTATAAGGATTAACCCTGCAAAATCCGAGGCCATTTGTTTGAGGAATCCTTCTGGGAAGTGTCCCCACTACGTTGTTCCACAGAGTAGGCTCCTAAAATTATCTTTGGGTGGCGTTGAAATTCCTTTTAGGGACAATATTAAGTATCTCGGTGTAACCTTTAGTAAACTCGTCAAATTTAATGGACATGCGCGGATGGCGAGGGCAAAGGCCCGGAGAGTTGCATCGATGTTCACTAAATTGTTGATTAATCACCACTTAAGTCGGGAATCAAAGCTTCTAATATACAAGGTGAGCATCAGGACCGTGCTACTCTATGGATTTTCAGTTTGGTTTACCATTTCTCCTACGGTTGCTAGGGAACTCGAGATTGTTGAGCGTAGTGTACTAAGATTGTGTGTCAATCGCAATTATCGGTCATATAACAGAAGATTTTCTAATAAGTATATATATGAGGAGTCCGGTGTTACTCCATTATGTTTCTATGCTCTGACTCTTTTGCGTAACTTTTCTCGTAAACTACAATTTCACACCAATTCATTAATTTCTGAAATTTACGACCGTCGAATAGACTTAGGCTGGTCAGACTGTTTATATATATCACCAATTGGTGTTCTTAACGAGGACATTGAAACGTCGGATGGTCTTTCACTCTTACCTGAATTTTATAGACTTAATAACCGTACCTGCCATCGCGGCTGATTTCATATTCCGTCGTACAGTGCCTTATTTACTTGAAAAGTCGATTTGTTCAGCGCTTGAATTCGACCTTACGGTGGGTTTCGATCGTTCTGCAAACCGATTTTTATTCCTGTACTTTTTTTTAGAATAAGTTACTTTTTATATGTATTAGTACCTTGCTATATCTGTCATATATATTTACCGATCTTTTGAATTTAATTTCATACCCCTGTAAATATTGTATATAATTAATAGTTCTAAGTAGCCATAAGTTGTACATATTATCTTTAAGTTATTATAAGTATATATAATACTCTTAATTTAGATTTTTAAGTTCCACAACCCTCCTCCCCCCCCCCAACCCATCCCTTTTTCTCAATTTTTACTTAAAATTCTGATCTATCCTGTAAACTTAGTGCCGGGAGCAAGCACATTCTCCTTCCTTCTCTACGCTTAATTCCATAGAATATGTTTTTTTTTTTTTTCTAACAGCAAGATGCGTTCTCTCTTTAACTCATTAGAATCATACATATAGTTCTAAGTGTACATTAATTATCTAAAAAAAGAAAATCTTGTATAATTTTAATTCCTAAAGTCTCAATAAAACCTTTACTACTACTACTACTAATATGGCAGAACCGTCTGGAAGCTGCATACTGGCAACTTTGAGAATGTTCTTTTACAGTTTGACATAAGAAACATTAGTTATGGTGAAGGGTTGCCATTTATTTGTTTTATATATAAGGGCTAACATATGGGGATTTGTGTTTCTATGAGTAAATGGAATTTCTGTAACAATACGTTTCGTAAAAAAAAAAATTAAAAAATTAAAGAAATTAAGGGTTGATGCCACAAAATAGATGGAGGCTCGAAATAAAAAGAAATTATTTCCACTTTTTGTCATTTTTTTCTTGGGATCCGGTTCGATTGGACCAAATGTTTGCCGTAGATGCAAATTCCAAATGAAATAAAATTTTTTGTCTTTTTCAATTCTTGATTACAGGATAAGCCTCTATTTTTATTAATATAAATATTTATATTACCTTCGTAAGAGTTACGTAGCAAAGGAGTACAATGGTAAGATTATATGTTGAACACGATCATAAAACAAAGAAGTAAGAGCGGCTAAATTCGGCTATGCCGAATCTTACCCAAGAAACATTTTTACGGACTCTCCGATACGTACGGATTCATGAATCTGGCTTCTACTGTATGTTTACGGTCCGAAAATGCGTATCCATTAAAGCTTGTATGTAAACGAAACATTAACGGACCGTATAATTAAATTTTCGAAAACAATACGTTTTTACTCCGTTTTGGTGTATCCGTTTCTGTACCGTCAAATACGGACCACTGTTTTTAATCAGTTTTCCTTCCGTTGCTTTTGGATTTGCTTAGTAATAAAAAACGAATACATAAATATCCCTTAGGTAAATATTTATGAAATTGAAAACAAGTTTTACGATGATGTGTGCAAAATTATGTTGATGTGCAAATAAAAATATTGCCCGACAGCCTAAAATAATTTTGTGAAAAAATTTGCTAATTTGCATTGTCTGCTTCATCATATCGGAAGTAACACAATTTAAAACCAAAATTAAATATTTGTTTTAATTTTTTCATGATTTTTAAAGGGCCACAATCGCAGTGATTGATGGGTGGTAATTGTGCTGGAGGTTAATATGGTATTTGTTGGATTTAGTTTATTAAGTTTTGTTATTTTAATTTAAATATATTTGTTTAATAAATTTAAAAAAAATAAAAATTTGGTATTAACAATGAAAATAATATGCCTTTACACAAATCCGTTTTTGTTGAAAAAATGGTACGAATGCGGACCGAATACGGATCCATAAACGATCCGTCACTGACGGACTATTAACGGACAACTCCGTTTTTCATCCGATATATCCGGTCCGTAAACGGTCCGTCATTGACGGACTTTTAACGGATAACTCCGTTTTTCATCCAATATCCGGTCCGTAAACGGTCCGTCATTGACGGTTTCTAAACGGATTCGAATCAGTTTCGATGTTCCTTAAAATCCGTTTTCTGGTGCATTTACGGATAAAGAAAACGGTACGTAAACGGAGTTGGATTCCGTTTATGACGGACCGAAACCGGTACGTAAACTGTACGTATTGTTTGTTGGGTATATACCCTTCACCATGGTTGGGAAAAAACTGATGTTTATATATGGACATATATGGAATGTACAGATTTATATACAGACGCCCTTAAGAGGAAATTAACCATTTTGTTTGATGATAAAACTTGAACGCGGGAAAATTTATGGTTCCACAAAATAGGTATTTAAAAAAGATTTATGTTTTGGGCATACCTTTTTGGTATCTGAACCGATATTTCCAAGTTTTTTAGCAAATATGTTATACTAAAGATTTTCGATCTTTTGCTATATATAAGACGTATCTATAGGTCATATTACAGGTCTAGAATAGTGTTTGTTGTTTGTGTATAAAAGGTGAAGAGGTTTGGGATTTTATTTCGCTTTTTTATTAAAAAATATTTTTAATTTCTTTAGCTTAATTTTAAAAATTTGAAGGAAAATAGTTTATAAATTTTTTTTTATAAATTATTATAAGTTATGACCTAAAATAGTTGCACTCAAAGGGAAATTATGTATAAAATTTTCTTAATATATGAGAAATAAAATGGTTTAAAAATCTGTTTATAAATTCTTTTAAATCGGAGCAAAAACTAGAAATAAAACCGTTTGTATTTTGTTTGTATCAGAGGGTTTTTATAAAAATTTTGATGTTTTTAACCTGGATCATTAAATTATTAATTTAAAATTTTATTTAAATTAATTATTTAATGTTAAAAAACAAAAAAAAGTCTTAAGAAAATATAAAAAAATTGTACAAAAAAAAGTTTAATAGACGGGGAATCGAACTCGCGCCTAGAGAAAAAAAGTATTTGTGACATAGCGTTTAGACAACCGAGCTATTGAGGTCATGCGAAATCATCGTTAATATAATTAAATAAACCTTTTTCGTTCATTAGAGATTTGTTTGGTTTTTATTTAAATGACACATCTTTGTATGTGTTTGTTGTTTGTGTATAAAAGGTGAAGAGGTGAAAGAAAAGAATTTCAACAAATCGTTATAAGGAATCACTAAAACTGCATGTGTTTTATTTCTACAAAAACGTTTGATTTAGCTGGGAAATTTGCAATTGGGATTTTTTTAGCATTCTTGTTCCTATTGGCTAAAAGGTCATAAATTGTAAGTCAGTGTAATTTAGGAAAGTAAGCATAATTTTTGTATAATTAAGTGATCAATAAAGAATAATTTAATCAGTTAAAACAAATTAATACGCTTTGACTGTTCATTCAAATACCTCTTTTCAAGTAACAAGTGCTTGAAGGGAATTTCTAAACAAAACAAAATTAGTGTCAGTCCAAGTTCATACGCTTGGATTGAATCCCCACTAATATAAACAGCCTTGTTATCTTACGTGGTGGCGATGTCAATTGGCCGCCAAGATCATGTGATTTGACACCGTTGGACTTCTTTCTTTGGGGTTATTTGAAAGATAAGCCAGCAACAATTCAAGAGCTAAAGGATGAGATAATTCAGCACATTAACGGCTGCCGAGGTCGCGGTGGCCATTTCGCCGATATCCTGTTCTATACATAATTGAACCATACCATATTATCATAATAAAAAGAAATGACAATAATTTCCTAAAAGGCGTATGCCTTTTCCTAAAAGGCGTATGCCTTTTCCGAGGCATCAGAAGAAACGTGAAGCTAGACAGAGGAATCAGGAGTGTAATGTACCCATCTCGGAATACGAATACTGTTAACTTCGTGATATGAAGTTATAAATTTTTTCCAGTTATTTTCAGTGGAAAGCGGAAGTAAATCGCCCCAATCGATGTTATCGAGCCACACTCGTTGCATGATCATTTTCGCCACAATCACAACGGGACCGAGCCAACCAACAGGATCAAACAACTTGGCAATAATGGACAAAACTTTCCTTTTTGTATGATACGATTTGTATCCAAAGTTTTCGAACTACTTGATTCAACGAAAGTCAGAAGTTTTGCATCAACCAAATGTTCCGCTCGGAAACCCTCTAAAATAGATCGATCGTTAGAAGTCCATTTTCTAAAATTGAATTTTGCTGAAGCCAACGCAGCTATCAGTTGATCACGAGCGATCAAGGCAGTTGAAACATCGTAAGTCCCTGTTAAAACGTCGTCGACGTACATGCACTTTCGTAGAATGTGCGATGCTAAAGGGTACTCAGACTCAGAATCGTCAGCCAACTGCAACAAAATGCGAATGACCAGATGACGAGCACAATTCACACCAAAAGTCAGAGTCTTCAGTTCGTAATCCCTAACGTTCTCCGTCGGAGAATCTCGAAATAAGATCCGTTGAAATGGAGTGTGAGCAGGATCAACCGATCCGATATATTTGCGTTATGTCGATATATTTGCGTTATGTCGCAATTGAAAACAAATTTAAAGAGACGCCATTGAAGTATTAAAAGTACAAAATCAGACTGCAAAGTGGGGCCCACATAAGGACACATAAGGTCGTTTAGACTCACTCCATTTGACGTTTTATTCGAAGCATTAAAAACGACACGCAATTTCGTAGTTTTCCGTTCAGGTCTAACTACGGGATGATGAGGCAAATAACAAGATAACATGGTAGCAGAAGTTGGACTTGAAACAAGTTCCATATTGCAAATGTTCATTAACGACGTCGTCGTACATTTGCTTAATTTCAGGTCTTCGCAAAAGAGGATTCTGTATATTGCTTTAGGACATTTGATCTAGATGCACCTAAGCTTAAATGCTGAGGAAATTCTGACTTGAATGAGAGCGTAACAACGTAGCGACCATCAGAATACCGACGTTTAGTTTTCTTATAATTCTCCTCACAAATCTTTTCAAAAGTTGATGTGATTTTCCGCTTAGGGGTTTCCTCAAGTTCACAGAATCGAAGAAGATTTCTATTCAGGCAAACTTTCTCCGAAAATTCTACCTTAGTAGAAAAGAGACGAACCTGAGGTTGTATAATTGGACCGGTAACAATCCAACCGAAAACAGTATTCTGAGCTAACAACGAACCTAAAACATTTTTAGGTATTTTACTTACTTGAATGCTGGAATAAAGTTCAGCCCCAAGTAAAAGATCACCAGGTCAACTTTCAAAGAAATTCGCATCCGCCAAACGAATATTTGGTTATTTTGCCCTTACATTGGTAGGTACTGCACAAGATGGTAAAGTAAAGAAGTAGACGAAATTTGTTCAACGCCGGAGATGCGACAATTCGTAGAGTATGTCGCAAGTTTCATGCGATTTTTCAAACGTTCCGATGTGAATGAACTTTCCAAAGCAGGGTTGGATACGTAATACCCTAAGAACGATATTCACCATAGCCGTTCCCAAAAGCACATCCTTATTCAACGAGTTATGAAATACCTGTCTAGCAGGATATGTAGGATTGGCACCATTCGACGTGGATTGTGTATTGGGATCAGCTGTCGTAGGTTTAGGAAGACGAAGAGCTGTACCCGAACCAACAGCCGAATTAGAAGAAGTATTCTCCATAGCCGATCCCTCATTCGAATCGCGATTCAATAAATTATGGTGACGTTTATTACATTTAGAACAATTATAAGTACTACCACAATCCTTAGCTTCATGTGTCCTTGAAAGACAATTGACACAACAATGAAACTTGTTAACGATAGAGTATCTATCAGCAACCTGATTTTTTCATAGAACGCAAAGTGTTTACCGACGTAGTGGCCTTTGTATGATGCGATTTTACTTTTAATTCAGTGGTCCTTTTTGAAAGATGAGAACCTCGGAGATCACGCGAACACTCAAGTTCCGATCTTTTCCGTCAGAAAGCGATCTAAATCACTCCAGAGCGATAAAGCCTTTTTATCTTTAACCGACTGTTCCCAAACATTATCCGTAGTGGAAGGCAACCGTTGAAGACACATAAAAACAATCATGTGTGAGCTCAAATCCCCAGAAGAGGAGATGTCTAAAGTAGACAGAGCATACAAACAACTGTTTATACCTTATCCAGAAAAGGAAGATTAAAAAGCGAAATAAGCTGATGATTTACCAACAAACGTACATTTTCATATATATCGGTAAGGCTTTTCCAGACGATGTCAAAACCTTTATTAGTAGGCGGCGCTTTTGAAACAAGTTCTCGTGCATCGCCACTTGTTTTATCAAGTAACGCAAAAAGTCGAACAATGGGACTTACACACGATTTATTTATGTAAACCGCGGTGAAAAAATCAAGAAAAGTGGGCCAAGAAATTACTTTACTGTCGAAAACCGGTATATTGCACGGCGGAAGGTTAAAATTAAAACCAAAATCTTCCGATGTAACCGGTTCAGAAGTAGATTTCTCATTTGGTTTTGCGTTAGTATGGATTTGCGGTTCCAAATTTTTCAATTTCTCGTTAATTGCCGCTAAACAACTGACGTACGCATTAAAACTTGCGTCATATTTTGCTTCCGCTGCGTCCACACAAGAGGATGCAGAGTTTTCAGATTTCTCCAAATAACTTAAACACTATTTATAGGAAGATTTATACAGTTTCCCATAAACCGCTAAGTTCTGTTCCGCGTATTTCTAGCGTAAAAAACGTATGCGCATTTTCGCGAATTTTCATTAAACTTTGATTCGAATTTAATAAGAGCGTCGGACTCTCTAATAAAAATATCCAAAGCGTTATCAGACATTGCGTTATTTAATAAAAAATAAAATAATAGTACAAAAATTGTTAAGAATTTTAACAAAAATATCGAAAAATAATTTTATTAAATGTACGACACAAACGATGTATGTTGCGACTATCCTGGAGTGTAGGTTGCCTATACTCAGTTAACCAAAACAATAACAATACAATAAGTGTGTTACCCAAATTTACCCAAAAGCGTTCCCGTACTCGAAAATTGGGTAAATGAGAGCGTTTATGAGAGTGTATTAGTGTTTCTCTTTTTACCGAAAGCTACCCAGACTTTTTCTTTGGGTAAATTGGGTAAATTGTCAAAAGAACAGTTGACAAACAAAAACAGCTGTTTTATAATTGTAAAAAATAAAACTAAGGAACTTCAGCGATGCTAATTTAGCCCTTTTCGTGTTTCAAAAAACTGCAGATATTTTCTGTTTATAAAAAAGGGACAGATCGGCACCTTTTAATTTGTCTTACCGTTTTTTTTTTTTTTTTTTTAAATTGTAACGCCCCTCTTTTACATTGGCACTTTGAAAAAACAATGAAAAAAGCTCATAGACATTAAATTATGAGGAAAATATATTTATTAGAAATAACTATGTGTAGCTTTCAAAGAGGAAAATATCAAAATCTCGAAATTTCGAAATTTCGTGCCACTGTAAACGGCGGGTAACTTTAATATATTTTTTTGAGTTTTTTATTTCAATTTTCGCATTTCTCCATTAGCGCGTTTTCACTTGTTGTGTTACACTTTTTACACCTTAAATTTTGGCATCACTGATGCATTTGACATTTTTTTGGGCTAAAAGTGTTTTTTGGCGTTCCCGTACTTTTGGGTAATTTTGTCATTTTATGAGAGTATTTTGTACTTACCGAACTTTACCACGAAAGTAAGGGAACACAGCTAATGTGTGTATGTAAGCTGTAATATTAAATGTAAGTAACCAGAGTTTTTGTGTTTGTATATTAAAACACAAGAATAAAGCTTTGCACATTAAATATTTGCGGCTTAGCAATTATTTTCGCAGTCTCCTGTGACAGCGCAAATAACAGTTTCCGCAAAAGATAATTTTCGTGTAGCACACACCGCGTACCTTACATCAGGATCACGAATTCCACTCACAAACGCTTCAATTTTGAACTCATCTAATAATGGATGATTTTCGCCCGGATATGACAGCTGCACCAATCGTTCAATTTCTGTTGCAAAATCTTGCAACGATTCATTTGCTTTCTGAAGTCTACCTCTAAGTTCCATTCGGTAAATTTCCTTTTGTGTTCGCCACCATACTTTCGCTGCAGTGCCACCATTTTGTCGTCATAATTATTTCTGCAGGTGATTGCCACACTTTCTAGAATTTCTGCAGCGCTTCCTTTTAAGGCCAGAATCAATTCTATAGCTTTTTCTTCGATGTTCCACATATTCTGGCAACTGTCTCGAACTGGAACTTAAAAACATTAAACGATACGCTGCCGTCAAAAGTAGGGGCCTTTGCTCTACCAGAAGTTTCCGAAATAATTCGTACTGGGCCCTCTTGACATTCAGAATTATTTATTTTACTTTCCAGATCTTGTAGATTTTTCTCCACGTCATTCTCTAAGTCGGTCACTCTTTTTGAAACCTCGGAAATTTCTCTAGAAGTTTCTTAAAACTTTTCTTCCATCTTCTTTAGCAAATTCTCATTCGTCTCCATCTTGGGAAGTTTTTCGTTGTCGGCTCTAGATTTTGCTTGAAGTTAAGCTTATAATTTTTCGTTGTCTGCTCTAGAAGCTTCTAATAGCTTCTTGTTGTCTCCTCTCGAAGTTTCTAACAATTTCGCGTTGTCTGCTCTAGAAGTTTCTAACATTTTCATGTTGTCTGCTTTAGAAGATTCTAGCAGTTTTTTGTTGTCTTCCATCTTTTGCATCAAGGCAGCCAACATTGTGCTTAACTCCATGTTACCATTTCTTCTTTTTCGTCAAATTAATTCGTAAGTCGCAATGTCAATGTTACGCCGCTCGAATTCCTCTATCAGCCTCTTTTGTAATTCTGTCTTATTACCCGCTGTCGGTAGCTCCAACTTACTTAATTCCTTCTTGAGTTGCTCCACTTTAAGCTCCTCCAATTTCATGACTGCTTATTATTTTGTTACAATTTTAACCTTTATAAAATGGTTGATTTATTTACCTTCTAAATAAACCGAGTTCTTTCTATATTGCAAATAATAAACACTGTTTGAAATTATTTATAGCTCTATTTATTTATTACAGGCACTAAAAATTACAGAAAAACACTTTAATAGCACACTTTATTTACACGGTGTAGATAGACTAAACGTTAGCCACACTTTAGTTCTTGACACTTAGCGTTTTATTTATAAACTGAACTACTTTGCCAACTTGCTGGCGTTTTTATATATGCGGGTTAATATATCTATAATATGGCAGGACCTTAACGCAAGGAACGTCGATTGGGGAGATAGTATGACTAATTTGAATGGCAGGAATCTTTTTGATTGGCTGAGGGACACTGGTTCACGATTCAGAAGGGTCTGTGATATTAACCCCTCCTTTCCCAATGGGTCATCTTTCCTCGACCACTTTTTGATAAGCGCGAACATTTTAGATTTTGACAGCCCCAATTTCTCTGTTTCTTCAATTTCCACCTTCTCTGATCACTATCCTCTAAAATTGCGGATTAATTTACCTAATTTTGATATTATTTTTCTTCCCCCTCGTTGTTTTACTTCGTATGAGAGGACAATATGGAAAGATTTTCAAAGGGATCTTGATAGGGAGTTGGCTGGATTACTGCCAAGATAGATTCTTACATCGATTACTTTACTAGAGGTGTTAATCGAGTGCTTATTGACCATACTGAATCCGTTGAAATGGGCAACAGAAAATTTTTTGTTCCTGATGATGTCAAAAAACTCTTTAGAATTAAGAACGCTTGGCAGAGGAGATTAAAGAAAATTTTTCATAGAAACTTCAACAGGAGAAGCTCCGAATATTTGAACCTATCGTCACAGCTGAACCTACTCAAGATATTGATTAAGGAAAGAGTGGAGATTAGTCAAGCGAAGATGTTCAACGATAGGCTAAAGAATATTAGGCCTGGTCCGAATGCTTACAGGCAGTTATATGGTGTAATTGGGAATAGGAGAAGGGAACATTTTCCGAAATTGGTCGTGGATGACATGACATATATGGATGTTTCTTATCCGAATTCAACAATTTGGTCAACATTTTTCGCAAATTTACTCTACGGGTACGCCGATGGTTTCTCATGGGCCTGATATTATTACCAAAATAGATTCCTACCTTGCACTAGTTCCGTCAAGAATTTACTCCTTTGATGATAGTTTTGGGTCCCTCAATAACACGGATTGTACGCATTTTACTAATCCATCTGAGGTGACTTCAATAATAGGGACACTAAATGCGAAGAAATCTGCGGGGGTAGATAAAATATCTAACTTTCTCTTGAGAAAGCTTTCTGTAGCTGCCGTGGATTATTTGACCATAATTTTCAATAACTGTTTGAATAACGGGTACTTCCCAGACTCCTGGAAGATTGCAAAGATTTTTCCACTTCAAAAGAAGCCGGATAACTTTGAGGTGCATAACTCGAGACCCATATCTATGTTATCGAATGTGGGTAAATTATTCGAGAGAGTGTTGGGTTCCAAGATGGAGTTAGATGTCGGCTTTGACTACATTCCCCAGAATAAGTTTGGTTTTAAAAGGGGCCACTCTTTTTCGCATGCCTTGCTCAAATTTCATGACGATGTGATACGGAACCTGGGAGATCAGCAGTGTACAGTAGCTGTTTCGTTAGACATAGAGAAGGCCTTCGACCGAGCATACCAGAATGGAATTGTGTTCAAACTTATCCAAATAGGATTTGATCCCTTTATAGTTAAATTATTTAGAAGTTTTTTTCAGGATAGATATTTTTTTGTGCAGCTGAATCAGGTTTGTTCACAGCGGGAACCGGTTTTTAGTGGAGTGGCTCAGGGCTCTATATTGGCCCCTCTTCTTTATAGCATTTTAGTTTATGACTTCCCTCATTATTTTGGTGATTCCAAAAGCATCCTTTATGCCGATGACTCCTTAATATACGCCCACGATACTTCCCCGATTTCAGCCCTGGAACGAGTTTCTGCACACCTTTTGGTTATTAGGGATTTTTATGAAAAGTGGGGTATAAGGATTAACCCTGCAAAATCCGAGGCCATTTGTTTGAGGAATCCTTCTGGGAAGTGTCCCCACTACGTTGTTCCACAGAGTAGGCTCCTAAAATTATCTTTGGGTGGCGTTGAAATTCCTTTTAGGGACAATATTAAGTATCTCGGTGTAACCTTTAGTAAACTCGTCAAATTTAATGGACATGCGCGGATGGCGAGGGCAAAGGCCCGGAGAGTTGCATCGATGTTCACTAAATTGTTGATTAATCACCACTTAAGTCGGGAATCAAAGCTTCTAATATACAAGGTGAGCATCAGAACCGTGCTACTCTATGGATTTTCAGTTTGGTTTACCATTTCTCCTACGGTTGCTAGGGAACTCGAGATTGTTGAGCGTAGTGTACTAAGATTGTGTGTCAATCGCAATTATCGGTCATATAACAGAAGATTTTCTAATAAGTATATATATGAGGAGTCCGGTGTTACTCCATTATGTTTCTATGCTCTGACTCTTTTGCGTAACTTTTCTCGTAAACTACAATTTCACACCAATTCATTAATTTCTGAAATTTACGACCGTCGAATAGACTTAGGCTGGTCAGACTGTTTATATATATCACCAATTGGTGTTCTTAACGAGGACATTGAAACGTCGGATGGTCTTTCACTCTTACCTGAATTTTATAGACTTAATAACCGTACCTGCCATCGCGGCTGATTTCATATTCCGTCGTACAGTGCCTTATTTACTTGAAAAGTCGATTTGTTCAGCGCTTGAATTCGACCTTACGGTGGGTTTCGAGCGTTCTGCAAACCGATTTTTATTCCTTAGAATAAGTTACTTTTTATATGTATTAGTACCTTGCTATATCTGTCATATATATTTACCGATCTTTTGAATTTAATTTCATACCCCTGTAAATATTGTATATAATTAATAGTTCTAAGTAGCCATAAGTTGTACATATTATCTTTAAGTTATTATAAGTATATATAATACTCTTAATTTAGATTTTTAAGTTCCACAACCCTCCTCCCCCCCCCCCAACCCATCCCTTTTTCTCAATTTTTACTTAAAATTCTGATCTATCCTGTAAACTTAGTGCCGGGAGCAAGCACATTCTCCTTCCTTCTCTACGCTTAATTCCATAGAATATGTTTTTTTTTTTTTTCTAACAGCAAGATGCGTTCTCTCTTTAACTCATTAGAATCATACATATAGTTCTAAGTGTACATTAATTATCTAAAAAAAGAAAATCTTGTATAATTTTAATTCCTAAAGTCTCAATAAAACCTTTACTACTACTACTACTAATATGGCAGAACCGTCTGGAAGCTGCATACTGGCAACTTTGAGAATGTTCTTTTACAGTTTGACATAAGAAACATTAGTTATGGTGAAGGGTTGCCATTTATTTGTTTTATATATAAGGGCTAACATATGGGGATTTGTGTTTCTATGAGTAAATGGAATTTCTGTAACAATACGTTTCGTAAAAAAAAAAATTAAAAAATTAAAGAAATTAAGGGTTGATGCCACAAAATAGATGGAGGCTCGAAATAAAAAGAAATTATTTCCACTTTTTGTCATTTTTTTCTTGGGATCCGGTTCGATTGGACCAAATGTTTGCCGTAGATGCAAATTCCAAATGAAATAAAATTTTTTGTCTTTTTCAATTCTTGATTACAGGATAAGCCTCTATTTTTATTAATATAAATATTTATATTACCTTCGTAAGAGTTACGTAGCAAAGGAGTACAATGGTAAGATTATATGTTGAACACGATCATAAAACAAAGAAGTAAGAGCGGCTAAATTCGGCTATGCCGAATCTTACCCAAGAAACATTTTTACGGACTCTCCGATACGTACGGATTCATGAATCTGGCTTCTACTGTATGTTTACGGTCCGAAAATGCGTATCCATTAAAGCTTGTATGTAAACGAAACATTAACGGACCGTATAATTAAATTTTCGAAAACAATACGTTTTTACTCCGTTTTGGTGTATCCGCTTCTGTACCGTCAAATACGGACCACTGTTTTTAATCAGTTTTCCTTCCGTTGCTTTTGGATTTGCTTAGTAATAAAAAACGAATACATAAATATCCCTTAGGTAAATATTTATGAAATTGAAAACAAGTTTTACGATGATGTGTGCAAAATTATGTTGATGTGCAAATAAAAATATTGCCCGACAGCCTAAAATAATTTTGTGAAAAAATTTGCTAATTTGCATTGTCTGCTTCATCATATCGGAAGTAACACAATTTAAAACCAAAATTAAATATTTGTTTTAATTTTTTCATGATTTTTAAAGGGCCACAATCGCAGTGATTGATGGGTGGTAATTGTGCTGGAGGTTAATATGGTATTTGTTTGGTATTTGTTGGATTTAGTTTATTAAGTTTTGTTATTTTAATTTAAATATATTTGTTTAATAAATTTAAAGAAAAAAATAAAAATTTGGTATTAACAATTAAAATAATATGCCTTTACACAAATCCGTTTTTGTTGAAAAAACGGTACGAATGCGGACCGAATACGGATCCATAAACGATCCGTCACTGACGGACTATTAACGGACAACTCCGTTTTTCATCCGATATATCCGGTCCGTAAACGGTCCGTCATTGACGGACTTTTAACGGATAACTCCGTTTTTCATCCAATATCCGGTCCGTAAACGGTCCGTCATTGACGGTTTCTAAACGGATTCGAATCAGTTTCGATGTTCCTTAAAATCCGTTTTCTGGTGCATTTACGGATAAAGAAAACGGTACGTAAACGGAGTTGGATTCCGTTTATGACGGACCGAAACCGGTACGTAAACTGTACGTATTGTTTGTTGGGTATATACCCTTCACCATGGTTGGGAAAAAACTGATGTTTATATATGGACATATATGGAATGTACAGATTTATATACAGACGCCCTTAAGAGGAAATTAACCATTTTGTTTGATGATAAAACTTGAACGCGGGAAAATTTATGGTTCCACAAAATAGGTATTTAAAAAAGATTTATGTTTTGGGCATACCTTTTTGGTATCTGAACCGATATTTCCAAGTTTTTTAGCAAATATGTTATACTAAAGATTTTCGATCTTTTGCTATATATAAGACGTATCTATAGGTCATATTACAGGTCTAGAATAGTGTTTGTTGTTTGTGTATAAAAGGTGAAGAGGTTTGGGATTTTATTTCGCTTTTTTATTAAAAAATATTTTTAATTTCTTTAGCTTAATTTTAAAAATTTGAAGGAAAATAGTTTATAAATTTTTTTTTATAAATTATTATAAGTTATGACCTAAAATAGTTGCACTCAAAGGGAAATTATGTATAAAATTTTCTTAATATATGAGAAATAAAATGGTTTAAAAATCTGTTTATAAATTCTTTTAAATCGGAGCAAAAACTAGAAATAAAACCGTTTGTATTTTGTTTGTATCAGAGGGTTTTTATAAAAATTTTGATGTTTTTAACCTGGATCATTAAATTATTAATTTAAAATTTTATTTAAATTAATTATTTAATGTTAAAAAACAAAAAAAAGTCTTAAGAAAATATAAAAAAATTGTACAAAAAAAAGTTTAATAGACGGGGAATCGAACTCGCGCCTAGAGAAAAAAAGTATTTGTGACATAGCGTTTAGACAACCGAGCTATTGAGGTCATGCGAAATCATCGTTAATATAATTAAATAAACCTTTTTCGTTCATTAGAGATTTGTTTGGTTTTTATTTAAATGACACATCTTTGTATGTGTTTGTTGTTTGTGTACAAAAGGTGAAGAGGTGAAAGAAAAGAATTTCAACAAATCGTTATAAGGAATCACTAAAACTGCATGTGTTTTATTTCTACAAAAACGTTTGATTTAGCTGGGAAATTTGCAATTGGGATTTTATTTCGCTTTTTTATTATAAAATATTTTAAATTTTATTAGCTTAAGTTTAAAAATTTGAAGGAAAACAGTTTATAAATTTTTGTTTTTATAAATTATTATAAGTTATGACCTAAAATAGTTGCTTTCAAAGGGGAATTATGTATAAATTTTTCTTAATAAATGAGAAATAAAATGGTTTAAAAATCTTTTTATAAATTTTTTTAAATCGGAGCAAAAATAGAAATAAAACCGTTTGTATTTTGTTTGTATCAGAGGGTTTATATGAAAATTTTGATGTTTTTAACCTATTTATGGATTATTTAATTATTAATTTAAATTTTTATATAAATTAATTATGTAATGTTAAAAAAACAAAAAAAAAGTCTAAGGGAATAAAAAAAAATTGTACAAAAAAAAAAAAAGTTGAATAGAAAAAAAGCATTTGTGACATAGCGTTAAGCAACTGAGCTATTAAGGTCATGTGGAATCATCGTTAATAGAATTAAATAAACAGTTTTCGTTAAATAGGGTTTTGTTTGGTTTTTATTTAAATGACACATCTTTGTATTGGTTTGTTGTTTGTGTATAAAAGGTGAAGAGGTGTAAGAAAATAATTTCAACAAATGGATGTTTTGTTATGCGTAATATTCAACATACATATAAAAACAAAAGGGATTTTACGGAAAAAATTATAGGTAGTCCTGGTTTTGTGCTAATATCTCAGCCATTTATCAACCGATCTGGCTGATTTTTAATAGCAAACAGAAATAGATCACATGTAACAGAAATATATAACAATCAAGTCCTCATCATGTCTGGGGTCTTCGGAAAACCCATTTCAACACACATACGGACAGACCGAAATCAACTTCGCTCTTCATTAGGACCCAGAATATATATACTTTATAGGGTCTAAGATCAATATTGTAAAAATTACAAACGGAATGACAAACTTATATACACCCTTCCACCTGTGGTGAAGGGTATTAAAAGGAGGTGGCAAACAACGATTAAGTGACGTTCAAGCATATATTCTAATCTATTAAACCCTCCTTTCAGAGAAGTTAAAAAGGGGAGTAATGTAGATTATTAACCCAAATGGGAGCTAAGGGTACCAGAAGGGCACCATTATTTAGTTTAACTAAAATAAAGGTTTTTGGCTTAAACACCATCTAACACCAATATAAATAGTTCGGCAGGGCTTTTTATCTGTAATACTGAATTAGACTAGGTTGTATTTGGACCATGTTGTAATTTGTTGCCAATACATCCATCGTGTCTGTTCGTTAATGTTAAAGAAAATGTTGAACTTCATCAAATGGTGGCCGACTATTTCAATATTGAAAGTTTGGGTGTAAGAGCTGCTCCTGTTGTAGAATGCCATGATGACGTCAGTGCCAAACAAATTTTAAATAAATCTACAAAAAAGGTTGGCAATCGATTTCAGACCGGCCTGTTATGGAACGGTTATCCCATGGCACTTGCGCGTTTAGAAGGTATCGAGAGAAAAATTAAACGTAATCCGGAGTTTTCTGTAGCCTACAAGGAAGTAATTAACAGCTGTATAGATAAAGGGTACGTACGTTATTTAACATCTGATGACGATAAGGTGACCGGCTGCACAAAATGGTACTTACCTCATTTTGGGGTGACCAACCTTACAAACCAAACAAATTGAGACTAGTTTTTGATGCCGCTGCTAGTGTTAATGGCATTTTGTTGAATTCACAATTGCTGAAAGGGCCCCAGGAAATTGCATATTTGCCGTCTACTCTTTACAATTTTCGTCGTAGTCAAATTGCAGTTGGCGCTAATATTCGTGAAATGTTTCATCAAATTTTAGTGCAGCCATGTGACAGAATTTCACAAAGATTTTTATGTAGAGATGGAAGCATTGAACCTCGTCCGGATGAATACGAAATGATGGTCATGACCTTTGGAGCTGCCTCTTCTCCCTGCTCTGCCATATATGTCATGAAGTGAAATGTTCGAAGTCATCACTATTGCCATCCCAGGGCCATTAAAGCTATATGTGGTCACCATTACATAGATGATTTCGTCGATAGTTTCGACAGTATGGAAAAAGCCGTTAGCATTTCAAAAGATGTCAGAGAAATTTATAAGAACGGTGGATTTGAGTTTAGGGGTTTTATTTCAAATTCCCTTTAAGGTTATTATGGCGCTCGGTGGCAGTTCAATAACGAAACAAATTCCTGCCAGTGATGGCACTGAAAAAGTGCTGGGCCTGTACTGGGAACCCTCTAGGGACAATTTTATGTTTAACTTGAAATTTCATCGCGTAGATCAATCTGTTATCACCGGTCAGCGAAGTCCAACAAAAAGAGAAGTCTTAAGCATTATAATGTCAACTTTCGACCCTCTTGGTTACCTCACGCATTTTACTGTAGGTGGAATGTTGCTGTTACTAGAAATTTGGAGAAGCGATTGTCGATGGGATGAGCCAATGCCCAACTTTTTGAATCTAACATGGGAACGCTGGAGAAGTCAACTTAAAGATATCGCAGATTTTAGGGTGCCACGGTTTTATTTTAAATTTTCCTTTGTACAGCCAAGCTGCCTTCAACTGCACATCTTTGTAATGGAGGTATTCGTCTGATAGTGGTGACATTAACACCAGCTTTATATCATCCAAAACTAAATGCGCGCCCTTGAAGAGAGTTAGAATTCCGCGCTTAGAATTGCAAGCAGCTGTTCTCGGTATACGTTTAAAGCAGAACATTTTAAGCGAGCACATCCTTGTTCCAGATAAATGTAAGCTAAGGAGTGATCCTTCAACTGTTTTAAAATGGATTGCCAGCAGTCATCGGCGATATAAGCCATATGTTTAAACGTAAACCTTACTTTTTGCTTAATTATATTTAATGTGCTCTTTTGGTACCCCCTACCCTTGAAGGGTTAATTATTCGGTAGAATCTTCTTTTTACTCCCCTCTTTTATAACATTGGTGGCAGTACTTATCTAGATTCGAACGAGTAAAACCGTTAATGGTCCTTTTAAGCATTGTTTGCTGCCTTTGTTATACTATTTTTTTCTGTATAAGCTTTCTAATTCGTTTCGACTGTCATCACAGCATTACGTGCTAATTTTATTAAAAGGTAACTATTTATTAAATAAATTGAGATCCCTTGTCTCCTTAAAAGATATCAAATTTTTATTTCCATATCTTGGAAATAAGTGGAAATAAAACAATTAATTTGGTGGTAATAATAACATCATCCTCAACAAAAAATTGGAATTTACTTCTCTTCAGGAAAAACAAAATAAAAAAGGTGTGTACTTTAATAATTTTTTGGTGTTGTGCTATTGGAAATAATGGCAAGTTAAAAGAGAAAAAGGAAAAAGATATAGTGCAAATTAAAAATAAATTAAAAGTTATTTATTAGTTTTATTTTAAAATTATTTTTTTTTGCCGATATTTTTCTGTAAACGATCGCATTGCCTCCCTTCGTAGTGTGTACCGGTGTGTTTTTGTTTTCTCCGACGGATAATTTAATTTTTTCAAAATAATTTTTAAAAGATTTATTTAAAAAAAATTAAATTAACTAAGTCAGTGAAATGTAAAAGGTGTTATTTGCGTGAAAATTTTCGGCATTTGTTTTCAAAAGTATTTAAACGGTGAGCTTTTGTTATTACTAAATTATTTTTTTTAAACAACAAAAACAATTATTAAATTAAAAAGTTATTGTTTTTATATTTTTCTTTGTGCTCCCTTTGTTTATACGTTTTATACATACGTACATACCCAAGAAACATTTTTACGGACTCTCCGATACGCACGGATTCATGAATCCGGCTTCTACTGTACGTTTACGGTCCGAAAATACGTATCCGTCAAAGCTTGTACGTAAACGAAACATTAACGGACCGTATAATTGAATTTTCGAAAACAATACGTTTTGACTCCGTTTTGGTGTATCCGTTTCTGTACTGTCAAATACGGGCCACTGTTTTTCTTCCATTGCTTAGTTATCAAAAACGAATACCTAAATATCCCTCAGGTAAATATTTATAAAATTGAAAACAAGTTTTACGATGATGTGTGCAAAATTATGTAGATTTGCAAATAAAAATATTGCCTGACAGTTTATAATAGATTTTGTGAATAAATTTGCAAATTTACATTGTCTGCTTCATCATATCGTAAGTACCACCATTTAAACCAAATGTAAATTTTTGTTTTATTTTGTTCATGATTTTTAATGGGTCACAATCGCAGTGATAGATGGATGCTAATTGTGCTGGAGATAAATATGGTATTTGTTTGTAATTTTGTTTGGTATTTCTTGTATTTAGCTTGTAAGTTTTGTTATTTTATTTTAAATATCTTTGTAAATAAATTTAAAGAAATAAAAACTTGCTATTAAAAATTTAAATAATATGCCTTTACACAAATCCGTTTTTTTTTTTTTGAAAAAACGGTACGAATACGGATCAGTAATTAGTCCGTCATTGACGGACTTTTAACGGACAACTCCGTTTTTCATCCCATATATCGGTCCGGAAACGGTCCGTCTTTGACGGACTTTTAACGGATTCGAATCAGTTTCGATGTTCCTTAAAATCCGTTTCTGGTCCGTGTACGGATCCAGAAAACGATACGTAAACGGAGTTGGATTCCTTTTATGACGGAGCGAAACCGGTACGTAAACTGTACGTATTGTTTGTTGGGTACATACACACACTTACAAACATACTTACCTACACACGGTTTTTTGCTTGGTTTTTTGTAAACAAAAAAAGTCACCCTCCAGCCCGTCATAGTCGCGACATATATAGTTTGTGTTTTAAATTTGAAAATATTATTTTTTCGACATTTTTGTTAAATTTATTAACAAATTCGGTCTTATTTCGCGAGTTAATAATTTTTCGTAAATTTTTTTACTTTTTCGAATATTTCAAATTTTTTGAATAACGAAATGTCTGATAACGCTATGGATATTTTTATAGGAGAGTACGACGCTCTTATTAAATTGGAAGCAAAGTTTAATGAACTTCGAGAAAATTTTCATACGATGTTCACTCTCAAAATACGCGGAAAAGAACTTAGCGATTTATGGGAACATGTTACAACGTCTTATAAATCGTGTTTAAATTTTTTGAAAAAAGCGGATACGACTGAACCGTCTGATGTAGTTGCGGCTGAAGCTAAGTATGACGCGAGCTTTAATGCGTACGTCAGCTGTTTAGCAGCAATTAAGGAAAAATTGCATAATTTCGAACCGCGGAACAAAGATACCACAAAAACCAACGATCAGTCTCCGGTCTTATCGGCTAACTCGGATGATTTTTGACAGTAAAGTTACTTCTTGACCCACTTTTCGCGATCTTTTTCCCGCGGTTTACATTAATAACTCGCGTCTTAGCCCAATTGTACAATTATTTGCTTTTTTGGAGAAAACAAGTGGCGATGCACGGGATCTCGTTTCAAAAGCGCCGCTTACGAATTGGGGATTTAAAATCGCTTGGAAAATTGGGAATTGAGTTCACATATAATCGTTTTTATGTGTATCCAACGGTTACCTGCTACCACTGTTAACCTTTGGGAACAGTCCGTTAGGGATAAAAAGGCTTTGTCACTCTGGAGTGATTTGGATCGCTTTCTATCGGAAAGGATCGACACTTTAGAGTGATCTTCGTGGCTCTCACGTTTCAAAAAGGTCTGCAGAATTAAAGGTGAAATCGCACCATATTGCGGCCTCTACTTCTACAGGCACTTCGTGCATTTTATGTAGAAATCAGGTGCATTTTTTGCGCTCTTGCCCTAGATTTAAAAGTTTATCTGAAGCGGATCGGTATTCAACAGTGAAAAAGTTCCATTGTTGTGTAAATTGTCTTTCGAGGACACATAGGGCTAAGAATTGTAATAGCACCCATAGTTGTTCGAAATGTAATAAACGTCACCACACTTTATTGCATCGTGATTTTCCTTCTAATTAAGGTTCGAATAGAGAAAATACTTCGTCTGGTATAGCTGCGGGTTCGCGTACAGCTACTCGTCTTCCCAACCCTGCACATATTGATTCTAACATACAGTCCACTTCTAATGGTAGCAATTCCACATTGCCTACCACTAGACAAGTATATCATACCTCTCAGAATAGGACCGTCCTATTGGGGACGGCTATGGTCAACGTAGTTCACCAGGGTATGACGTACCCTGCCCGCGCTCTTATTTACCCCTGCTCCGACAGTACCTTTATTTCGGAACGTTTTAGAAATCGCTTGGGAATTTTGACGCATACTACTAATGCGCAAATATCTGGCGTGGAACAAGTATTGACTACGTCAAAGAAACTTTGCACCATTACAATTGACTCTTCTCTTGATTAGACTTTTTCTGCGAAAACTTTAGCTCCTGTATTGGCTAATGTTTCAGGGAACATACCTTTTTCATTGCCCTCAAATATGAGGAAAATTTTGCCAAATCTTCGTTTGGCGGATTCTAATTATTGTGACAGCAGACCTGTTAATATTTTGCTTGGTGGTGAGATTTATCCTAGAATTTGTTTAAGGGAAGCTCCTCTGGATGTTTTGGGTTCATTGCTAGCTCGAAATACAGTCTTTGGTTGGATCATCACTGGTCCAATTTTGCAACCTTAACGCTTCGAACAAAATGTCGAACGGAATTAGTCTAAATGACTGCCTTTATGTTGGTCCAACATTGCAGGCTGATTTAGTTCTTTTAATTTTGCGTTGGCGACTTTTTAAATTTGTTTTTAATTGCGATATCACGCAAATGTATAGGCAGATTAGAGTTGATCCAGCTCATACTCCACTTTAACGAATCTTGTTTAGAGATACTCCGACGGAGAACGTTAGAAATTATGAGCTACAAACGGTTACTTTTGGTGTTAATTGCGTTCCGTATCTCGCTTTCGCACTTTGTTGCAGCTGGCGAATGATTCCGAGGCTGAGTACCCTGTAGCATCGCACATTCTACGAAGGTGCATGTACGTTGACGACGTTTTAACAGGGACTCATGACGTTTCGTGATCAGCTTATATCAGCGTTGAAATCGGCAATATTTGAACTTAGAAAGTGGACTTCTAACGATCGCACGATTTTAGAAGGCTTTCCACCGGAACATTTGATCGACGCTAAGCTTTTGACTCTTGTTGAGTCAAGTAGTTCTAAAACTTTGGGCATTCAATGGAATGCTCAATCAGACTCATTTAACTTTAAGGTGAATACTATTTCACTGAAATCGAGTCATACTAAACGGGAAGTTTTGTCTACTATTGCTAAATTGTTTGATCCTGTTGGTTGGCTAGGTTCAGTGGTGATTGTGGCGAAGATAATAATGCAGAGAGTGTGGTTGGATAATATCGGCCGGGACGATTCACTTCCCCGCTCCACGGAGGATAATTGGCGGAAATTCTTAACTTCATGTCAATAAGTTAATAATATTCGAATTCCTAGGTTGGTTCATTATACTCCTGAATCTTTCGTCGAATCACATGTTTTTTCTGATGCCTCGGAAAAGGCATACGCCGGGGTGATATATATTTGCATCGTGTCCACCAGCGGTGAAATTTATACACCTTTGTTGTCTTGCAAAACGAAAGTGGCCCCTATAAAATTAATTTCAATTCCGGGGCTTGAACTTTGCGGTGCAGTTTTTGCCTCCGAGCTTTTAAAGACTGTACTTAGCGAGATTGATCTTCGACTTCACCAAATTTATTGTTGGACTGATTCTACGATAGTCCTTTCATGGTTGAAAAAATACCCTTGTTCTTGGACCACATTTGTTACTAATAGGGTCTGTCGAATTCAAGAAAATGTTAGTCATCATAATTGGTATCACGTTCGCTCTGAGGATAACCCTGCCGATTTTGGCAGTCGTGGCGTTGCTCCCTCGGAGCTGGCTCACAATTTACTTTGGTGGCATGGGCCACAGTGGCTTCAACAAGATAAATCCGAATGTTATTCTACCGATCTCTCTCGCCTTGACACTGACATTGAATGTCGAGTGGTTCAAGTTTATGCTCCGTTTTTTTACGGACACAATCGGAGGGAATATTTATTAGGATATTCTTAAAGATTTTTCTAGTCTTGATAGAGCCCTTCGTGTAATATAGTATATTTTACAATTCTATTATAATAGTCATCCGGCTCATAGAGCGGGTCGTCGTTTTTGTGCCAATAAAACTCTTTCGAGTTTTGAGTTAAAAAGGACAAAATTGCATTTGGCTAGGGTATCTCAAAAACTTCACTTTTCGGATGAATATAAATGCCTTTTGGACGGAGAACCTTTGAGCTCAAAGAGCACTCTCGTGGCTTTAAATCCTTTTCTTGACGAAAATGGGATTATGAGACTTAATGGTCGGGGTAGTCAGATCACCTTCTCTCACCTATTCGGAGACTCATCACATTATTTTACCATACTCTAGTAGATTTACGCTGCTTTTAACGGAGTTTGTTCATTTGATTTCTATCCACGGTGGAAATCAATTGATGTTGCGAATACTTCGCATAGAATATTGGGTCCATAGGCTAAAGTCGAAAATTCGGGGAGTAATTGGTCGCTGCAAACGGTGCATTCTTGACAAGAAGCGCTGTTGCAGTCAGATTATGGCCGCTTTACCCCCTGAGAGAACTTCTCTTGATAGGCCTTTGACCACAGGTGTTGTGGACTTCGCAGGGCCTTTCGAGATCAAGAGCTTTACTGGTAGGGCTTGCCGAATAACCAAGAGTTATGCGTGCATTTTTGTATGCTTTTCTACGAAAGCGATACATTTGGAGGCAACTTCTGATTTGTCATCGGCTACTTTTTTGTCGGCATTTCAACGATTTATTTCTCGTAGAGGCTGCCCGAATACCATCTTTTCCGATAATGGCACGAACTTCATTGGCGCTTTACGTGAACTTGAGAGGGGTTTTAGTACTTTTCTTAGAGAAAGTCAGGTATCAGTGTGTTCGACTTATGGCATTCAAGGACTTACTTGGCGCTTTATTGCCGCTGGAGCTCCGCATATGGGAGGCCGGGCTAAAAAGTTTCATACTTAATTTTAGAAAAGAAGCCAAAGCTTTTAAATATACGTTTGAGGAACTATCTACCCTTCTGGCGAGAATAGAAGCTTGTCTTAATTCGCGTCCGCTGTGTTCTATTACTGATAATCCCCAAGAACCTGTTGCTCTAACTCCTGGTCATTTCCTAATCGGTTCTCCTATTCTTGCTCCTCCTGAGCCAGCAATTCACGATTCTCGAATTAGTTTAGTTAATCGATTTCGGAAAATGAGGGCTCTCTTCCAACACTTCTGCCGTCGGTGGAAAGAGAATACTAATTGAGCTTGCACAAACGATATAAGTGGAAATATCCGGAACGCGAATTACAGGAAGATGATTTGGTTGTCACTTGACACGAACAGTTACATCCAACTTCGTGGAGATTAGGCCGTGTCGTAAAATTATATCCAGGTAGTGACGGTCATGTTAGGGTTGTTGATGTACGCATGGCGAATGGAGTTGTAAGGCGACATATCGCAAAACTGGTCATTCTGACCAACTAATTAAAACTTTTCTACTTATTTGCTAATCTATAACTTTCCCTAGCACTATGGACGCATTACTCTTTTTTGATGATGCTATTTTGGAGGACTTTGACGAAACAATGGGGATAGCTGCACCTGTTTCTGCCGCAGTCCCTTCGGCTGCACCCACTTCAACACCTGCCATAGTGGAAACTGCTGCTCCTGTTGTTGTACCTCCTCCAATGGTTGCGCCCGGATCGGACGTAATACCACCACCATCGTCGGTTTCCGAAGTAGAAGTTCGAAAGTGTAAAATTTGCGACGGAAAACATCCTTTACGGGCATGTAAAACTTTTCTTAAGTCCAGGGTTCAGAAAAAACTTCGACAGGTGTTTTTACACCGTTATTGTTGCCGTTGCTTGGCATTTTCTCACGTTTCCAAAGATTGCCAGGGCAAGCCAAAACGCCGTCGGTGCAATGGAGATCACCACGTCCTTCTCCATGGTGATCGGCCTTATCTTTTGGTCACTAAGAGACATGCTCAGCAATCGGCACAGTCTTCTAAAAGTCACTTAGCGAGGAAAACTATGTCCGCTAAATCTACGGCGTTGTCCGTAGCACAGGCTTGCCCCCTTCTAATTCGTCATGTTGTCACTTTTTCACCGACACTCATACTGAAGCTCCAAACGCTGAACTGTTTTATTCTGGTCCGAGCAGCTTTGGACCCTTGCTGTGGCATTAGTTACGTCTGTGAGTCATTAGTGCATCGCCTTGGGCTTTCTCTATCCAGCATGGATTACAGTAAATACTGCCGTTTACAGTCTATTCGACTTATGATGCCTCGCAGACGATTGCGGTCACAGCCAAGGTGACGAAAATGAAGGCTGGGTTTCAGCTGGTCGACCCCAATTTTAACCGTTCGTGTCGCGTCGTTTTGGTCTTAGAACGTAAATTGTACTGTAGTTCCTGTCGCATGTGAGCCTTTCGAAGATTCTCCCTCACTTCTGCTCTAAGTAGTTCCCTTCCGGTATTACTCGGTATTATAGCAACACTATAATCATTAATCAAATCTAACTTCCGCAATAGCTCAAAATCCCTACCATTGGCAACATAATGTTAACCAAATACCAAATAGTATGGATCAATGCCAATACTCGTGAGTGTACAATACCAATCTTTCTGATCTCCAGACACATATGCACGTATTTTCGCTAATACATTCCGGCTTACCCGCTCGGATACATTGGCTTGACGAGAGTACACAGCTGTCAATTGTTGTTTAACACCATATGTTGCTAACAATGCTTTAAAATCACGAGCTATAAATTGCTTCGCGTTATCACAAAATACCACTTCCGGAACACCAAAAGTGTGAAAAACATTCGATTCTAAAATTTCGATTACTTTGGCGCTGGTCGCCGATCTAATAGCCTTAAGAGAAACGAACTTTGAAAATTGATCTACTGCTACAAATATAAAGCGGTTTCCTTTGGAAGTCCGAGATTAAGGTCTCAAGAAATTCACGTAAAGACGCTGGAAAGGTCTTTCCAATTGTAACGTTTTACCCATAGGATGCCGTAAAACATAATTAGGTAAGGTTTGTTTACATATTTGACAAGCATCAAAATACTCACGAACTTGACTAGCCATCCTTGGCCAAAAATAAAATTTCCGTAAACGTTGTAATGTCTTGTAAAAACCATCATGTCCGCACATGGGTGGATCGTGAGCCTGAGAAATCAAATCTTTAGTAAGGGCCTCGGAAATCCAAATCTTCCAAGTAGAATCAGAATTGAGCAATGACGATCTATTAAACATCGTTCGTTTGTACACAATACCTTCGTTCACCTTAACATCGGGCAACCGATTACAATTCCCACTAAGATCATTTAAAAGAGCTAGATATTTAGGTGATGCAAATGCCGGATTCCTCAAAAAATCTTCAGATACTGAAATTTCATCGATAAAAGCACGTGACAGAGCATCTGCTACAACATTATCCGCACCCTTTCGATGCTCGATGTCGAAGTTGAATCTCTGAAGTTTCAGGCTCCAGCGTGTCAAACGTCCATTTAGATATTTTTGATTCATCAACCACCTGAGGAAGCATGATCAGTTATGATCTTAAAAGGAAGTATCTCTACAAAGGCCTAAATTTTTTTGCACTAAGAATTGCCGCCAAACATTCAAGTTCAGTGATGGTATAATTTTTTTGAGCAGAATTCAATTTTTTTGACATATACGCCACAACTCTCTCGTTCCCTTCATCATCAATCTGGTAAAGAACAGAACCTACTCCTAATTTACTAGCATCACATTGAATTACAAAAGGTCTAGAATAATCAGGATGCCATAGAACAGGCGACGTAGTCAACTCAATTTTAAGGGCCTCAAACGATTCTTGTGCATCCTTCGACCATTGAAAATCTTTGTCTCTCCTAAGAGTATCTGTAACAGGAGCAGCTAGAGCAGAAAAATTGGAGACAAAGCGGCGATACCATCCAGCCATTCCAAGAAAACGCCTTGTATCCTTAGCATACCTAGGTACTGGATAGTCCACTATAGCCGAAATCTTTTCTGGGTCCGTCATCAATTTTCCCTCTCCAATTATAAAGCCTAAATATCGCAACCGTTTAAAGCAAAACCTACTCTTCTGGACGTTGATGGTAAGTCCAGCCTTACGAAGAAGAACAGACAGAATATCGAGCATATACAACACAGTTTCAAAATCTGGTGCAATGACAATAATGTCATCCATATAAACAGAGTACCATTCTCGGTATTCGTGAGGTATTACAAGATCCATGAGCTTGCCAAAAGTCTGTGGAGCATTGCAGAGACCGAATGGTATTCTCTTGAACTGGTAGAGAGGTCTACCTGGTACTGCAAATGCTGTTATCTCACGAGACTCTTTGTCAAGTCTAACCTGCCAGTAAGCATCCTTAATATCTATTCCCGAAATCCAAACTGTGTCCTGAAGTCGAGAAAGTAAACTATCAACAGGTGGAATTGGGTAAGCACATTTCTTTGTAAGACGATTAATCTCCCGAGCATCCAGACCCAATCGAATTTTTTTCTCCTTTCCTAACGAAACTCATTCCACTAGCCCACGGACTATTACTGAGTTCTATCACATCTAACTCTAACATACGATCCACTTCGTGGTGAATTATTTTCTCAATAGGTGGAGAAACCGGATAATACTTCCTTTTCACCGGAGTCGCACCTTGGACATTGATATGGTGTTCCAGTAAATGTGTCTCGCCAAGGCCCATGGTTGAAGTCGAAGGAAACTTTTGAATTATACGATCCAACTTTTCATGCTGATCCGGAAGAAGATCATGGGATTCTGGATCACTTTTAAAAGTCACTTTGTCAATAATTGACAACTCAACACCAAACAATTTCCAAAAATCATAGCCCAGATACAATTCCGCTATCCATCAACCCGTTTATCGACTTCTCCATAATATTAACTATCTGGAATGGCCTAGCACCATTCCCATTCCTCGGACTATCAAGAAAAATAACTTCTGAAATTTCCTTGTGTAGAGCACGTATCAATTTATTCAAATTCCTAATTCTCAAAATCCTTCTTTCGGACCGATTTAAATCGTTCGTTTCACCAAAAATCCGGTTCCTTATCCTTTGGTAATTCTCCTGTCTGTCCGCCAAAGATTTTTTATGACGTAATTTTGCAAAGTTCGTAGCAAAACTATGATCATTTGTCACGTCTTGTCTTTATCCTATATTATCCACTGCAATCCCGGATTCTGCTCGTAACAAATCTGCTTCGGGACCAGACTGTTCATTTGTTGGTTTAAAGGCTTGGACTTGCATCTCTCACAATTTGGGGTGGCGACATTCTTCTGTCCACATTTATAACAGAAGAGTTTACATTGAACACTCTGACACTCCATGAAAGAATTACCCTGCGGATCACGATTCCAACATGTCAATGTTCGACGATTTGCAGACTCCTTTTGTAATTCCTCAACAAGAATTTGATCATTACCAATAAAATTATCAATCTCATGCACACGCCGCTGAATTGGCTGACGCATCTCAAGCTGGCGTTCAGCGCTTCGGCAAAAATCAACTGCCAGAGTCTAAAATTAAGATTGCCCTTTGAAATTTCAACAAGCTTACTATCGACTAGAGGTTAATCCATTTGACCATTCATTTCAAGAACCCTAAAGAAAAAATTATCAAAACACTCATTGGTCTGTTTATAATCCATTATGGTCTTTAAAATTTCGAAATCAGAATCCCTATGTTTAAATTCTTTAATGATAGCAGATTTGAGTTCAGGTCACGAAGGAGAACCATTGCGACCTATATTTAATTGGTGAATATTATCACACACATGTGCCCAAAGCAGATTCTGTCTCTCCCTTAAAGTCTCTATTCTAAAAATAAAATCACTTACTGATATTCCACCAGGATTACCAGTAAACTTAATATTCCATTTTGCCATAGGACTAGGGTCAGGAAATGGATTACTCCAAGTCATAGATGTAGATATAGGAGGACTATATTGAGGAGGTGGTGGAATATTTGAAGCCGAATAAGAAATATTAGCATGCTGTAAACGACCGTCTACACAGGAATTGGGAAAACCCGAAAGTTGAGCCTTCAAAGAATTAATACCCGCAGCAACACTATCACTAATCATCTGTTGCATCCGATCCATATCAACTGCATCCGTTTGACTATTATGAATATGGTTCTCATTATGAGTAGGAGAAGCTTGATGATGAACTTCTCACCCTACAGTTTAAAACATTTTCTTCAGGTACTTCAGGTCCCTGAAAATTTACTGATCTATTTGGCAAACCAATAATGGCTCGACGGCTCTGACTACGAGTTTCAGGTGGAGTAGAAAACATCTTTAAAAAAAATTTATTTCTTAAAATAATATTCAATTATCCAAGGATAATAATTCCTAAAAATCAAGTCCAAAAAAAATCGATAGATCAATAACATAAACTGTGTGGGGATTTAAAGAGTTTACTAAAGGAATGAAAACAACCACTGTCTTTTCAAAACTTCAACCGAGTAATATAAGAAGAAAAGGAAACCAAAGAACTAAAAGAAAGTATAGATGAAAGTGAAAATATCCAAAACAATTTGTCAAGTCGCAACTGTATACCATAACATCCACAGCTTACAGGCCTAACTTAAAATACCAAACAACACTTAAAGATTAGCGCAACTGTATCAAAATCGTATATAACCTAAACACAGGACTACCAACCCTTAATACTATCCACACACATTTTCGATCGTCACTGAAATTGAAAAAAAATCAAAATCAGGTCTAACCAAGATATTTAGATGACGCAATTAACTAACAACCAAAAATAGATTTCATTTATCAAGACTATCATCTCACCAAAAAAAAAAAAACCTAAATCAAATGAAAAATTGCAAAAGATACGTAGGAAACCTTAAAAGAAAGAAATGTATGTTTAACAAACTCGATGTAAGTAGATGATAACGAAAACATAACAGCACTAATTCAAAAGATACTGATATGGCCGTTGTCCCTACCCTACCATTGAATAACCCAATGGCCCAATACCGGTTATTCCCCTACAAAATATTCTATTTCATCCCCTTACCCCATTTTCAAGAACCTATTCCATTATATAAGACATTCTCTTTATCCTTTTTGTTAAATTATAAACCAAAATTTATTATTAAAAACTATCATAATTAAAAGAAATAATTAGAACAAGAATCAAGACAATTACAATATATCGAGATTAAAAAAAAAAAAAAACAACACATAAGATGGAATTGATTTTTTTAAAGATAAAACAAAACATTAAAATTATACGTTTTGTTACCAAACTTCTTTAACCAACGTAAACGATAAATATTAATTTTTTTCTTACTCACCAAAAAATATTAGCCGATGAATTGTGCACATTTCATTGCTAGAGGTGTATGAATAATTATAAATAATATGAAATTAATGGTTTTCCAATTCAATTAATTTAAAAAAAAATAACAATATTAAAACTAGTTTAACTATAAAAATTTAAGAGGAATTTAGAAACGCAAAAAAGAAAAAAAATAGAATTTAAAAGAACTTTAAAGATAAAAACAAGAAGGGATAGCTTTTTTTAGAACCGTAAAAAAAATTATAAATTTAAACCATTAGAGTTTGAATTATATGACGTATGTAATTTAGTCTTTATAACGGCGTTTGTGGTCATAAAAAAATGAACTGATCCAGCATGTGTCCAAAACAATTAAATGATGCTAATTATATATGTCATAAAGGTGCCGTATATAATTGTACAAAAATCAAATTTGTGAAAAATCCAATTTTTCCTTTTAGGTGTTTGATAATGGCGACAATAGATGATCCTTGTCTTAAAAAAAAAATCCGGCTGAAACAACCCAAAAGAAAAGAATATATGAGACCTACATCAACACACATTTACAGTCTCAACTTACCGACAAAAAGCATCACCGGATTTTGATAAACGCAAATAAAAAAAATCTGCCAAAATAGCGATAGCTAATTCCTCCAAATAGGATAGCAACTAGAGTATTCAAAAACCGAAAACCGGTCAACCGGTTTCTTTTTTTTAAAAAACCGATCGGTTTTCACCCTATTAGGTGCCAGAATCCACTCTTAAATCCAAACCCCTTTTTTGACACACAAGGTCCCTTTTCTCGGAGAAGGTCACATATGATGATTTCATATACATATCTTGACGAAAGAACTGAAAAGTTGGACAATTTACTATTAGTGAGAGTATTTTCCACTTCTAGCTTTATCAAAAGCAAACAAAAAAATCGTCTTAAAACGAAACATTTAAATTGCATTTTATTTCTAAAATATTATTTAAGAAGTGAAAAATAGATTTTCTTTTTACATATTTAAAATGTAATTTTAAAAAAACTTATTTAATGCCAAACGTTTTAAACGTTCAAATTACTAACGTACCTAGTTTTACCCAATTTACAAACTTAATCTCTATTCATTTGATATGAATATAGTTTTATAATATAAAAAATATTAAAACCAATAAATAAAATGTTGAAATGAAATACAATAAAAAAAATATTATAAAATATTTCTTTTTTTTCAAAGAATGTATTTTTTAATTTTTATTACTTTATATATTAAATTTCTTTTTTTGTTTGTAATTAAAATAATCAACGAATTATATAAGCTTTTTATTAAAATAAAAAAAAAACCGAAAAAACCGGTTGACCGGTTTTTTCTGCAAAAACCGAAACCGGTTTTTTTTAAATTTGATTTTTCGAAGAAAACCGGTTTTTCCAAAAGGCCGGTTTTTTGAATACTCTAATAGCAATATTCACAAAATATTATATTTTTTTCCTTTCCAACGTGAACTTTTTAGAACTAATTCGATTAACCAATTTTTCATAAATGACAATTTAAAAAAAAAAAAATGTTTTAAACTATTTTTGTTTGTTTTCTTCTTTTTTTTTAAACCAAGAATCTCAAAGCTAACTACTTTCTTATGTTAAAAAACATAATATAGAGTCTATATTATTAAAAAAATCACAGTGGGTCAATGATGTTTAAAAGTAGATATAGGAATAATCGCTCCTAAAAACTGGCTGTCACATACTTCCACCTTCACAGCACCAATCTGGGTTTGAAGTTATGGCACCCGTCTACACCAGTCTTTGTCATTGCATGTCATATCATGCAATGGTAGAGTGGTGTGAACAGTGAATTTATACTTTTGTTCTGAATATAATAGATACTTACGATTATCATTCCTTATTTTTACAATGTGTGGGAACTTATGTAGCTATGTTAGAAATAATTATCAACGGCGTATTTTAGTGATAAGGACAATCTGAAATTTTTTCACAAATATGGCAAAATATTCACAAATATGGCAAAAATAAAATATGTATATACAAAAAAACTAAAGAGAAACAAGTTTGGAATAATAAGTTGCTTCCTCCCCACCGTGCTCGCGATATGTACTTTCGGAACCGGTCCTGTTTTCATCTATCACATGACAGGTCTTAATTCCCAAGTGACTTTTTCCCGCAGGGACCTGACAGGATGTTTATCTATTGTGATTATGAACTTCCTTAAAGAATCTATATTGTTAAATGCGAATTCTGAAATGTGAGTTCGTCAAATAAGAATGCATCGTTATTTCGGGTTAATATGTGTTATCTATTTTCGATGTGTTCTATCCCAACTGTTGCCTCTAGCTTCTGGAATAATATTACCAGAACGGCTATAATCTGGTATACTTCCTTCATGTCTTGTATATGGAACATTCTTTATATTTTTTTTATGTACGGTTTTTCCTTTTTTAGTTAAGATTATGTCTCCTAAATCTTCTTCAACTATTTCTTTTTTATATCGTGGTAAATTTTTATTTCGGATTCCTTTTGCGAATGTTCTGTGCTTTATGTTCTTGTTCAGACGTTTCAGGACATTTTCAGATGCCTTCTTCAGGTTTTTTTATTATTTTTTCCTTTATTTGTGTTTATTAGATCAAAATATATGCCCTTTGAACGATAGTTAAGTTATTTGATGGCTCTAAATATGAGTCTTTCCATGTCAAATCAACCAATAATGGGTGTAACCCAGTTCCTCCGAATTTTAGGATTTTTGTAGCAATACAGTATATAATAACACCAAAACAAATACAAAATTTGATGGCACTGACACACCTGGATCCGGAAATAAAAGGTTTTGAAAATCGGGGGAAAAAATAGAAAAAATGTACAAAGTTGTACTTACTTAATTGTCATTTTCTTGAAAACTATTAAAGGTATGCGGTATTTGAAAGGGTATTAAATTACATATGGTGATATGCAACTTGATTTTTTTTGAAAAAGTCAAAGGTCACTTTTATTGACCAATAAGTCGGGAGCCTATATTTCCGAAAGCGATCTTTTTAAAAAATTAAAAAAAAAATTGTGTTGAAGATGGTTTTCTTCTCTACAGCTGTGACAAATTTCAGAGTGGAGGTATTTTCGGATCAAGAAATAAAAATCAAATTGTAAACGAAAATAGTTTACAAGGAAATTAAATATTTTGTATTTTTAATAATTATTTTTTTTGTCATAAAATGATAAATAATGATTTTCTAGGAATTAGAAGTTTGTTCTAATTTCCTTGTAAAATATCCTTCTAAAATATTATTGGAAAATATATAGATTAGTTTTAATATATACTACAAAATATATTCGTTTACAATATATCACTTTCAGTCATTTTGTATGGCAGCCCCTTTAGGGAGTGCAGGTAGGGGTTAGGTATGTTCGGAAATAATGTTGGAGGTAAAATATTGGTGAGGGTGGGTATTACATTTTACCCCCCTAGGGGCTTCTCGCGGGAAGTTGTGCAACTTTTTATGGATTTTTACTCTTTCAACCCAACTTTCGACTTCAATGAAGTGCCATTTGCCCCATCCCAAATTAATTATTTTTTGGCCTATGTATGTTTTTGTTGAATGTCACTAAATAAAGGGTTGTAGCGTATTGAAATCGAAAAATCGTGCACTATCCCACACCTATCAGAACAGATTTTATTTTCTTGAAAAATATCTTCGTTTACAATTTGATTTTTATTTCTTAATCCGAAAATACCTCCACTCTGAAATTCGTCAAAGCTGTAGAGAAGAAAACCATCTGTACGGATACACGGGGGTTAAAATAATTAATAGTATTGGGGGTACTTACTGGTTCTGATGTTGAATGCCTGGTTTTGTCGCTTCGTCTTTCTGGTGGTAGTTCCTTGTTCTTCAGGGGTTGGTGGCTGCGGCCGCTGTTGTGGATGGCAAACCTTCTGTATTGCTTTACAATTTTTCTCGACAATGCTGCTGAAATATGGTTGGGTAGACGCATATAGATGACACATGTACAGCATGCGGTGGTTATTGTTGTTTTTCTGATTTGGGCAAAAGGGTTTTTGGAGACACACGTTCTATTGCACTTTTACTACAGGTGTAATTTTGTGGTTGATTTAGGAAACTTTGTCCCTATGAACCGTAGATTCACAGTTTAAAAAACTCGTTGTTTTAATGCACTGAAAATTCCCACCGGGAAAATGGAGACAAGAAATGTGTAGAAAAACGTACTCAGAAGAAAAATTACAGTTTTATGGTGATTACCACATACATACAAACTCATTTATTTTTCAAATTTAATTTCTAATAAAATTAATACACGTGAATACGGTGGGAACCTCATAAGCTAAAAATATGCAACGTTTATCGCGTTAATATTTTTTTTATATATACGGATTAAATTACAAATTATATTTTTTTTTTTAACAATTTAAATTAAACTTATCAGTGTTTAACAATTTTTCCGACACAAATTTGTTATTCTTTAGGAAATACCTTCCCACTTGTTTTTCTTTCCGAGTCACTACTTTTTTTTTTACCGAACTTGGAAAAGTTTTATTACGATTGTAAGTTTTTTTTTGTTAGGGGTTATTTCGCACGTCTTTTTCCTTTCACTATTCAAAACCGAATGATAGTTGGAAAAAAAAGAAGTGTGTATGCAACAGCTTGTCGATCGTAAGGAAAGACAAAGAAAAGGAAAAAAAACAAAAGTGCGTAAACATACCCCTTTAGGGCTGCCATGCATAAACATCCCGCCCCTCCTTGTTATCACCCAGGATAACAAACGAGGGTAGGTTTCCTAATCCAAATCCGTAAAAAAAAGGTACTCATTGGGTTCCGATACAATTAACCAACTAAGTAAAAATAATTCATAGGGTTAACAATTCAATAGTGTTATTAATAATATACATAAGTATAAGTTAAGGTTTAATGTATAATTCATTCAATAAAGTACAATAAATGTGTAAGTTTATAAATTTAGGTTAGATATTTGGCTAAATTCCAAATTTTGCCTATTATGACCCAGCCTAGGGCAGTATCCTGTGCTAGTGGAGAGCCAATGGATGCCAGTTGAAGACCGCTTCGGATGAGTCGTGGGTAGATATCGGCTCCTAATATAAAGTTGATGGTGTTACTCTCATAAAAATCTGGATCAGCCAATCTTAGGTTCCGGTAAACGTCTTTGACGCTACGATCGAGATGCTTAGGCGATGGTTTCTTTGGCAAATCGCTTGATATTCTGGCTTTCACCGTAAAAGAGCCTTGTTCTTCCTCAAAACGGGTCCGAAACGTGAATTGACACCATTTATCAGTATTAAAACGCTCGAACGGCAAGTGATACCGTTCGACCACAAAAGCGGCTATGGCGCTGGTTGAAGCGCACGGGTCCAAAAGGCCTCGTACCTGGATCCACTCTTTGCTAAGTTGTAGCCTGATGATCACTGTGGGGATCACGGTGGTGTCGTCTGCTCGGCGCAAACTCTCAGTTACCCTGGGGATGCTGACCATTGCAGTCGTGACAGCGCTCACGGCTGCGGCAGTTTTGCAGGCTGTGTGAATGCGCGAGGCAGTTGCGGCAATAATTGTGGCGCTTCATGACGTCTTGCCTGGTGAAGACGGTCATTTGTTGGAATTTGACGCACTTTCGTAGCGAATGACCTTTGCGGCATAGGCGGCAATCCGGGTTTTTCGGCTGAGGTTTTCCTTGCCTCTTCCTTTCCTCAATGGGAGAACTTTTATCTCGGCTATGATGGCGCATAATTACTGCAACGAGGAAGAAATAAGAGTAAATAATTAATTGTCATGCTGCCAGAGGGAGCGGTAGTAAAATTAGTTTTACTATGGGCCGGGTGACGTTGCCATTAGCGGTTCGGATTTCGGCAACTCTAACTCTATTGTCAGGGCTGTGAAAGATTTTATTAATGCGACCGAGACGCCATTGATTGGGGGGTAAGTTGTCCTGTTTAACGACAACAAGATCGCTGATAACGAAATTTCGATGGGGGTATTTCCATTTATTTCGCTTGTGAAGTTCGGCCAGATATTCTTCTTTCCATCTACGGGCCAAGTGATGGTGAAGTACTTTTAGCTTTTGCCAACGGTTGACGTAGCTGAGGGAATGGCTTGATAAATCAGGCTCTGGGGGGGGGGATAAAAGGGGGGTTCCTACGAGAAAGTGACCCGGCGTCAGAGCGCATAAGTTGGTTGGGTCCTCACTCATAGGACTTAAGGGTCTGGAGTTTAAACACGCTTCAATTCGTGCCAACATGGTGCTGAATTCTTCATAAGTGAAGCTTTGACTATGGCATAGTTTCTTAAAATGGGATTTGAAACTTTTGACGCCTGCCTCCCAAAGGCCACCCATATGGGGTGCCCCAGGGGGAATAAAATGCCATTCGACGGAAGTAAAACAATCCTAAGAGAGAGAATACCCTTTTTAATCGTGGACAAGAAATGTTGTTTATCCTCATGTAGGATGTTAGCGGCGCCGACAAACGCGGTGCCGTTATCCGAATATATATCGTTGGGGGTCCCTCGGCGCGAGAAGAAACGAGCGAAGGCGGCTAGAAAGGCTTGGGTGGAAATATCGCCTGTGGCTTCGAGATGAATCGCCTTCGTCGCAAAACATACGAAGACTAGCACGTACCCTTTGGTTACCTTGCAGCCACGACCCGCATAGGATTTTATGTCAAAGGGTCCCGCAAAATCGACGCCGGTGTCGAAAAATGGGCGTGATAAACTGGCACGCTCGGGGGGTAATGCCGCCATGATTTGTTGACTGAATTGGCGTTTATGTCTCACGCAGGTTATGCATTGAGATAAAATGGTTTTTATAATCGTTTTAAGGACATAATAACGTAGTCTTGTCAAGCGGTATAAGAGGGCGTTTTGACCATGTAGGGAGTATTTATGTAAATATATGAGAAATAATCTTGTAAAGCGCGCATGGTAAGGCAGTAAAATGGGGTGACGTTCATCATAACTCAAAGTAGGGGAATCCGCTAGACGACCATTTATTCGCATTATTCCTTTGGAATCAAGGAAGGGGTTAAGTGTTAGGAGCGAGCTTTTCCGGGATAGTTGTCTCTCCTCAGATAACTGTAAGTATTCTTTGAAAAAGTGTGATTTTTGACAGGCGATTTCGGGCGAAAAATATCTCTTTGGCAGACAGCTCTTCTCGCTGGATCTCTTCCGCTTTCACCTTGGCTCTCGTTCGTTTGTAAAAACGGAAAATATAGCATATGACTCTTAACGCGCGAGGCAGGTCCGAAAATTTTTCAAGGATATCGTCCTGATGTATTAAAGTTGTAAGTGCACGGACTGGTCTGATTTCTTCTTCCGTGTCAAACTCCTTTCCACGTGACGGCCAGTCTGAATGGGGACGTCTTAGCCAAGCTGGCCCATGCCACCACAGTTCACTGGATGACAAATCAGATATTGTAATGCCGCGAGATGCTAAGTCGGCGGGGTTACTTTTGGATTCGACATGAGACCACGCGTCTATTCCGACCTTTTCGACAATAGATGAAATTCGATTTTGTACGAACGTTTTCCACTTATGAGCTGGTTTTTTCAACCAAGCCAACACAATGGTGGAATCTGTCCACAGGAAAAGTTTATGGTTCTTGAGATTGAGCTGCGCTTGAATAGAATCTATCATTTTTGCAAGCAATTCTGCTCCACAAAGTTCCTTGCGAGGCAGGGAAACAAATTTAATAGGGGCAACTTTCGATTTTGCTGCCAAAAGGTGGCTAGCGACAAATCCTTGGTTCTCAGAGCGAAGATAGATGGCGGCTGCGTACGCCTTTTCCGACGCGTCGCAGAAACCGTGTAATTCGATGTTGTAGGAAGGGTCGTAATCAATGAAACGGGGAATTCTCACTTCCTCAATGTTTATGTAGTCATCGAGAAATTCGCGCCACTTGTTCATCGTAGAAGGATGCAAATCTTCGTCCCAATCAGTGCCATCTTTCCATATTTGCTGCATAATGATTTTTGCCACTATAATCTTGGGAGATAACCAACCAGCTGGATCGAACAACTTTGCGATTTCGGATAGAACACATCTCTTTGTGGTTAACTCACGATTGGGTGTAGACTGGAGTTTAAATATAAAATGGTCATTACCAGCATTCCACCTTAGTCCGAGAGTTTTCGTAATACTGGACTCAGACAGTTGAAGGAATTCTTCGCCGCGCAAGTGTGTTGACGGCAGACCTTGCAGCAACATTTCGTTATTTGATGTCCATTTTCGTAACGGGAAACCCGCTGTCTCCAGAACTGCTATAAGTTCATCGCGAGATTTCACTGCCGACGATATTGTATGGGCTCCTGATAGGACATCATCGACATACATGTAGTTTCGCAAAATTTCTGAAACCTGAGGGTACGCGGTTTCATTTTCTTTGGCAAGTTCTAACAACGTCCTGATAGCTAGATAGGGGGCACAGTTGACACCGAAGGTGACTGCTTTTAGCTCAAAGTCCTGAGTTAGTTCATTCAGAGAATTCCGGTGCAAAATTCGTTGAAAAGGGGTTTGCGTGGGGTGCACCAAGATTTGGCGATACATTTTTTCGATATCCGCGTTAAAAACGTAGCGGAAAAATCTCCATCTCAAAATGAGAATCATCAAGTCCGCTTGCAGAACTGGACCGGGGTGGAGAAGATCATTGAGGCTTGTGCCATTGGATGAGGGGCTAGAGGCATTGAAGACCACGCACAATTTAGTTGTGGTGCTGTCGGGTTTTATAACAGCATGGTGGGGCAAGTAGTATGTGCCGCTGTCACCATTCACGGGTGTTACCTTTTTCATTTGGCCCAGAGTAAGGTACTCTGTTATGACTTGATCATATTCAGTCTTAAGTTGTGGGTTTTTTATTAATCCATTTCGTTTCGTAGAAACTGCGAGAGAGCGATTTTTCTAGAGTGGCCTATATTTAATACATCGGGGTAATCTTTTTTAAAAGGGAGTGAAACGACGTATCGACCTTCCTTATTGCGGAACGTAGTGGCTGTGTACAAATTTTCGCAGTATGTGTCCTCCGGGGAGGATAGTTTCCTTTTCGGGAGGTCCTCGAGTTCCCAGAAGCGCTGAAGTTGATCATTTAATTCGATGGTGTTAAAAAATGAAAAGACTGCCCTCCCACACGGGCTTGCTGGTATCTTGCCAGTAATAATCCATCCAAAAACTGTCTTTTGGGCTAACAAAGATTGATGTGTGTCCCACTGTAGACCGTCCTGAATAATTTTTGGGTACACATCACCACCGAGCAGTAAATCAATTTCAGAACAGTTACGGCGATAAGTATCAGCCAATTGTAGATTAGAAAAACTGTCATTTTTTAATGCTGACGAGGGATAGTGAGGCAGGTGACCTGTAAGACCTTTGATGACTAAGGCATTTGAAAAAAGTTCAAACGATTTGTCGACGGGGGACCCGATTCTGATGTGACAGCTTTGAGTTGAGGTGGCGGTCACCGAGTCACTTAACCCGTGCACTCGGGCTGGTGAAGACCGAGTGTAAAGACCGAGACGCATCTGAAGTTTTCTCGAAATGAACGTTTTTCGGATGCCGAGTCGATTAGGGCACGAACAGTACACTTGAGATCACTATTGTACACGTCGACTAGCGCGGTACCGAGTATGACAGATTTTGGGGTGGGTTCAAGATGAGTTGAAAAGGATTGCAGCGTTCGATTTGCTGCTTGTGACGATCACGAAGGGGGCTATTGGTGAGATGAACAGAGCCCTTGCCCATGGTACTAGCAGTAACGGGCGTTTTTTTCTCGATCTACGCGGTGAAGCAACGAGTGATGTTTCCCTTTGCATATTTTACAAAGAAATTTGCTTTGGCATGTTTTAGCACCATGAGAAGTTCCCAGGCAGTTAGTGCATTTGTTTTGTTTTTTCACTGTGGCATAGCGTTCTTCAACGGCCATAGATAGGAAAATGGAACAAAATCTTAGCGGATGAAACTGAGAACACAGAGCGCACTTGCCCATTTTGTCATTAGAAACTTGAGTTTGGTAGCTTTTGACCTTTGTCCCCTGCAATGTTCTAGATCTATTAGATCTGTCCGATTGGGAAGGTTTTGGAGCATGTGAGCTTAAAAAGGTGGATCGGATATCCGCAACTGACTCTAAAGTCTGGAACCGGGATGATAAAAATTCATCCAGCGCTTTCCATGTAGGCAAGTTAGCTGTATTCGGTAAAGATTGTTCCCATAAGCTGAGTGTGATCTCAGGTAAACACGTTGAACAGATGTAGACGAATATTACATCCCAGTTTGCGGTGTCAATTTGCATTAAACGAGGGTTTGTTATACAGTCGTTAATCGTGCGCTGTAAACGTCTGAGATCAGAACCGGTTTCCTTTGATATAGGTTTTAGGTTGAAGAGCGTCTTTAGTTGCGCGTTTACTAAAATTCGTTTATTTTCGTAGCGGTGCACTAAATTCTGCCAGGCCATGTTGAAACCATCGTTGGTCATAGGGCACGTTTTTAAAAGTTCGCGGGCTTCACCTTGCGTTTTCTTTACCAGATGGCACATTTTTTCCACGGGTGATAGGCGCTTGTTGTTGCGGTAGAGGGCTGTGAACATGTCACGAAAAGTTAGCCACGATTTATAGTCACCGTGAAATACTTCGGTGTCACATGGCGGTAAAGATATATGATGGGTTAGGTCACCTGAGTGGTCAGTTGGGGAGGAAGCTACTTTGGCCTTGGCCTGAAGCGCTTCACGAAATTCGTGAATTTTTGCGATCACACTTGTATGAGCTCCAAAGGTGGAGTAAAAACGTCCCTTTAGGGCTTCTAGATCGATGTCCTCTTGGATAGTTTCATATTTATCCAACGCAGCTTCATAAGAATTCTCGAAGCTCGACCAGAGTCGCTCGATTTGTTTTTCATGAGCCTCCAGGGTGTGTCGCGTGTGCGACTCTACCATCAGGTCATCAAAGTAGCTTTTGAATTCGACCACACGATCCGAAAAACGAATTAAATTCTTTAGCAAGGTCATCTTGCAGGTGACTTGTTTATAATTTATGAAGATTTGAAGAAATTATGAATGGCGCTTCGTAAAAGCGGCCAGTCTATTTAAGAAAATTTAATAAAATTCTAAAAAGTGCTTTGAAAAAGCGACCAATATTATTTATGTGAGAAAATTTCAACGAAATTTTTAATGGTGCTTTGTAAAAGCGACCCTGGTTATTTTGTAAGAGAATTTATGCAATTTATATTTTTTATTGAGGAAAATTTTATGTGAGAAAACTTAAGAAATTTTCAATGGTGCTTCGTAAAAGCGACCAGTATTATTTTGGGTTAATAAATTTAAAAAATTTCTTTCTTTTATTCACGTAAAAATTTTATTTAAGAAAATTTAAAAAATTTCCAATGGTGCCTCGTTAAAGCGACCAGTATTATTTTATTTAAGAAAATTTAAGAAATTTTCAATGGTGCTTTGTAAAAGCGACCAGTATTATGGTATTTAAGAAAATTTAAGAAATTTTCAATGGTGCTTCGTAAAAGCGACCAGTATTTTTATTTAAGAAAATTTAAGAAATTTTCAATGGTGCTTCGTAAAAGCGACCGGTATTATTTTATTTAAGAAAATTTTATTTTTTTTAAGGAAGTTAAAATAAAAAATTTTAAGTGTGCTTCGTAAAAGCGACCCGGAATATTTTGTTGAGGAAAATTTAAAAATTTTATTTTATTTCTGGAAAAAATTTTATTTAAGAAAATTTCAATAATTATTTTATTATGTGGCTATATGATTTAAAGCCATTTGGAACCAATGGGTAACGTGTGTAAGGGTATTTTTCTTAATGGTGTGACATTCCTAGAAAATATTCATTATTTAATAATTGTTGTCCAAAAAAATTAGCACATGACAATAATGTTAATCCGATGACTTATCCAACGTCCTACGTAGCCACTGTACATATGTAACTTCTTATACACAACTTGTTATTGTGCCAGTGACCTAGTTATGATTTGTATTAAGAAACAAAAAACTAGTACATACATGTATTTGTTTGTTTTCTTATACTTGTTGTCTCATCGAACATCAAACCAATAAGTTGTGGTATATGCGTTTGATTGATGGATAAAGCAAAAAATGAAAAACAGCAACAAAAGGAACGATCCCGTTCTTCTATTGCCCTTGAATATCAAACAGCAAAATGCAATGTACTTATGACCCCTCTTTTGTCTCTTGTTTGTTTACAAGCTACCGTATGTAACGGAAAAAGTACTGAGGCGGCAAACGTATGTTATTATGCTTGCTGTTGTTTTATTCTTTTTGCTGCTCTTCCTTAGCTTTTCCTTTCTATTATTTTTGTACAGTTTAAGATGTACAAAAATTTGCAACAATACCGACCGTTACTAAGCCTAATGATTATGCAAGTTGTTTCGGTTTTATCTCCTTATGCCTTAATATTTGGTACAGTTGTACAAAATAGTGTACAAAAATTTGCAACTAGACCGATAGTTGCTAAGTTTTTTGATTAGGTATACCCCTTTGTTGTTTTGTACTTTATGTAGGCTGACTGTACTACTGAGTTTTGTCAACAGTTATTTCATGTTGTTTTGTTCTTTCGGGGTACCGTTAATTTATCGTATGATAAATTAAAATATGACGCGTGTTAAGTTGTGGGGGGGGGGGGGGGGTAAATTACATTTTCTTCATTGGTATGGAAGTTAATGTCTTCTAGAGGAGAAGGGGGGCAATATGTATTAAAGGGCAATACATATTGAATCGCATGGGGGTTGAAAAAGATTATTGACAAATATGTCGGTTTATGGGGTTTACCGGGTTTTGGAGGACCCGGATCCGGTCCGAAGGACCAAAATGTACGGATACACGGGGGTTAAAATAATTAATAGTATTGGGGGGTACTTACTGGTTCTGGTGTTGAATGCCTGGTTTTGTCGCTTCGTCTTTCTGGTGGTAGTTCCTTGTTCTTCAGGGGTTGGTGGCTGCGGCCGCTGTTGTGGATGGCAAACCTTCTGTATTGCTTTACAATTTTTCTCGACAATGCTGCTGAAATATGGTTGGGTAGACGCATATAGATGACACATGTACAGCATGCGGTGGTTATTGTTGTTTTTCTGATTTGGGCAAAAGGGTTTTTGGAGACACACGTTCTATTGCACTTTTACTACAGGTGAAATTTTGTGGTTGATTTAGGAAACTTTGTCCCTATGAACCGTAGATTCACAGTTTAAAAAACTCGTTGTTTTAATGCACCGAAAATTCCCACCGGGAAAATGGAGACAAGAAATGTGTAGAAAACGTACTCAGAAGAAAAATTACAGTTTTATGGTGATTACCACATACATACAAACTCATTTATTTTTCAAATTTAATTTCTAATAAAATTAATACACGTGAATACGGTGGGAACCTCATAAGCTAAAAATATGCAACGTTTATCGCGTTAATATTTTTTTTTTATATATACGGATTAAATTACAAATTATATTTTTTTTTAACAATTTAAATTAAACTTATCAGTGTTTAACAATTTTTCCGACACAAATTTGTTATTCTTTAGGAAATACTTTCCCACTTGTTTTTCTTTCCGAGTCACTACTTTTTTTTTTTACCGAACTTGGAAAAGTTTTATTACGATTGTAAGTTTTTTTTTGTTAAGGATTATTTCGCACGTCTTTTTCCTTTCACTATTCAAAACCGAATGATAGTTGGAAAAAAAAAGAAGTGTGTATGCAACAGCTTGTCGATCGTAAGGAAAGACAAAGAAAAGGAAAAAAACAAAAGTGCGTAAACATACCCCTTTAGGGCTGCCATGCATAAACACCATCTCTAACACAATTTTTTTTTTTAATTTATAAAAAGATCGCTTTCGGAAATACAGGCTCCCGACTTATTGGTCAATAAAAGTGACCTTTTCAAAAAAAAAAAATCAAGGCATATCAAATCAAAAGAAATTTAATACCCTTAAAATGTGAACCGCGTACCTTTAATACTTTTCAAGAATATGGCAACTAAGTACTACTTTGCACATTTTTGTATTTTTTTCCGATTTTCAAGACCTCATATTTCCGGATCTAGGTGTATCAGTGCCCTCAAACTTTGTATTTGTCTTAGTTTTATGATATACTTTATTCATACCAAAAATAAGCATAACGGCATATTTTAAGTTGAGGTGGTTCAACTCATATATCTTTTCTGCTAGAAGTGTTGTTGCTAAATTTAAATATAATCGTTCACTCAGGAAAACTAGTAGTGTGTATTTCTCGTGCTACTATGAATTTAGAGAATTTATCTCTAGTTACTAAATATATGATATTATCATTAAAAAAATATCTGCGGGTATAAATTCCCTAGGTTGTGTTAGAATAGTTGAGCCATTCCAAACACTGTTATTATATATTTTAGCATCTATTTTTAATTCTGGCCAATAGTATTTTTCTAATAAAGGGTGGTCCAATCATAATACACGATGTTAATTGTGAGTCACACCTTAACGCCGAGTTTTTGCACAACTTCATTTGACATTTCTTTGTTTCAATGTTTGACAAATCACTTCGTGATTTTTTTGGTCAGCATAAACGACCAAATGTGTCCACAATCGGAAGAATGTGTGCAAATTTCAGCAAGCCGGGTCCATAAGAAATGTGAGAGCTAAAGGATCCCAACAAACAATACGTTCCGTTTAGGTATCGTTTTCGGTCCGTCAAAAAAGGAATCCAACTCCATTTACGTACCGTTTTCTGGATCCGTATACCGACTAGCAAACGGATTTTAAGGAACATCGAAACTGATTCTAATCCGTTTAAAAACCGTCAATCACGGACCGGATATATCGGATGAAAAACGGAGTTGTCCGTTAAGAGTCCGTCAATGGCGGACTGTTTACGGACCGGATATATCGGATGAAAAACGGAGTTGTTCGTTGAAAGTCCGTCAATGGCGGACCGTTTACGGATCAGTATTCCTACCGTTTTTTCAACAAAAAACGGATTTATGTATATGCCTAAATTTTTTAATTTGGAATAAGAAATTTTAGTTTTTTTCTTTAAATTTATTTATATAGATATGTTATAAAATAAAATAACAAAATAAAACTTTTACAAATTTAATTAAATGAAATATTCATCTCCATCATAACTAGCATCTCTATCCATCACTGCCCATTAAATATCATGAAAAAAATAAAACAAAATTTTAATTTTGGTTTAATTACGAAATGATGTAGCATACAACGCAAATTTGCACATTTTTTAAACAAAATCTATTATGAATTGGCAGACAATATTTTGATTTACGAAATTGCATAAATTTGCTCACATCACCGTAAAACTTCTTTTAAATTTCATAAATTATTACCTCAAATAAAATTTATTTTCGTTGTATCTGTTTTTCTAAACTTAAGCGCGCGACCCGTATAATGCACACACATCCCAGCAAAACTTTGGTAATGGGTGTGTTATTCTCATGCGTTACCTTGTAATGATAGCTCGTTACCTTTTTCATTATTTGCAAGCATAAAGTAATAAGTTACTCATTATTGATTACGTAATATATGATTTATAAATGTAAAGTAATAATTGAAATATTTTTAAAAATCTATTTTCGGATACATTACTTTGTTTTTTTTTTGTAAGCAAAAGGGTAATGTATGTTTGTTTTGATAACACTAGCGAAAAAACGAAGCGCTTCAATTTATTAAAGCAATCAAACACTATAGCGTCGATAGCTCAGTAGGTAGAGTTCTTGGCTGGCAAACAGATTTCCCTGGTTCGATTCAAATCTTGACCACATTATTTTTAATTACAAATAATTTAAATAAAATATTTGTTATAATTTTTTTTAATAAAAATTCCTCTTTTTTAAAAATCTATTTTTAGACACATTACTTTTTCCATTCTCGTAACTATATGAGTAACCCCTTACATTATAACCTCTAAAGCAATGTTTATAGAGCAATTCCATATGAAAGCGATCACCTTTTGGACGACCCCTCTCCGATTTTAAAATAAATAGTCTCAATCGATTGCCCAGCAAAAAATAATGTACCTACATATTTTTTTTTTTATAGTGACTGGTTTAGTGGTGGTGTACACCACTGTCATGTGACAAAATTGAAGAATTCATCATAAGGGACCTCATTGAAACTACTAAAGCGATCGCAACGAGTGATAGCTCGTTGGAAAGGTATTGAATCAGGCTTTAATTGAAAAATAAAATTTTCCTAATTTTTCTTAGAAATTTACCTTTTTTCCCATGAAAATTAAATTTTCCGATTTTCCACAGAAGCTCCTAAATTTTCCGGCTAATTTTATTTTTTTTTTGGATTCCTCATAATTTTTGCTTTAAGAATCAGCAATAAAAAAATGGGCCCCGACTCCTTGTTTGGACAGGAGAAGAGCATTTAAGAGACCACATTGTTCTCATTGTTTTTATATTTTTTATAATTGAATTATTTTTAATTATTTAACATTATTTTATTTTATTATTAAAAATACATTTTAAAAATTATTTTACAGTTAAAAATACATTTGTGAAGAAAAAATCTTTCTTATTTTGCTGCTTATACTTAATTACAATATTTATTAAAAATTTCAATTGTCTTGGAATCATTATAAAATTAAAGTAACTTTAAATTTAGCACGTCGGCAGACGAAGAGTACCGCTTTACATTAATTGACATATCAGAAATGAACCAATGAAACTTTTGCGTTCCAGTTATAGTTTTGACATTATTATATCTGTTTTGAAGTCGTCGCTCCATGGCATCGTGTTCTTTTTGAGTGCATAAAACTGTGTTAATGGCAATTTCCTTGCTTTGAATCCACGAAAACAAATGTTGTACATTTAAGATCTGGTCAGTATATGGCCTTTGCAAACTTGCCTTAGTCGCCATGCGTTTTAGGGTTCCCCCTAACGCATCGCATGGGCCCTTACCGTGGGACGTCGCAAAAAAGTGCCACTCGACCTTGCAGTTTTGTTCTTCTTCAATTAGGCAAAGATTGTAAAAATTTTTTTTATTCTTGTACTGAGAAGCCGCGCCGTCTGAGAAAACGTTACTTTGTCGATTGCATCGAATTTGGATCTTAAGAATTCAAACAGTTTCATTTGAAATAAATAAACGGACACATAATGATGAGCTAAACTCTCCGCGACAACAACAAGGCTTACGGTCTGTAGTTCGTTATCTTCGTTTTTGAAATAAATGCAAAAAGGATGCACCGTGCACTGGTCGTTTGCCCAGTGATAAGCCTGAATTTCATCCTGAACGAGAAAAGTGTAATTCTCGGCAAAGTCGCTTATCACAATGAATTCATTTTGGGCTAATTTCTCCTTACTTTCCTTTAGAAATTTCGATTGCATCTCGGATATGAAATGGTGCGCCTTCAGTTCATTCAACTTGAATCCGAATTCCTCGATGAATTCCAGAATTTGCTTTACCACGGTCTCAAGGGAACATCTGCCGCTGCTAATTATCCACTGTTTGAAATGCACCTCCTGAATTAACAGCTGTTCAAACTTTTCCGCCAAATATTGCTCTAGCTCGTCAATCTTCGGACAATTGTCGCATTTGGACAGATGACAATTTTCCGTGGGGTATGCGCACAACGACTTCGACAGGAGGTCCCTATATGTTTCAATTTCACCGTGAAATACTTTCAATTTCTTGCATGGAAAGAACATTATTTTTAAGTTTTGATGAAACATGCAAACGCAGACTGAATGCGTTCCGTGCCTGTCTAATGCCAGCACGCATTCTTTTGGTCGCAGGATGGCAAACTTAGAAAATCCCACTTTTTCTGCTGGGTATTTCTCTTTGAACTGATGGTATGCTTCGGATAGATTACATAATAATAATCTGCGCTGCTTGTGTACTTTTTCTCCATCTTCACGTGTGATAACATAGTCACGTGTACCTGGCAGGCGCGGCTGTTGTCGTCATTGCAGTAAAAATCTTGAATCAATTTCACCGTTGCTTCGCTGAGGGTCCTTGAGCCAAATTTCTTGGTGGGAGTCGCCAATATGCCCTTCTGTCGAACTAATTCTTTGCTTCTTCTCGCGATGTAAAAAGATGTTTGAAACTGTTCAGAAATCTTGCGTGTAGACCATGATTGAGGCAGCACAGATAAAATGAGATATTTCTCCGGAAAAGTGGTCGCTAAATTGAATTTTCTTTTCAACTGATCAATCATTTGTTTGCTGCCATCAACGTCATCTGCTTGACTGCATTCGTTATCAGAGCCTTCATCAAATATTGTCGCGATTGCACTCATAACCTTGCCTTTTTTATCTTTCCTGTATTTTTCACTTCGCAACTTTCTTTTTCTAATAGACGTTTCACCTAAAGTGGTAATAGCCTCATTCAAAGGACTCAAAGACATATTGACCATCGGAATGTCTGCCTCACTATCAGATAAAACATTTTGTTCAATTGTCATTTCACTCTCGGATTGTGGTTGCATTTGTTTCAATGCATTTGCTTGTTGAGACAAATCGATTTTACGCTTGGGGCAAATGAATTCTGCTTCTTCACCGTATTGTATATTTAATTCATTCATGTATCGCTTCGAAACACCAGTTAATTTTAATACTTTTATCTTTTTCGAACGATGTCCACTCTTGTTAAACGGATTGCAGCAAAATTTATTCATTTTACTTTAAATTGTCTTTACAGCTTCACTCTTTACTTTACAAAAAAAACACTTTAACACTTTCACGTTTAGTATTCAACTGAAATTTGACTCAGAGTGTGTGAAGTATTTATATTTATTTTTTGGTAAAAAATAGGTAAAAAAAATAAGCGATATTTGCTTTTCTTTAATAGGAAAATTTGCGTGAACTACTGGTCATAAAATGTTTTTTAAAGAGGGTCTTAATTGGTTACTGCAAATAAGCCGACGACAGGTCATAAAATGTTTTGTAAATTTTTTAAATTACCAGGTAATAAATATTTCGCCATATTTATGGAAAATCCGTGCTTTATGACTTGTTTCTGCACGTGTCATTTTAGGCGAAATATTTATTACCTGGTAATTTAAAAAATTTACAAAACATTTTATGACCTGTAGCCTCAGTCGGGTTTGGTGTGCCATTACATGCCTCAGTCACTATAAAAAAAAAAAAATATGTAGGTACATTATTTTTTGCTGGGCAATTGATTGAGACTATTTATTTTAAAATCGGAGAGGGGTCGTCCAAAAATTTGCCAATTTTGATCGTTTTCATATGGAATTGCTCTATATACATTACTTTGAGTCTAATCGCCTATAAAATTTATCAATGAAGTAAGGTGTAAAGTAATCCATCGGCCCCTATGGCTATACATTACTTTACCCATTATTTAGTAATGTGTGTTTTTGCTGGGATGTTTCAATTATTCGTTTTTGATACCAAAAGCAACGGACTAATGAAATTCGAGGAAGTCCATATTTGACGATACAGAAACGGATTAAAAACGTACTGTTTTCGGAAATTCAATTATACGGTCAGTTAATGTTCCGTGTTTTGACGAATACGTATTTACGGTCCGTAAAAGTGTAATAGAACCGGTTTCATGAATCCGTACGTGTCAGAGAGTCCGTAAAAATGTTTCTTGGGTAATCATATGTAATTGTATATCTTTATATATCGATGATCATATGTGGTTTCCCATATGAACATTAACGAAAATTAATGTAATATGTATATTTATGTTCACGTAATTGTATTCATACATACTAACATATTCCCCGGGTTTATATAATTTTTTGCCATTAAAAATACAAATTATAAGTTTCTATTCATTTTTTTTTTTGTTTTTTTTTATCATATTTTATTTTACAACCAATTATAAAGGGTGATTTTTTAGCAAATTTTGGCAACACTGTTTTTGGCAGCTCAGCTGTTTTCATGTAACATGTTACTGTCAAACATGTTCAGTTTGATCTACGAGGGCTGACCATTGAAAAAGCTTTCCGTAAGATGGTCGATTGTGAGCAAATGCGGCACGCACTTGCTCACAATCGACCACAAACGCAATCGTGTGTCAACTTCGTTTCCGTGGCAAAAATCCATAAATTAGGCAACGAATTTCTCCCACATCGTGTTTCATTCAAAAAGTCACGGACTTATTGATCCGCCCTTGTATAATTTAACCATGTATCGACTTACAAATAAACAACGCTTGCAGATTATTGTTTTTCATTATAAAAATTCATGCTCGGTTAAGAAAGTGCATCGTGCACTTCTACCATTTATGGCCATTTCCTATTTCTGGTTGAATGGGTGCGTGAACAAAAAAAATTGCGGTATTTGGTGTGAAGAGCAGCCAGAAGCATTGCAAGAACTGCCAATGCATCCCGAAAAATGCACTGTTTGGTGTGGATTATGGGCCGGTGGCATCATTGGACCGCACTTTTTCAAAGACGACGAAGACAGAAACGTTACAGTGAATGGCGTGCCAAAAATGGAAGAGCTAGACTTGGCTGACATGTGGTTTTAACAAGACAGTGCCACATGCCACTCAGCACGCGAAACAATGGCTTAATTAAGAAGTGAGTTCGGTGAACAGTTTATATCACGTTTGGGGCCAGTCAAATGGCCGCCCAGATCGTGCGATTTAACGCTTTTCGATTGTTTTTTGTGAGGCTACCCAACAAACAATACGTACAGTTTAAGTACCGGTTTCTGTCCGTCATAAACGGAATCCAACTCCTTTTACGTACGGTTTTCTTTATCCGTAAACTGACCAGAAAACGGATTTTAAGGAACATCGAAACTGATTCGAATCCGTTTAAAAACCGTCAATGACGGACCGTTTTCGGAAAGGATATACCGGATGAAAAACGGAGCTGTCCGTTAAAAGTCCGTCAATGACGGACCGTTTACGGACCGGATGTATCGGATGAAAAACGGAGTTGTCCGTTAATAGTCCGTCAGTAACGGATCGTTTACGGATCCGTATTCATACCGTTTTTTGAACAAAAAACGAATTTGTGTAAAGGCATATTATTTTAATTGTTAGTAGCAAATTTTTATTTTTTTTTCTTTAAACTTATTAACAAATATATTTAAATTAAAATAACAAAACTAAATAAACTAAGTCCAACAAATACTAAACAAATATTATATTTATATCCAGCACAATTACCATCCATCAATCACTGCGATTGTGGACCATTAAAAATCATGAAATAAATAAAACAAATATTTAATTTTGGTTTAAATTTTGGTACTTACGATATGATGAAGCAAACAATGCAAATTTGTAATTTTTTTCACAAAATTATTTTAAGCTGTGGTGCAATATTTTTATTTGCAAATCAACATAATTTTGCACACATCATCGTAAAACTTGTTTTCAATTTCATAAATATTTATCTGAGGGATATTTAAGTATTAGTTTTTTATTACTAAGCAAATCCAAAAGCAACGGAAGAAAAACTGATGAAAAACAGTGGTCCGTATTTGACGGTACAGAAACGGATACACCAAAACGGAGTAAAAACGTATTGTTTTCGAAAATTCAATTATACGGTCCGTTAATGTTCCGTTTACGTACAAGCTTTGACGGATACGTATTTTCGGACCGCAAACGTACAGTAGAAGCCGGATTCATGAATCCGTACGTATCGGAGACCGTAAAAATGTTTCTTGGGTACGTACAGTTTACGTACCGGTTTCGGTCCGTCATAAACGGAATCCAACTCCGTAAACGGACCAGAAAACGGATTTTAAGGAACATCGAAACTGATTCGAATCCGTTTTAAACCAGTCAATGACGGACCGTTTACGGACCGGATATATCGGATGAAAAACGGAGTTGTCCGTTAAAAGTCCGCCAATGACGGACCGTTTACGGACCAGATATATCGGATGAAAAACGGAGTTGTCCGGTAATAGTCCGTCAGTGACGGATAGTTTACGGATCCGTATTTGGTCCGCATTCGTACCGTTTTTTCAACAAAAACCGGATTTGTGTAAAGGCATGTTATTTTAATTGTTAATAGCAAATTTTTCTTTCAATTTGTTAGCAAAGATATTTAAATTAAAATAACAATAAACTAAATACAACAAATACCATATTTATCTTCAGCACAATAACCATCCATTAATCAATCTCTGCGATTGTGGCCCATTAAAACTCATGAAAAAAATAAAACAAATATTTAATTTTGGTTTAAATTGTGGTACTTACGATATGATGAAGCAGACAATGCAAATTTGCAAATTTTTTCACAAAATTATTTTAAGCTGTCGGACAATATTTTTATTTGCAAATCAACATAATTTTGCACACATCATCGTAAAACTTGTTTTCAATTTCATAAATATTTACCTGAGGGATATTTAAGTATTCGTTTTTTATTTCTAAACAAATCCAAAAGCAACGGAAGAAAAACTGATGAAAACAGTGGTCCGTATTTGACGGTACAGAAACGGATACACCAAAACGGAGTAAAAACGTATTGTTTTCGAAAATTCAATTATACGGCCCGTTAATGTTCCGTTTACGTACAAGCTTTGACGGATACGTATTTTCGGACCGTAAACGTACAGCAGAAGCCGGATTCGTGAATCCGTACGTATCGGAGAGTCCGTAAAAATTTTTCTTGGGTATGTTAAGGCTCATGTCTATAGGGACAAACTCACAAAGGTTGACGCACTGGAAGCAAATATTGAATTTATTCGTGAGATATCGGCAGATTTTTTTGAGAGAGTACGCCAAAATTGAACCCAGCGTATGAACCATTTGAGGCGCAGCCGCGGTCAACATTCACATGAAATCATCTTTAAACATTGAATTATATATACCGTTCTATCGACTCAAATAAATATTTCATACATTTCTCTAAATTGTATGTGCTTTTTAAATCAAATCCGAAAATCACCGAGAATATATGTTTTCTTAAATTATGAAAGCACTATATAAGAAACTAAGATGAAAATAAACAAATAGCATTTAAATAACAAAACACCAATAATTCTTATGGATAATTCTTATGCAAGATATATTAGGTTTTTACATAAAAACTGCCAAAGCGGCTGGAACTGTGGAAGTAAAATCAAACTTAATGGCCGTTTAAAATAAAATATGACTTTAAGATCAATAAAATAAATTCAATCCGAATTAAATTTTATAAGGAATTTTTTCGTAGAACATTTTTATCTGCTATTTTCATGGGTCATTTTAGTCAATTTTCCCTTAAAGCGAAATATTATTCTTCACTTGCACAAACAAGGAAAATCTTTTGCTGAAATTGGGCAATTGATGGATCGTAGCCGTTTTACCATTCGAACAATTATAAATCGTTTTCAAGGCGAAACTGACTTTAAAAGTGCTAAGCGTAGTGGTCGTCCACGCAAGTTAACTGAACGGGAATGTAACCAAATAGAAGGGAAGTTAAAGTTGATCCGAAAATGTTAAGAAGAATTTTGGTAAGGACGTGCACTCAAAAACTACGCAGGTTGCTACATGAAGCTGGTTACAACTCACGAGTTGCTAGACGAAAACAATTGATATCTGATATCAATCAAAAGAAAATATTAACATATGCAAAAAGTATGAAAATGAGTCTTGCAGTTTCTGGGATCAAGTGAGAACATCTCAGATGAGAGCAGATATAACATTTTTCAACCTGATGGGCACTCAAAAGTATGGCGAAAGCCCAACACTGCATATGCCAAAAAAAATCTAACACCAACGGTAAAATATGGTGGCGGGAGAGTAATGGTTCGGAGCTGCATGTCTGCTGCGGGTGTAGGGGAACTTGTATTTATTGATGGAATTATGGACAAAACAGTTTACCTTAACATTTTAAAGGAAAATATTAAAAAAGCGCAGAGAAATCGAATCTTCCTATGTTATTTACATTCCAGCACGACAATGACCCCAAACATTCAGCTCGCGAGGTAAAGATATGGCTTGATTATAATACAGCACATGTTTTGCCACATCCTCCACAGTCCCTAGACCTTAACCCCATCGCACCATATCAAGCAAAGGCGATCTTAAAGAAGTGTTAAAGGAAGAATTGCTAAAAATTGGAAAAAATCTTACTAGTAAATAAGTCCACCCCATGCCAAATAGACTTAAGGCAGTTATTAAAAAAAAGGATTGCCAACTAAATATTAAGTTAAGCTGCTATTTTAATTTTTTAACTTTACAACAATGGTTGTGCCTATATTTTTGTACCATGAAAAATTTAACTTTTTTGATATTTTTCTTTATTGTTTAAAATGTGAATAATTTTTTCTTAAGTTTCTTTCTTATTCTTTAAATATTCTTGTTCTATAGCTATTATATGTTCATAAAATAAATATTTTTTGCGTTGCAATAACAAAAAAAATCATTTTGTTTCTTTATACAGCCTGCGCCTATACTTAAGTCCATGACTGTATATTCAAAAAAGAGTTATCTTTTTTAAGTTCTGCTTTTTAATGAAAACTTGAAAGTAAAAACATAACACCGATAGTGTTAAAGTTGACATTTGGCAGTCGTGAAGTAGACACGCGGCATATTTATTATGGAAAAATATTTGATAAACTAACGTGTTTTAATCGTTAAAACAGCTCGCCCATGACAACCCCGATTTTCATGAAAAAATCATAATGAGTGGCGAGGCACATTTGAATGGATATGTGAACAGAATAGTAGGTAATGGGCAATATAAACCCTCAAATTATTCATCAGTCACCTTTGCATCCATTAAAAGTCAGGAAGAATCATTGGACCTTACTTCTTTGAAAATGAAAACGGCGTAACGGTAACTGTGAATGGGGAGCGATATCGTGATATGATTGAAAACTTTTTAACACCACAACTGCATGCTCTGGGCTTGATAAACATGTGGTATCAACAAGACGGTGCCACATCGCATACAGCCAGGATTACAATGGAATTACTGCGAGACTTCTTTCCACAACAGGTTATTTCAAGAAAAGAAAGTGAGAATGTAATGAAAAACGTGCTCAAAAGGGCTCGCATTTGTGAGGCTAACAGAGGCGGACATTTATGTGATATTGTATTCCATACATAATTGCCGACATTAAAAAAACATTCATCAATATAAGATCCATTCTTTTTCATTGAATCAAAAATTATAAACAAACAAAGTAGCATACCTTCCCGGCGGACACCCTGTATTACATTTCTCGGTTAAAAATACCCAACAAACAATACGTTCCGTTTACGGTCCGTCATAAACGGAATCCAACTCCATTTACATACCGCTTTCTGGATCCGTATACGGACCATAAAACGGATTTTAAGGAACATCGAAACTGATTCGAATCCGTTAAAAACCGTAAATGACGGACCATTTACGGACCGGATATATCGGATGAAAAACCGAGTTGTCCGTCAATGACGGACCGGATATAAAACGGAGTTGTCCGTTGAAAGTCCGTCAATGGTGAACCGTTTACGGATCCGTATTCCTACCGTTTTTTTCAACAAAAAACGGATTTATTTAATGACTAAATTTTTAATTTTGAATAAAAAATTATAGTTTTTTTATCTTTAAATTTATTTATATAGATATGTAATAAAATAAACTAACAAAATAAAATAAAACTTTTACAAATTTAATTAAATGAAATATTCATCTCCAGCATAACTAGCATCTCTATCTATCACTGCGGTTATGGCCCATTGAATATTATGAAAAAATAAAACAAAATTTTAATTTTGGTTTAATTAGTATTTGCATACAACGCAAATTTGCACATTTTTAATAAAATCTATTATGAATTGGCAGACAATATTTATATTTTCAAAATTGCATAAATTTGCGCACATCACCGTAAAACTTGTTTTAAATTTCATATATATTTACCTCAAATTAAATTTATTTTCCGTGTATCTGTTTTTCTAAACTTTAGCGCGCGACCCGTGTAATGATCACAGACATGTTTCAACTATTCGCAACGGAAGAAAAACTAATGAAATTCGAGGAAGTCCGTATTTGACGATACTGAAACGGATGCACCAAAACGGAGTCAAAACGTACTGTTTTCGAAAATTCAATTATACGGACCGTTAATGTTCCGTTTACGTACATGCTTTGACGGATTCATGAATCCGTACGTGTCGTAAAAATGTTTCTTGGGATGAGATAATTCGGCACATTAACGACATTGAACCTCAATTATGTTTCAATCATTGAAAATATGGACCATCGGATAGAGGTATGCCACCGAAGCCGTGGCGAGCATATGGCGGATATTTTGTTTCTCACATAATTATCAAAGACCCTTCTATCATAATAAAAAATATTAAGATAATTCTCTGAAAACTTTTTGTTTTATCTAAAATTAACATCGTGCATTATGATTGGGCCAGCCTTTATTTTGTTTATTGTATTTTCATAGCTTCTATGGGCTTTATCATGCTCTATCTCTAATTATACGTTTCTGGTCATTTTTATCTAATACGTTCTTTAATTTTGTTGGTGTATAAACAAAATTACTATCTTTCCCTATTTATGCATGTTTGCCATATCTGTATGGATTGCTATCTTTATCTTGGGAGGTATAGTTTTTCTTAATTCTGTTATTAGATTGTCGTTCTTACTAAAATTAACAGTGCATCGTACATGAATATAGTTCGAATTCGTGCTCGTACTATATTTTCAGTTGGTGCTAATTGTATCTGTATTCCGTATAAGTTAAAGGGTTGTGTAACCGATTTATTGTGTCACTATGTGAGCTTTCAGCTGAATGTACTGTATCAATTGATGACTTCCTGGTTTGTATATTATCTTAGCACCGTAGTCTTCTATGATAGCCTTATAGGATATTTTTCTGAAATAGCATATGTCAACGACTGATGGTATGTAAATTAGTAAGATATGATTTGTTAGTTTTTGTAAGACCCATATTATGGCCATCAGCTCCTTTTCATTTTTACTGTAATTTTGTTCCGTCGTACTATGCGTATGAGATAAGAAATACATCGGTTTCCTGTTCTGACTTAGCACGGCTCCAGTGGTTATATTGGAGGCGTCCGTTGTGAGTTCAAGCGTTTTACTAATATCCGGTTGAAATAGTTCAACTTGTTCCTTCAATTTTCAGTTTTTGTACTGCTGTTATGGCAGCTTGGTCCAACTGTAATTTTTATTATTGCTTTTATTTTTCTCTATGTGTGCATTTTCGCCTTTTTGTCAAAGGTTTCGCGACTTTTGCATAGTCGTCCTCACAAAACGTCTGTAATAGCCTGTTAACCCTACAAGACTACGACGATCTTTTAAGGTATTGGGTACAGGAAAGTTTTCGAATGCTTTTATCTTTTCTGGGTCTGTTGAAATTTTATTATGTATGCTATTCGATCTCAGACATGAAAAATTTAGATTTTCCATTAGAGATTATCAAGGTTGCTTTATTTAGAGCTTCGATTACCATGTATATCTTTTGCATGTTGTTGTGAAGCGAAAATGTATTAGTTTATAACCGTTAATATTGTTTATACAATTTATTTGAAAATGCCGACAGTGGATTGAACTAATGGCAACTCTTTAATTTGTTAGGCTGCCTTCTCTGATTTTGTTTTATAAAACTCGTTACATTGGTAACCATTTTCTTGAGTAGTCACCTGTAAAGTTTGAAACTACTGATAATTTCAGAAAGGACGCCTTAGAAGATAGAATTAAGTTAGTTTGTAAAATTTGTATTTTTAACTTTTCTAACTTTACATGTTTTAGATAATAAAACCAAACTACACACTTTATTTTGAATCATAATAAAGTTGCGTTTTAATATATTTCTATTGGAAAAAGTTACTGCCTTAACAAATTTGAATTTTAAGTTGCTGCCGCAACATTTTTTTTTATTTTATTAATTTCTTGGAATTCAATGATACGACGTAGTCAACGATTACAGAAAAGTAACATGTCTCAAAACGAAAATAGAAAGCCAAATGACGACGCCACCAGCGCGAGTGATAATGACAAAACAATTGTCGAGCAAGAATCTGTCGCCGATTTGAAGGAGGAAATCCGTAGCCTTAAGGAGCCATTGCAAATGCTTTTGGAGAAAGCTAACACGCCATCAGGTCAAACTCAAGTCGTCACATCAATTCTGCCCGATAAAACTACAAAAGTTCAATTTCCACATTCAACTGCAGCCCTGTCGACAAAACCGAACACTTACGGAGCGCCAGCATCACATCAGCTGTTGCAACAAAAGATAAGTATTGATAATCATTCTCCATTTAGTTTATTAAATACAAATTTAAGTACGCCATACTATTCGAATATAGGCATATAGGCCACCTAACTATGTACAGGCCTGTGTGACCTCGCCGTCTGTACAAAGGAACACCTTTATGTGACCGTATGTACACACATATTTACCAACGTCTGTACAGCAGAACAATTTTATGCCCCCTCAATCTGTACAAACGTATACACACCTTTATGCAGCCTCAGTCAACGCAAGCGTTTACGTCACATACAACATGCCAAACAACAGCCCCAACATCAACATTTTTTAATGCTGTAGATGTCGCCACCACATCTTCGCCTAACCCACATCATTTAAACGAACACCGACATATACGTAAGCTACACGATTTGCCAGAGTTTAATGGTCAGCCACAGCAATGGCCAATGTTTTCCGTGTCCTACAGAGAAACTACAAAGAACTACAATTACACAAATTTAGAGAACCTGACTCGCTTACAGAAGGCATTGAAGGGAGATGCTAAAGTTAAAGTCTATTTGATTCATCCTAAAAGCGTAAATCATGTAATGCGTACATTAGAATTTCATTATGGTCGCCCTCAAATTATGATACGCAGTCAAATATCGAAAGTGCGTGCCTTTCCGGCAATATCTGGTAACAGAATAAGTGAAATTTAGCTCGATGGTATCAAATTTGACTGTTTTCTTGGAAAACGCCGGTGCAACGTTAAAGACAATCACTTATGTTTTGGTTGTTTACATATCGAACACAGCTTGTTGAAATGCAGTAATCGCCGTCAATGTAGGTTATCGAAATGTACAAAATATCATAATCGATTGCTGCATGAAGATAAACATTCAAACAGAAATGATGACCCTGTGAAACATCAAAGTGGTAATGCAACGGATAGTGTTGATACAATTGGTACAAATAATATAAATGAAGACAAGCATGTAACAACGATTGTTGGTAATTCTTTAAATAGGGAAACGCTATTGAAATTTCTGCCGGTACAATTAAAGGGCCCAAAGGGCTGCGTAAATGTTATCGTATTTATCGATGACGGTTTAAAAAAATCACTTTTAGATGAAAAGGTTACAAAGTAAATTGAATTACAGGGACCAACGAGTAATTTGTCTCTTGGGTGGATTAGAGGAGGAACATCTTAAGAAATGTCAGCGAAGGTTAATCTGGAAATTAGCAATATAAGAGAAAATGAATGTAGCTTTCCTATGATAAATGTAAGAACGACTAAAGATTTACAACTGTCGCCACAAAGTCTACATTTTAGTGAATTTAATGAAAAATATCCGGTCTTAAACGATATTGCAATTGACGATTATTTTGATGCCACTCCTTAGTTATTAATTGGTCTGCCGCATACGAGACTTGTACGCCCGTTCAACGTTATAAATATTGATGAAAATTTTTCCGTACATCAGACGAGTTTAGGAAATATTTTGTTAGGTTCCAATGAACCTAACGTGATTGATGTGAACATTCTTGATGATATCCAGCGTCAGGTTTCTGAGTATTTTACGTTGGAGAGTTTTGGCATGAGGCCTGTTAAACCTGTTATGTCCGATGATGATATTAGAGCCGAAGAAATACTTGAAAAAACAACAATAAAAAAGGGCCTTCAATATGAAACTATTCTTTTATGGAAGCATAACGATTTCAATTTTAAGGAAACTTTTTCTGTGGCCTTAAAGCGTCTTCATGGAGTTGAGGCGAAATTAAAAAGAGATGACGAATTGGCCAACTGGTACAAAATGAAAATTAATGAATATGTTTCGAAATGCTACGTTAGAAAATTGTCCCCAGAGGAGGCTGCATTTGAAAATAATCATACTTGGTATTTGTTTCATTTTGCTATAACTAATGTGAACAATGGTAACAAACGACGCCTCGTTTTTGATGCAGCCGCACAGGTTGACGGTGAATCGTTTAATTTTAGATTATTGAAGGGTCCATGTAAATATCAGCCAAAACCACTTTTGTCAATATTATTTAAATTTCGTCAGTGTCGAATTGGAGTTTGTGCAGATATCCGAGAAATGTTCCATCGCGTAGCAATACGGGAACAAGACCAAATGGCACAACGATTTCTGTGGAGAGACTGAGATAATACAAAATCACCTAATACCTACGTTATGTAGGCCATGATTTTTGGTTCGGCCAGTTCACCGTGTTCAGCCCAGTATGTCAAAAATTTGAACGCTAAAATTTTGCGAGGAGTCCTAGCCTAGGGCCTATAGGGCAATTGTTGACTGCCACTATGTGGACGACTACGTGGATAGTTTTGATAGTGTCGTTGAGGCAATATCTGTGACGAAAAACGTTATGAATATCCATAAAGAAGCCGGATTTGAATTAAGGGGTTTTGTATCAAATTCAAAGGAATTTTGTCATGGACTTATGTAGAAGTGAAAAGACAACTGAAAAGGTCCTAGGACTGTTTTGGTCCCCCACTGATGACACATTTTGTTTTATGCTGAAATTTACAAGAGTTCCTGATGCAGTTTTGAATGGAAATAGAAGACCTACAAAAAGTGAAGTACTCAGTCTAACGATGTCAATATTCCATCCGTTTGGTTTTTTGGCGAATATGGTTATACGGTCAAAAATTTTGCTCCAAGAGTTATGGAGGTACGATATTGAATGGGATTCGCCAATTCCAGAGGCAATATACAAATTGTGGTATGAGTGGTACAAGGAGCTTGAAAATGTTAGATACGTAAAAGTCCTAAGGTGCTACGGACTCGAATATAGTAATTCTGCAGCGGTAATCAAGTTACATATTTTTGTGGACGCAAGTGAGGTCGCTGTTGCTTATTGGAGAATCTTCTATAAAGGCGATGTCACTGTGAAATTTGCTGCTGGTAAATCGAAATGTGGCCCGATAAAGCCCCTCTCAATCCCGAGACTTGAACTACAAGCGATTATTTCTAGCCATGATATAAAGCCTTAAAAGATAATGTTTTGGTCCGACTCTAAGACCGTGATAAAGTGAATTCAATCAGACTGTAGAATTTATAAACAATTTGTTTCTCATCGTATTGCCGAAATATTAGAATCATCAGAGGTCAAGCAATGGAGATGGGTACCTGGCTCACAAAACCCCGCGGCTGATGAGACAAGACCCCAATATTTTTCAGGAATTTCATCGGAATTTCGTTGGCTTTATGGTCCGCAGTTTTTAGAATCCAGTGAAGGCGATTGGCTAGTATTACCTGGTGATGTTACTGATCAGGTGGTTGAGTCGGAAATGAGATTCAAATATTTATTGACTATAACAGACATCGGTCCGCCGATGCCATATGGTGAAAAGTCAAGGTACTACACGTTGTTAAGGGTACGATGTTGGGTCGTCCGTGCAATAAAAATTTCCAAATGCTATGCTTGAAGTCGGCACGCTGGTGGTAAGCTGCGGCTTAGCTCGTCGGACTGGTGTGGGATTCTTTTCCACCGGTTTGACAACATATAAAATTCGTGCCATTTCAAAACCAATAAAAATTCAAAGAGTCCGTTAGAAAATAAAAATATAAACCGGAAATGAAATTTGACTTGACTTTTAGTAACAATAAATAAGTATTTGACGTCTTAAGGATTCTGAAACTTATTTCAAGAGGACTTGATGACAATGTCCTCAAAGACTGCCCCCCCACATGACTTGTTCAGTCATCCGTGATATCCTTTTGTGCCTATTAAATATAAAAAGGATATCCCAAAAACTACTCTACCAATATTTTACCATCCGTTACATTTTCAACCTAGAAATAAGTTTTAGCACATCATTTTTTTACAGTTTAACAATTTAACATTCTAAAAAATAGTTTATTAATATTTTTAATTTTTATAACAAAATTTATAACGTATATCAAATAATGTTGATTATTATAAAAAAAATTCAAGATAATCCCAAAATATCATAAAGAAAGTTAAGCAAAATGCCTATAAATATCAATAATGCAATTTTATAAAAAAAGTGATTATCATTTAAAAAAAAACTCTAAATTTTCAAAATTGTTTGAAAATTCATGTATTTATTTAAAACAATAATGATTAAAAAATTTAATTAGTTCAGATTTTAATTAGTTAATCTGGTGTTTTCCAATATTTTTTTTAGTGTATTTTTATTCTCTGTCTATTTCATTATTTACTTTATATATAATTTTGTGTTTTTGTTGATTTTGCTTCATCTAATTAAGAATTTTGTGATTTAGTTAATTAATCTTTGTTTGTATCTGAACTCAAATCGTTTTTAGTGTAACATTTTTTTTAGTGTATTTTGGGATTTACTTAAATTATGTATGTGTATTATTTCTTATCTTATTTACGATTTTTTTTGAGTGTATCTTTTCTTATGTATACAGGTGTTCACATATATTTTTTTTATGTATATATATACCGTAAGTAATTTTTTATAATTAAATATTTTTATAGTGTATATTTTTGTTTGTATATACATTTATATATTTCTTTTCTTTAAGTGTATTTTAGGTATTTCACTCTTTACATGTATGTGTACATATTTGTTGTTTTTTTTTATGTAGATATTAATGTATTTTTATGTATATTTCCATATATTTTTTTTTTCTTTTTTTTTAAATATATACTTTTTTTTATATATTCTTATATACAACTTTATTTACTTTTTGTTTTTGGAATTTTTATATTTAATTTGCCTAACGGTTAACACAAAAGAAATGACGTTTATAACTGTTTTTCAATCGCATGCGACATTTATACATATTATATAACACAGTTTTAGGTTAGGTTAAGTTATTTGAGGTAAGGTTATGATTTTTTAGGTTAGGTTGTTATTTATTACTTTTTTTTTTTAATTTTTTCTATCTTTAGTTTTTCCTTTTTCTATCATTGATTTATTATATTTATATTGTAATTTTAAATTTATTTTCCTTTTATTAAGTTTAAACTGTATTAAGGTCAATCTTTACATTGACATTTCTAATCTTTTTCTCGTCTTTTAATATATTACTTTTAATTTTTGTTACTCACGCTACCGCTTCGACCGTGTGACTCTGTTGCCCCTAGTGGTGGTTTTTGTCGATAATTTGGTCTGCTTTGCTATAAGCTGCTATAATTATGGTGACTTTTCTTCAATGACTGGATGACATGTACCAATAAAATCTCCTCGAAAAACCACTTTCGGTGGCACGGTGATATTGCCAGCGTGTTCTACTGATGTGATGGTGTTGCTACGCTGCACACATAAAGTGCGCAACATGTGACACGATTAACTTGTTTGATTTTTTTTAACAAAAATAGTGTTTTTGGCCACTTGCCACTAGATGACCCTTAATAAACTTTTTTTTTATTGTTCTTTATAGAATTTATAAAACTTTTATTCTATGCCTTTTACCTCTGGACTTCACGTGGAGTTAATCGAGAATGAGTGAAGCGGGGCGATTGGATCGCTCGTTAACTCGCTCTCTCGGCATTTTTAACAACCCTGTTTATTTTCCGTTTACTCATTCTTCCCATCTGGCTAGCGGTCACTATAGCTGAATAACTATTGTGAATAGTCATTTAGCTTTACAGCTGTGTTTTTTTCGGTAACATATAAAAACCATTTCATATATTTTTGTTATGTTTTAACGTGGAAGGTTTCAAAATATATATATGAAATCGACACAGGTAAACGTTGATAGTTAACAACATGTACATGTCAATTATTATTTGCCCATAAAGTGGTAACAACAAATTGACACCAAGGTGACACAAAAGAAGAAAATTTCATTTAAATATAAAAAAATGAAATTAAATCAGCAATTAAAGTCAAGGCATGGACGTGGCCGTCACAAAGCCAATACTTTTTTGTGTAGTTCACGGAGCAAAAAGTTTGGGAAAACCTGTGCATTTCGTATGTAAGTATGACATTGAAATTTCTAAAAAAAAATATGTAAACAATCTTTTTCTTACAGATACATTCGTGAATATTGTTGCCCAAACAAAATTAAAATAAATATTCGTTAATGAATTTATTTTAGGCAAATTTGTATTGTGAATGGTAAAGGTAAGTGAAAAAGTGTGTTGTAAAAATCAATTTTGTAGTAAGCTCTAACAATAATAATATTGTTTATATTCTTTTTTTAATGTAGCTGGTCAAATGGTGATAGCCTCATGTGTCTTGTGGACAAATAAATAGGGTTTATAGTAAAAGAAATAAGGACCCTTAAAATGTTTTCCCTTGTGGTTTTGCTAGCATTTTTTGTTTATACATCCCAATGGCTAATACATTTAAGTATCGTTCCCATTTCTTCTTTTATTATTTAAAATACTAATGCATTTCTTTCCCATCCCTGCAGGTATCGAAACATCAATTTGTCATTGTTGATAAAAAAACTTACAAGGAATATGAATCCAATATTAATATAAATCAATTGGGCTGTTGTACAAAAAAAAAAGACTTATCATAAGAGCTTTTGTTGAAACGAAAACTATTATATAAGGATAACTAAAAATATCAAATTTCAAATAATTAAGGTATCCGATTGAAAATCGAAAACAAACAAAAATCGATTGTGATAACCACTATTAAAGGAGATGTACAAAAATTTTGCAGTTTTTTCCTATTTTTTTGATTTGATTGTTAAATATTTTGCTCAAAATGCTATTGCTTAAGATGTTGAGCATGAATGATACCAATTAATTTTCCTTTTAAATCTTCTACTTCGTATTGGTTTTTGCCAATTGCTTTTCTTATTCGGCATTTAAGCCAAGGCTTGCATAATTTGGCATTTAACCCCTTTTTGAAACTACTTTGGATAAAATTCTTGCGAAGAACTTCCTGACCGGGTTTAAAAGTTACAATTCTACTTCTCTTATTATAAGATTTAATGTTGCGGTTATAAGCTTCATGCGTTTTTGCATTTAGTTTGTCATGTCCACCCAGCAAGGGGTTAAATGCTTGTAAGAAAGTTAGGGAAAAAGAAGAAGAGAAAAAAAGGACAAAAGTGTAGGAAATTTGCAACGCTGAACTGCAGATAATCCAGTGACAGACACTTCTTGTCAAATTCTTATTAGAATTCTGAAGGAAAAATTCCTTCCTTTTCCTTTTTGATTTCGACGTCAGGCAGGTGGTGCAGGAATTTCGACACCGTTTTTTTGTGAAAAAAAGTCAACAAGAGGAAATAAAGTAACCTCAAAAACAAAAAAAATTTATTAAATAATATTTAAAAAAAAAAATTATTTTTTTTAAAGAAAATAAATTTGTCCAAAAAAAAAATTTGAAAAAAAAAAATCTCAATTGACAATCTACCATCACACCACTGCCTGACGCAGCGTTCAGCGACAAGCCATCATCGCTAAGGAGCAACAGCAGGAGCAGCGGAAACAGCAGGAGCAACGGAAACGGCAGCGGCAACATCAGGTATTTCCCTAGGGGTTAGGACGAATAGGACTTTTTTGTGACCCGGAAATATACGAACGTGACCCCCCTCTGAAAAGAGATAGATTTATATATATTGCCCTTAGTAGGGAAGGAAAGTTAAGGAGAACGGTAGGGGTTTCTAGTCCCTGTAGGGTGAGCTCATTCATATTAGGAACTAGGTGTACTGGCTCAGTAGCCCGAAACGACCCCAATTGTTTCCCTGGAAATCCTCCCGAAAGGGAGAATAAATATATTTTAGGAGCAAGTTTTTATTGGAAGAATACTTACCTGCAGGACTGAAAACGGACGGACAAACCTCTGAGGAACCTGTAAGAAGAAGCAGCAACACCCGTGGCCTAAGGGCCATTCCTAAGGTCATATTTAGTTTTGCGATATTTGTTTTATTCCATCTTTGTATTTACCTTGAATTCAATTTTATACCTTTTTTTATTATTCGACTTTGTATAGTATAAAACAAATTTTATATTTCTAAATTTTAAATTTGGCTAATTTGTGTTTTTTTTATAGTTCAAATTTTATATTTCCTTTTTTAAGTTAAATTTGTTTAATTCCTTTTTTTATAATTCGAATTTTATATTTTATATAAAAAAAATCATTTGAATTTTATATTTCATACATTTTCTTTAAACCATGAGTTACAAATGGAAATGAAATTTTGTAAATAAAAAGAAAGAATTCACATTGGAAATGAGTGAGTAGAGTTTTTCATGAAGTGGTAGTAGGGTAACCAGGGTAAGTGGAGGCAACGTTGGGATGACCGAAACCTGGCAAGAGGTCATCATGGAGAGGTTCCCAGGAATCTCGTGAGGGAGGGCCGCCTAAGTTGGCAGAACACCAGCCAACCATTTTGTTTTCGAGCAGACATGAGACTAGTGTAAGTATATTGGTGCAATTCAGTGTGAGTTTATAATTTCCCTTTTTATTTTTTTTATATTTGAAAGAACACACCACTTCGGGCCCAACTTTAAATTGTTGATTGGTTTAGAACACCCCATCTCCGTTCTGCAAGACTGGCATGTATTTTTTTCTTTTTGTTGCTGCCAAATCGAGCCGAGGTTGACAAAGTACCACCCCCAAAACCGGCGAGCTCTAGCCGAGCTTAAACGCGGGCATGCCAGCAAACGTCAACCATCTGGCCACATCAACCTTTCCGATTACACCGGGGCGGCGACAAGTTTTTGATGAAGTAATTGCATTTTTGATGATTTAGGCAAGACTGTGATTTCTCCATCTTCAAGAGCACCAATTTTTCTCAAAATATCATAGGCTTGTGCATGAGTAATCATGTTATAGCCTGTAAGAGCGAAACAAGGAGAAACTCCGATAGATGAGTGTACCGTAGAGCGCAGAGAACATTCAATTTTTGACATATTTTCGTCCCACCTAGACTGCTCTTCCTCCAGGAAACTTCTAACACCACTTAGTATTGATTGGTTCACTCTTTCACTTGCGTTTGCCTGAGGAGAATGGAAAGCTGTCCGTAAATGCTTTATGTCATAACATTTCAACAAATCCTTGAATGTTTCTGATAGGAATTGTTTCCCATTATCAGAGTGTACAATTTCTGGTACACCAAATTTCAGAAATATTTCATCATGCAAAAATCTTGTTACGAGTACTGATGATGCTTTTTTCATGGCTTTTAAAATAACAAATTTTGTTTTGTGGTCAAGTACAATAAATATAAATGTATTACCAGATCTTGTTCTGGGGTATGGCCCTAGAAAATCAATATAGATTTTCTGGAAAGGTCGATGTGTGACAACTTCTGCGCCCATTGTTGGTCTTAGGGTTTGTTTCAGATGTTTGATTTCCTTGTATATATCACAAGTCTTTATGAAGTTTTTGATTTGTTTCACCATCGATGGCCAATAAAAAAATTCCCTTACGTTAATCAGAGTTTTTGCTGTGCCGCCGTGAGATGTATTTTGTATATGTGACCTTTTTATAACATCTTCAGTTAGCTCTTCAGGTAACCAGATTTTCCAGCAATCATCTTCGCTGTCGGTGTCATAGCTGTTGAATTTTACTCTTTTGTATATGAAGCCTTCGCATATTTTTAAATCAGGTAGTTGTTCTTTGTTTTGTCATTTTTAAACGCTGCTGCATTAAAATCGATGAAACCATTTTCTACCGTGATCTCCTCCATATGTAGTCTTGACAGCATATCAGGAACGACGTTTTTTGTACCCTTACGATGCTCGATTGAAAATTTGTAGCCCTGAAGCTTCAAACTCCATCGAGCTAAACGCCCATTTAGGTCCTGTTGCCTCATTAACCACTGAAGACTAGAATGATCGGTGATCACGGTAAACGTCATTAACTCAATATATTGCCGAAACTTTTCAATGGCCAATACGACTGCTAAGCACTCTTTTTCAGTTGTGGAATAATTTTTTTGTGCAGTATTCAATTTTTTCGAAAAATATTCGATTGGATGTTCACCGCCTTCATCATCTTTTTGGAACAGTACAGCACCAATTCCAACATTCGACGCGTCACATTGCACATAAAACGGCCTCTCGAAATCAGGGCTGGATAACACTGGACTAGATACTAACCGTATTTTTAATTCCTCGAACGATTTTAGGGCTTCAGGTGTAAAAATAAATTTTGAGGATTTTTTAACGTATCTGTTACTGGAGCCTTAAGAGTAGAAAAATCATGGATGAACCTACGATACCATCCGACTGTACCTAATAATCTGCGGACATCCTTAACGTTTTTCGGTGGTTTAATACTAAGAATTGCTTCAATTTTGTTGTCATCCGGTTTTAGTTTGCCACCGCCTACGATATAGCCTAAATACTTGAGTTCTCGATAACAGAATTTAGATTTATTCATATTTATTGTTAAGCCTGCTGATGTTAGCTTTTCTCCCACGATCTTTCAACTCTGGTGGAATCACCTTATCCATTAATCGGCACATACGCTGGGCAGCATTGCACAGTCCAAAAGGCATTACCTTAAATTGATAATGAGGCCTACCTGGGATGGTGAATGCTGTCTTTGGCCTGCTCGATTCCTCCAGAGGAATCTGCCAAAAGGCGTCCTTCAAATCGATGGCAGAAATATAGTGAGTGTCACCGAGCCTTGCTAATAACCCATCAATATTGGGGAGTGGGTATGCATCTTTTTTTGTTACCTTATTTAGCTCTCGTGCATCTAAGCATAATCGGTTTTTTCCTGGATTTATAACCAAGGTGGTCCGGTTGTTCCACTCAGCATCTTTGGCTATTTCGATGACATCTAGCTCTAACATTCTGTCTAGTTCGGCATAAATGAGTTTTTGTACAGCGGGGCTTACTGGATAATGTCGCAGTTTTTTTGGTGGTGCATCTCCAGTATCGATAACGTGGTTTTCTAAATTTGCTTTTCCAAGGCCATGTTCAGTATAGCATCGAAATTCTAATTTTGCGTTTTCCAGTTTTATATGCTGTTCATAATTTAATGTGTGCATTTTTGGAACATCAATTTCATTTTGCTCAATTTCGTTAATAGAAATATCTTTTATGCAAATCGTAATGCCAAAAATTAACCAAAAATCGTAACCCAATATTAATTCTTGATACAGATTTGGTACGAGATAAAAAATGGCATTTTTAGTATTATTTCCGACTTGCGCTAGAATATTAACCTTTCCAACAATAAGGTGTCGTTTACCATCGGCAGTTCGTACAGCTGATTTAAAATTTAAAATTTTCAAATTCATTTTGTTAACCCTTTCGATACAGTTTCTTCCCAAACAACTTATGGATGCGCCGCTATCTAATAATCCTTTTGTGTCAAAACCATTCAATTTAACTTCTACATATGGCCTGATATCGTTTTCACCAATTAAACATGTAGAAGCAATTAATTTTCGTTCGTTTTTTCTTCGGATATATCCGTTTCTAGCTTTTTGGATGTTTTTAGTAGACTCAGGAATGAAATCTTCAAAAATTTGAGCTCTTTTTTCATCATAAATTCTTTTTCTTTCTTCATAAGGTATTAATTTTGTTAATTGTCTTTCAGCTTTAACGTTTTTGCTATTTTGAATTATTGCAGCGCTTGGTGTATTGTCAGCTATTCGAGGTTCTACTGTATTGGATGTATTTTTGTAGCTATTGTTGCTGTTTGTTAAAATTGGTTTAAATATATTATTTTTGTTAGTTTCGGTTTCTGTTTCATTGTTAATTGGACTATTTATTTTACGATCAGTCATATAATTATCAAATTTGTTAGCGTTTACTGAGCCTGCTTCTCCGACGAACACCCGGGCCCAGTTCTCAACGTGTTCTTCGGCGCGTTTCCCTTGCATCTAGGGCATTGAGGGCTAACTACTCCCTCAAACCCACACATATAGCAAAACAAGTTTCTTTGTTCTACGTTGCAGTCCATAAATGAGTGTCCTGGCGTTTTACAATTCCAACATATTAATCTTACTGCTGGAATTGTCTGTTTTAATGCCTCAATTTGGTAATTTGTTTCTTCGGGTTTTATTTCATCATATTCGTGCTCGAGTTCACTAACACGGCGATAGTTCGGAATCTGTTGACGATATGTTTGCCTTTTGGCAATATTTCGTTCGGCTCGTTTGCATTCTTCCAGCAATTCATCAATAGAATCTACCTCTTTCGAAAATAGCATTTGGCTTAAACCATCTTTCAAATTATCTTTAATAATCCTTACTACTTCATACTCAGGTATTTTAACTCTCATTTGATTTCTCAATTTTATGATTTCAGTTATAAATGTGTCGGCGTTTTCCGATTGTGCTTGTCGTCTTTCGACTATTCGGCGTTGAATTTCGAAATCGCTAGAGAAGTTTCTAAATTTTTTTATTAAATGATATTTAAAATGGTCCCAATTACAATTTGGATTCTGCTCCCAAAACCATTCGTTAGCACGTCCAGTGAGTAATTGATGGAAACCCTTCATGAAAGCGTCCTATGGGCAATTATAATCCCACCGAAGAGATTCAGCACGAAAAACAAAATGTTCGACGCTTGATGCTTTACTAGAGCCGTCATATTTGATGCCCCATTTTTCTAGCTGGAGTGGCTGATATATAGGAAAAGTTGTCGAGATGTTATGTGTGCCATTTTGTTGTTGTTGTTGCCGAGGATCTGTATGAAGGTGTTGTTGATGAAAATTTTGATTTTGATAATTTTGCTGCTGTTGCTGGTTTTGCTGATATTTCTGGTTATGAGTATTGAAAGTGTTGTTATTATTTGGGCTGTTGCCAAACGAAATATCTCTTTCAGATCTCAAAGAATCTCTAACAATTCTAGGAATCATTAGGGCTAAATTTTGCTCCATATGTCTCATCATTGCGGCTTGTGCAGCTCCAACGGATGCACTAACATATTCCCTAAGACTTAGTCCATCTCCAGTTACAGGCATGTCGGGATTTACGTGCTCATTCAAGGTTGGCAATCTCTGGTTATTTAATGAAATATTACGCTGCTCCATTCTGATAGTTTGAGCTGTAAAGCTACTAAATGTTGGACTTGGAATGGTGGAATTCGTTTCCGGAGATGATGTTGTTTGTGGACCTGTAGCTTTCACTGTATCCGTCGGGTTTGTTGGCAAAATTGTACTGTTTAAGTTTGGTGATGATTGAGAGTCAGATCGATTTAAATTGCTCTTGCTGGCAGAAACAGATGAAGTTTTCTTAGAAGTTGATGGTTTATTTGCTGGTAAACTTTGTAAATTGGTATCGGTATTTCGAGCTTTGCTCGCCATAACCGGTTAAAATCTTATAATAAACTTGTAATATAACTTTTATAGCCCAGCGAAAATAGCACAAAAATTAGCAATAGCAAAAAGAAAAGCAAATTTGTGGTAAAAAAAAATAGATTCGAAAACCAAACAAATAGAAAAAAATGCAATATAAAAATTTATGAAAAATCCGGATCTATTGTTCGGGGAAAACGAAAGATAACTTTTGTTACAAACTATTCTGATAATAAATCTAAATATTGCAAACTTGTAGCTGTGCTATGATAAAAAAATTTCACTACGCTTAACTTGGATTTAAAATTTGATATTTTTTTTTATATATTTCAACCCAAAATCAGTAAAAATTTAAGTCAAGCTAGAAAATAAAAAAGTAAATTGCCAAAAAAAAATATTCAGAAATTTCGAAACTAACAAAAAACAAGTGTATGTGGCCGAGCACTCTTATAAGTTTTGATTTAATGTATTTTGTTGGGAGACAGAAAAAATAATCAAAAGAATTTGATATTGAACTCAAACTTTTATATAAAAAAATGTTAGTGATAAAAAAAAAATATTAATTATATCTAGATTTATTGTTTTGTTAGATGTTATTATGACACAATAAGTTAAATGATAATTTTAGTAATTTTTTTATATATATTAATAAATTGTTAGTTGATTATATATTTCGGCTTAGTAATAAATTCTCAACAATCACAAAGTTAATAACAAATCACAACAAAAAATGTTAATAGTAAAGCTTTTTTTATTATTTTCTTTTAAGCAAAGACAAAACGATTCATAAATACGGTTGAATTTTAGCAACGGATATTAACAATAATGGCAGGCAATACGGATCTAATAGAATCCAAAAAAATCAATATCATTTGGTTATCTAGTAAATTTTGATGATTTCTAAATCTAGTTTAGAGTACTCAATTTTCTTAGATTATAAATTAATTGATTTAAAAATTAATTTTTTTGTTTTATATTTTAAAACAAAATAAATTTACAGCGTCATAAAAGATGTTATGTTTAATATACTTTAAAATTGTGTTGGTTCTATTATTATCATAAAAAGTCAAGAAAAGTCGAAAAAAAAGAAAAATGTTGACCATCTAGTATCATATCTCCTTGCATATGTATACTACGCTATATAGCATTTCGATTCATGACAATTCGATGTGATATTAGTTGGCCTCTCAATAGTCAAAAACTTTACTGACAGCGTTGCAACACAGGCATGGTACATAGGTAACCTTCCGGGACATCCGTGTCTGAAAGAAATCTTCTATTAAGTGTTGATATAAGAAAAATATAATAATTGATCTAGGCATTTTTTTTAAAGATGCCTGTACGTTCGGGCGCCAAAATGTGACAAACCAGCTGTTCTGTGGAGGAAGTCGGCACGCTGGTGGTAAGCTGCGGCTTAGCTCGTCGGACTGGTGTGGGATCCTTTTCCACCGGTTTGACAACATTTAAAATTCGTGCCATTTCAAAACCAATAAAAATTCAAAAAGAGTCCGTTAGAAAATAAAAATATAAACCGGAAATGAAATTTGACTTGACTTTTAGTAACAATAAATAAGTATTTGACGCCTTAAGGATTCTGAAACTTATTTCAAAAGTACTTGATGACAATGTCCTCAAAGACTGCCCCCCACATGACTTGTTCAGTCATCCGTGATATCCTTTTGTGCCTATTAAATATAAAAAGGATATCCCAAAAACTACTCTACCAATATTTTACCATCCGTTACATTTTCAACCTAGAAATAAGTTTTAGCACATCATTTTTTTTACAGTTTAACAATTTAACATTCTAAAAAAATAGTTTATTAACATTTTTAATTTTTATAACAAAATTTATAACGTATATTAAATAATGTTGATTATTATAAAAAAAAATTCAAGATAATCCCAAAATATTTAAGGTTAGGTTGTTATTTATTACTTTTTTTTTTAATTTTTTCTATCTTTAGTTTTTCCTTTTTCTATCATTGATTTATTATATTTATATTGTAATTTTAAATTTATTTTCCTTTTATTAAGTTTGAACTGTATTAAGGTCAATCTTTACATTGACATTTCTAATCTTTTTCTCGTCTTTTAATATATTACTTTTAATTTTTGTTGCTCACGCTACCGCTTCGACCGTGTGACTCTGTTGCCCCTAGTGGTGGTTTTTGTCGATAATTTGGTCTGCTTTGCTATAAGCTGCTATAATTATGGTGACTTTTCTTCAATGACTGGATGACATGTACCAATAAAATCTCCTCGAAAAACCACTTTCGGTGGCACGGTGATATTGCCAGCGTGTTCTACTGATGTGATGGTGTTGCTACGCTGCACACATAAAGTGCGCAACATGTGACACGATTAACTTGTTTGATTTTTTTTAACAAAAATAGTGTTTTTGGCCACTTGCCACTAGATGACCCTTAATAAACTTTTTTTTTATTGTTCTTTATAGAATTTATAAAACTTTTATTCTATGCCTTTTACCTCTGGACTTCACGTGGAGTTAATCGAGAATGAGTGAAGCGGGGCGATTGGATCGCTCGTTAACTCGCTCTCTCGGCATTTTTAACAACCCTGTTTATTTTCCGTTTACTCATTCTTCCCATCTGGCTAGCGGTCACTATAGCTGAATAACTATTGTGAATAGTCATTTAGCTTTACAGCTGTGTTTTTTTCGGTAACATATAAAAACCATTTCATATATTTTTGTTATGTTTTAACGTGGAAGGTTTCAAAATATATATATGAAATCGACACAGGTAAACGTTGATAAATAATAATTGACATGTGCATGTTGTCAATTATTATTTGCCCATAAAGTGGTAACAACAAATTGACACCAAGGTGACACAAAAGAAGAAAATTTCATTTAAATATAAAAAAAATTAAATTAAATCAGCAATTAAAGTCAAGGCATAGACGTGGCCGTCACAAAGCCAATACTTTTTTGTGTAGTTCACGGAGCAAAAAGTTTGGGAAAACCTGTGCATTTCGTATGTAAGTATGACATTGAAATTTCTAAAAAAAAATATGTAAACAATCTTTTTCTTACAGATACATTCGTGAATATTGTTGCCCAAACAAAATTAAAATAAATATTCGTTAATGAATTTATTTTAGGCAAATTTGTATTGTGAATGGTAAAGGTAAGTGAAAAAATGTGTTGTAAAAATCAATTTTGTAGTAAGCTCTAACAATAATAATATTGTTTATATCCTTTTTTTAATGTAGCTGGTCAAATGGTGATAGCCTCATGTGTCTTGTGGACAAAGAAATAGGGTTTATAGTAAAAGAAATAAGGACCCTTAAAATGTTTTCCCTTGTGGTTTTGCTAGCATTTTTTGTTTATACATCCCAATGGCTAATACATTTAAGTATCGTCCCCATTTCTTCTTTTATTATTTAAAATACTAATGCATTTCTTTCCCATCCCTGCAGGTATCGAAACATCAATTTGTCATTGTTGATAAAAAAACTTACAAGGAATATGAATCCAATATTAATATAAATCAATTGGGCTGTTGTACAAAAAAAAAAGACTTATCATAAGAGCTTTTGTTGAAACGAAAACTATTATATAAGGATAACTAAAAATATCAAATTTCAAATAATTAAGGTATCCGATTGAAAATCGAAAACAAACAAAAATCGATTGTGATAACCACTATTAAAGGAGATGTACAAAAATTTTGCAGTTTTTTCCTATTTTTTTGATTTGATTGTTAAATATTTTGCTCAAAATGCTATTGCTTAAGATGTTGAGCATGAATGATACCAATTAATTTTCCTTTTAAATCTTCTACTTCGTATTGGTTTTTGCCAATTGCTTTTCTTATTCGGCATTTAAGCCAAGGCTTGCATAATTTGTCATTTAACCCCTTTTTGAAACTACTTTGGATAAAATTCTTGCGAAAAACTTCCTGACCGGGTTTAAAAGTTACAATTCTACTTCTCTTATTAAAAGATTTAATGTTGCGGTTATAAGCTTTATGCGTTTTTGCATTTAGTTTGTCATGTCCACCCAGCAAGGGGTTAAATGCTTGTAAGAAAGTTAGGGAAAAAGAAGAAGAGAAAAAAAGGACAAAAGTGTAGGAAATTTGCAATGCTGAACTGCAGATAATCCAGTGACAGACACTTCTTGTCAAATTCTTATTAGAATTCTGAAGGAAAAATTCCTTCCTTTTCCTTTTTGATTTCGACGTCAGGCAGGTGGTGCAGGAATTTCGACACCGTTTTTTTGTGAAAAAAAAAGTCAACAAGAGGAAATAAAGTAACCTCAAAAACAAAAAAAAATTTATTAAATAATATTTAAAAAAAAAAAATTATTTTTTTTAAAGAAAAAAAATTTGTCCAAAAAAAAAAATTTGACAAAAAAAAAATCTCAATTGACAATCTACCATCCCACCACTGCCTGACGCAGCGTTCAGCGACAAGCCATCATCGCTAAGGAGCAACGGAAACAGCAACGGCAGCGGCAACATCAGGTATTTCCCAAGGGGTTAGGACGAATAGGACTTTTTTGTGACCCGTAAATATACGAACGTGACCCCCCTCTGAAAAGAGATAGATTTATATATATTGCCCTTAGTAGGGAAGAAAAGTTAAGGAGAACGGTAGGGGTTTCTAGTCCCTGTAGGGTGAGCTCATTCATATTAGGAACTAGGTGTACTGGCTCAGTAGCCCGAAACGACCCCAATTATTTCCCTGGAAATCCTCCCGAAAGGGAGAATAAATATATTTTAGGAGCAAGTTTTTATTGGAAGAATACTTACCTGCAGGACTGAAAACGGACGGACAAACCTCTGAGGAACCTGTAAGGAGAAGCAGCAACACCCGTGGCCTAAGGGCCATTCCTAAGGTCATATTTAGTTTTGCGATATTTGTTTTATTCCATCTTTGTATTTACCTTGAATTCAATTTTATACCTTTTTTTATTATTCGACTTTGTATAGTATAAAACAAATTTTATATTTCTAAATTTTAAATTTGGCTAATTTGTGTTTTTTTTTATAGTTCAAATTTTATATTTCCTTTTTTAAGTTAAATTTGTTAAATTTGTTTAATTCCTTTTTTTATAATTCGAATTTTATATTTTATATAAAAAAAATCATTTGAATTTTATATTTCATACATTTTCTTTAAATCATGAGTTACAAATGGAAATGAAATTTTGTAAATAAAAAGAAAGAATTCACATTGGAAATGAGTGAGTAGAGTTTTTCATGAAGTGGTAGTAGGGTAACCAGGGTAAGTGGAGGCAACGTTGGGATGACCGAAACCTGGCAAGAGGTCATCATGGAGAGGTTCCCAGGAATCTCGTGAGGGAGGGCCGCCTAAGTTGGCAGAACACCAGCCAACCATTTTGTTTTCGAGCAGACATGAGACTAGTGTAAGTATATTGGTGCAATTCAGTGTGAGTTTATAATTTCCCTTTTTATTTTTTTATATTTGAAAGAACACACCACTTCGGGCCCAGCTTTAAATTGTTGATTGGTTTAGAACACCCCATCTCCGTTCTGCAAGACTGGCATGTATTTTTTTCTTTTTGTTGCTGCCAAATCGAGCCGAGGTTGACAAATTACCACCCCCAAAACCGGCGAGCTCTAGCCGAGCTTAAACGCGGGCATGCCAGCAAACGTCAACCATCTGGCCACATCAACCTTTCCGATTACACCGGGGCGGCGACAAGTTTTTGATGAAGTAATTGCATTTTTGATGATTTAGGCAAGACTGTGATTTCTCCATCTTCAAGAGCACCAATTTTTCTCAAAATATCATAGGCTTGTGCATGAGTAATCATGTTATAGCCTGTAAGAGCGAAATAAGGAGAAACTCCGATAGATGAGTGTACCGTAGAGCGCAGAGAACATTCAATTTTTGACAGATTTTCGTCCCACCTAGACTGCTCTTCTCCAGGAAACTTCTAACACCACTTAGTATTGATTGGTTCACTCTTTCACTTGCGTTTGCCTGAGGAGAATGGAAAGCTGTCCGTAAATGCTTTATGCCATAACATTTCAACAAATCCTTGAATGTTTCTGATAGGAGTTGTTTCCCATTATCAGAGTGTACAATTTCTGGTACACCAAATTTTAGAAATATTTCATCATGCAAAAATCTTGTTACGAGTACTGATGATGCTTTTTTCATGGCTTTTAAAATAACAAATTTTGTTTTGTGGTCAAGTACAATAAATATAAATGTATTACCAGATCTTGTTCTGGGGTATGGCCCTAGAAAATCAATATAGATTTTCTGGAAAGGTCGATGTGTGACAACTTCTGCGCCCATTGTTGGTCTTAGGGTTTGTTTCGGATGTTTGATTTCCTTGTATATATCACAAGTCTTTATGAAGTTTTTGATTTGTTTCACCATCGATGGCCAATAAAAAAATTCCCTTACGTTAATCAGAGTTTTTGCTGTGCCGCCGTGAGATGTATTTTGTATATGTGACCTTTTTATAACATCTTCAGTTAGCTCTTCAGGTAACCAGATTTTCCAGCAATCATCTTCGCTGTCGGTGTCATAGCTGTTGAATTTTACTCTTTTGTATATGAAGCCTTCGCATATTTTTAAATCAGGTAGTTGTTCTTTGTTTTGTTTTATAGTATCAATCAAAGTCAAATATTTTTCATTTTTAAACGCTGCTGCATTAAAATCGATGAAACCATTTTCTACCGTGATCTCCTCCATATCTAGTCTTGACAGCATATCAGGAACGACGTTTTTTGTACCCTTACGATGCTCGATTGAAAATTTGTAGCCCTGAAGCTTCAAACTCCATCGAGCTAAACGCCCATTTAGGTCCTGTTGCCTCATTAACCACTGAAGACTAGAATGATCGGTGATCACGGTAAACGTCATTAACTCAATATATTGCCGAAACTTTTCAATGGCCAATACGACTGCTAAGCACTCTTTTTCAGTTGTGGAATAATTTTTTTGTGCAGTATTCAATTTTTTCGAAAAATATTCGATTGGATGTTCACCGCCTTCATCATCTTTTTGGAACAGTACAGCACCAATTCCAACATTCGACGCGTCACATTGCACATAAAACGGCCTCTCGAAATCAGGGCTGGATAACACTGGACTAGATACTAACCGTATTTTTAATTCCTCGAACGATTTTAGGGCTTCAGGTGTAAAAATAAATTTTGAGGATTTTTTAACGTATCTGTTACTGGAGCCGTAAGAGTAGAAAAATCATGGATGAACCTACGATACCATCCGACTGTACCTAAAAATCTGCGGACATCCTTAACGTTTTTCGGTGGTTTAATACTAAGAATTGCTTCAATTTTGTTGTCATCCGGTTTTAGTTTGCCACCGCCTACGATATAGCCTAAATACTTGAGTTCTCGATAACAGAATTTAGATTTATTCATATTTATTGTTAAGCCTGCTGATGTTAACTTTTCTCCCACGATCTTTCAACTCTGATGGAATCACCTTATCCATTAATCGGCACATACGCTGGGCAGCATTGCACAGTCCAAAAGGCATTACCTTAAATTGATAATGAGGCCTTCCTGGGATGGTGAATGCTGTCTTTGGCATGCTCGATTCCTCCAGAGGAATCTGCCAAAAGGCGTCCTTCAAATCGATGGCAGAAATATAGTGAGTGTCACCGAGCCTTGCTAATAACCCATCAATATTGGGGAGTGGGTATGCATCTTTTTTTGTTACCTTATTTAGCTCTCGTGCATCTAAGCATAATCGGTTTTTTCCTGGCTTTATAACCAAGGTGGTCCGGTTGTTCCACTCAGCATCTTTGGCTATTTCGATGACATCTAGCTCTAACATTCTGTCTAGTTCGGCATAAATGAGTTTTTGTACAGCGGGGCTTACTGGATAATGTCGCAGTTTTTTTGGTGGTGCATCTCCAGTATCGATAACGTGGTTTTCTAAATTTGCTTTTCCAAGGCCATGTTCAGTATAGCATCGAAATTCTAATTTTGCGTTTTCCAGTTTTATATGCTGTTCATAATTTAATGTGTGCATTTTTGGAACATCAATTTCATTTTGCTCAATTTCGTTAATAGAAATATCTTTTATGCAAATCGTAATGCCAAAAATTAACCAAAAATCGTAACCCAATATTAATTCTTGATGCAGATTTGGTATGAGATAAAAAATGGCATTTTTAGTATTATTTCCGACTTGCGCTAGAATATTAACCTTTCCAACAATAAGGTGTCGTTTACCATCGGCAGTTCGTACAGCTGATTTAAAATTTAAAATTTTCAAATTTATTTTGTTAACCCTTTCGATACAGTTTCTTCCCAAACAACTTATGGATGCGCCGCTATCTAATAATCCTTTTGTGTCAAAACCATTCAATTTAACTTCTACATATGGCCTGATATCGTTTTCACAATTAAACATGTAGAAGCAATTAATTTTCGTTCGTTTTTTCTTCGGATATATCCGTTTCTAGCTTTTTGGATGTTTTTAGTAGACTCAGGTATGAAATCTTCAAAAATTTGTGCTCTTTTTTCATCATAAATTCTTTTTATTTCTTCATAAGGTATTAATTTTGTTAATTGTCTTTCAGCTTTAACGTTTTTGCTATTTTGAATTATTGCAGCGCTTGGTGTATGTTCAGCTATTCGAGGTTCTACTGTATTGGATGTATTTTTGTAGCTATTGTTGCTGTTTGTTAAAATTGGTTTAAATATATTATTTTTGTTAGTTTCGGTTTCTGTTTCATTGTTAATTGGACTATTTATTTTACGATCAGTCATATAATTATCAAATTTGTTAGCGTTTACTGAGCCTGCTTCTCCGACGAACACCCGGGCCCAGTTTTCAACGTGTTCCTCGGCGCGTTTCCCTTGCATCTAGGGCATTGAGGGCTAACTACTCCCTCGAACCCACACCTATAGCAAAACAAGTTTCTTTGTTCTACGTTGCAGTCCATAAATGAGTGTCCTGGCGTTTTACAATTCCAACATATTAATCTTACTGCTGGAATTGCCTGTTTTAATGCCTCAATTTGGTAATTTGTTTCTTCGGGTTTTATTTCATCATATTCGTGCTCGAGTTCACTAACACGGCGATAGTTCGGAATCTGTTGACGATATGTTTGCCTTTTGGCAATATTTCGTTCGGCTCGTTTGCATTCTTCCAGCAATTCATCAATAGAATCTACCTCTTTCGAAAATAGCATTTGGCTTAAACCATCTTTCAAATTATCTTTATTAATCCTTACTACTTCATACTCAGGTATTTTAACTCTCATTTGATTTCTCAATTTTATGATTTCAGTTATAAATGTGTCGGCGTTTTCCGATTGTGCTTGTCGTCTTTCGACTATTCGGCGTTGAATTTCGAAATCGCTAGAAAAGTTTCTAAATTTTTTTATTAAATGATATTTAAAATGGTCCCAATTACAATTTGGATTCTGCTCTCGAAATTCCCAAAACCATTCGTTAGCACGTCCAGTGAGTAATTGATGGAAACCCTTCATGAAAACGTCCCATGGGCAATTATAATCCCACCGAAGAGATTCAGCACGAAAAACAAAATGTTCGACGCTTGATGCTTTACTAGAGCCGTCATATTTGATGCCCAATTTTTCTAGCTGGAGTGGCTGATATATAGGAAAAGTTGTCGAGATGTTATGTGTGCCATTTTGTTGTTGTTGGATCTGTATGAAGGTGTTGTTGATGAAAATTTTGATTTTGATAATTTTGCTGCTGTTGCTGGTTTTGCTGATATTTCTGGTTATGAGTATTGAAAGTGTTGTTATTATTTGGGCTGTTGCCAAACGAAATATCTCTTTCAGATCTCAAGGAATCTCTAACAATTCTAGGAATCATTAGGGCTAAATTTTGCTCCATATGTCTCATCATTGCGGCTTGTGCAGCTCCAACGGATGCACTAACATATTCCCTAAGACTTAGCCCATCTCCAGTTACAGGCATGTCGGGATTTACGTGCTCATTCAAGGTTGGCAATCTCTGGTTATTTACTGAAATATTACGCTGCTCCATTCTGATAGTTTGAGCTGTAAAGCTACTAAATGTTGGACTTGGAATGGTGGAATTCGTTTCCGGAGATGATGTTGTTTGTGGACCTGTAGCTTTCACTGTATCCGTCGGGTTTGTTGGCAAAATTGTACTGTTTAAGTTTGGTGATGATTCCTGAGAGTCAGATCGATTTAAATTGCTCTTGCTGGCAGAAACAGATGAAGTTTTCTTAGAAGTTGATGGTTTATTTGCTGGTAAACTTTGTAAATTTGTATCGGTATTTCGAGCCTTGCTCGCCATAACCGGTTAAAATCTTATAATAAACTTGTAATATAACTTTTATAGCCCAGCGAAAATAGCACAAAAATTAGCAATAGCAAAAAGAAAAGCAAATTTGTGGTAAAAAAAATAGATTCGAAAACCAAATAAATAGAAAAAAATGCAATATAAAAATTTATAAAAAATCCGGATCTATTGTTCGGGGAAAACGAAAGATAACTTTTGTTACAAACTATTCTGATAATAAATCTAAATATTGCAAACTTGTAGCTGTGCTATGATAAAAAAAATTCACTACGCTTAACTTGGATTTAAAATTTGATATTTTTTTTTATATATTTCAACCCAAAATCAGTAAAAATTTAAGTCAAGCTAGAAAATAAAAAAGTAAATTGCAAAAAAAAAATATTCAGAAATTTCGAAACTAACAAAAAACAAGTGTATGTGGCCGAGCACTCTTATAAGTTTTGATTTAATGTATTTTGTTGGGAGACAGAAAAATAATCAAAAGAATTTGATATTGAACTCAATATTAGGGAAAAACTTTTATATAAAAAAATGTTAGTGATAAAAAAAAAATATTAATTATATCTAGATTTATTGTTTTGTTAGATGTTATTATGACACAATAAGTTAAATGATAATTTTAGTAATTTTTTTATATATATTAATAAATTGTTAGTTGATTATATATTTTGGCTTAGTAATAAATTATCAACAATCACAAAGTTAATAACAAATCACAACAAAAAATGTTAATAGTAAAGCTTTTTTTATTATTTTCTTTTAAGCAAAGACAAAACGATTCATAAATGCGGTTGAATTTTAGCAACGGATATTAACAATAATGGGAGGCAATACTGATCTAATAGAATCCAAAAAAATCAATATTATTTGGTTATCTAGTAAATTTTGATGATTTCTAAATCTAGTTTAGAGTACTCAATTTTCTTAGATTATAAATTAATTGATTTAAAAATTAATTTTTTTGTTTTATATTTTAAAACAAAATAAATTTACAGCGTCATAAAAGATGTTATGTTTAATATACTTTAAAATTGTGTTGGTTCTATTATTATCATAAAAAGTCAAGAAAAGTCGAAAAGAAAGAAAAATGTTGACCATCTAGTATCATATCTCCTTGCATATGTATACTACGCTATATAGCATTTCGATTCATGACAATTTGATGTGATATTAGTTGGCCTCTCAATAGTCAAAAACTTTACTGACAGCGTTGCAACACAGGCATGGTACATAGGTAACCTTCCGGGACATCCGTGTCTGAAAGAAATCTTCTATTAAGTGTTGATATAAGAAAAATATAATAATTGATCTAGGCATTTTTTTTTTAAAGATGCCTGTACGTTCGGGCGCCAAAATGTGACAAACCAGCTGTTCTGTGGTGGAAGTCGGCACGCTGGTGGTAAGCTGCGGCTTAGCTCGTCGGACTGGTGTGGGATTCTTTTCCACCGGTTTGACAACATTTAAAATTCGTGCCATTTCAAAACCAATAAAAATTCAAAAAGAGTCCGTTAGAAAATATAAACCGGAAATGAAATTTGACTTGACTTTTAGTAACAATAAATAAGTATTTGACGCCTTAAGGATTTTGAAACTTATTTCAAGAGGACTTGATGACAATGTCCTCAAAGACTGCCCCCCCACATGACTTGTTCAGTCATCCGTGATATCCTTTTGTGCCTATTAAATATAAAAAGGATATCCCAAAAACTACTCTACCAATATTTTACCATCCGTTACATTTTCAACCTAGAAATAAGTTTTAGCACATCATTTTTTTTACAGTTTAACAATTTAACATTCTAAAAAAATAGTTTATTAACATTTTTAATTTTTATAACAAAATTTATAACGTATATTAAATAATGTTGATTATTATAAAAAAAATTCAAGATAATCCCAAAATATTTAAGGTTATGATTTTTTAGTTTAGGTTGTTATTTATTACTTTTTTTTTTAATTTTTTCTATCTTTAGTTTTTCCTTTTTCTATCATTGATTTATTATATTTATATTGTAATTTTAAATTTATTTTCCTTTTATTAAGTTTAAACTGTATTAAGGTCAATCTTTACATTGACATTTCTAATCTTTTTCTCGTCTTTTAATATATTACTTTTAATTTTTGTTGCTCACGCTACCGCTTCGACCGTGTGACTCTGTTGCTTTGCTATAAGCTGCTATTATTATGGTGACTTTTCTTCAATGACTGGATGACATGTACCAATAAAATCTCCTCGAAAAACCACTTTCGGTGGCACGGTGATATTGCCAGCGTGTTCTACTGATGTGATGGTGTTGCTACGCTGCACACATAAAGTGCGCAACATGTGACACGATTAACTTGTTTGATTTTTTTAACAAAAATAGTGTTTTTGGCCACTTGCCACTAGATGACCCTTAAAGAACTTTTTTTTATTGTTCTTTATAGAATTTATAAAACTTTTATTCTATGCCTTTTACCTCTGGACTTCACGTGGAGTTAATCGAGAATGAGTGAAGCGGGGCGATTGGATCGCTCGTCAACTCGCTCTCTCGGCATTTTTAACAACCCTGTTTATTTTCCGTTAACTCATTCTTCCCATCTGGCTAGCGGTCACTATAGCTGAATAACTATTGTGAATAGTCATTTAGCTTTACAGCTGTGTTTTTTTCGGTAACATATAAAAACCATTTCATATATTTTTGTTATGTTTTAACGTGGAAGGTTTCAAAATATATATATGAAATCGACACAGGTAAACGTTGATAGTTAACAACATGCACATGTCAATTATTATTTGCCCATATAGTGGTAACAACAAATTGACACCAATGTGACACAAAAGAAGAAAATTTCATTTAAATATAAAAAAATGAAATTAAATCAGCAATTAAAGTCAAGGCATGGACGTGGCCGTCACAAAGCCAATACTTTTTTGTGTAGTTCACGGACAAAAAGTTTGGGAAAACCTGTGCATTTCGTATGTAAGTATGACATTGAAATTTCTAAAAAAAAATATGTAAACAATCTTTTTCTTACAGATACATTCGTGAATATTGTTGCCCAAACAAAATTAAAATAAATATTCGTTAATGAATTTATTTTAGGCAAATTTGTATTGTGAATGGTAAAGGTAAGCGAAAAAGTGTGTTGTAAAAATCAATTTTGTAGTAAGCTCTAACAATAATAATATTGTTTATATCCTTTTTTTAATGTAGCTGGTCAAATGGTGATAGCCTCATGTGTCTTGTGGACAAAGAAATAGGGTTTATAGTAAAAGAAATAAGGACCCTTAAAATGTTTTCCCTTGTGGTTTTGCTAGCATTTTTTGTTTATACATCCCAATGGCTAATACATTTAAGTATCGTTCCCATTTCTTCTTTTATTATTTAAAATACTAATGCATTTCTTTCCCATCCCTGCAGGTATCGAAACATCAATTTGTCATTGTTGATAAAAAAACTTACAAGGAATATGAATCCAATATTAATATAAATCAATTGGGCTGTTGTACAAAAAAAAAAGACTTATCATAAGAGCTTTTGTTGAAACGAAAACTATTATATAAGGATAACTAAAAATATCAAATTTCAAATAATTAAGGTATCCGATTGAAAATCGAAAACAAACAAAAATCGATTGTGATAACCACTATTAAAGGAGATGTAGAAAAATTTTGCAGTTTTTTCCTATTTTTTTGATTTGATTGTTAAATATTTTGCTCAAAATGCTATTGCTTAAGATGTTGAGCATGAATGATACCAATTAATTTTCCTTTTAAATCTTCTACTTCGTATTGGTTTTTGCCAATTGCTTTTCTTATTCGGCATTTAAGCCAAGGCTTGCATAATTTGTCATTTAACCCCTTTTTGAAACTACTTTGGATAAAATTCTTGCGAAAAACTTCCTGACCGGGTTTAAAAGTTACAATTCTACTTCTCTTATTATAAGATTTAATGTTGCGGTTATAAGCTTCATGCGTTTTTGCATTTAGTTTGTCATGTCCACCCAGCACGGGGTTAAATGCTTGTAAGAAAGTTAGGGAAAAAGAAGAAGAGAAAAAAAGGACAAAAGTGTAGGAAATTTGCAACGCTGAACTGCAGATAATCCAGTGACAGACACTTCTTGTCAAATTCTTATTAGAATTCTGAAGGAAAAATTCCTTCCTTTTCCTTTTCAGGCAGGTGGTGCAGGAATTTCGACACCGTTTTTTTGTGAAAAAAAAGTCAACAAGAGGAAATAAAGTAACCTCAAAAACAAAAAAAAATTTATTAAATAATATTAAAAAAAAAAAATTATTTTTTTTAAAGAAAATAAATTTGTCCAAAAAAAAATTTGACAAAAAAAAATCTCAATTGACAATCTACCATCCCACCACTGCCTGACGCAGCGTTCAGCGACAAGCCATCATCGCTAAGGAGCAACAGCAGGAGCAGCGGAAACAGCAGGAGCAACGGAAACAGCAACGGCAGCGGCAACATCAGGTATTTCCCTAGGGGTTAGGACGAATAGGACTTTTTTGTGACCCGGAAATATACGAACGTGACCCCCCTCTGAAAAGAGATAGATTTATATATATTGCCCTTAGTAGGGAAGAAAAGTTAAGGAGAACGGTAGGGGTTTCTAGTCCCTGTAGGGTGAGCTCATTCATATTAGGAACTAGGTGTACTGGCTCAGTAGCCCGAAACGACCCCAATTGTTTCCCTGGAAATCCTCCCGAAAGGGAGAATAAATATATTTTAGGAGCAAGTTTTCATTGGAAGAATACTTACCTGCAGGACTGAAAACGGACGGACAAACCTCTGAGGAACCTGTAAGGAGAAGCAGCAACACCCGTGGCCTAAGGGCCATTCCTAAGGTCATATTTAGTTTTGCGATATTTGTTTTATTCCATCTTTGTATTTACCTTGAATTCAATTTTATACCTTTTTTTATTATTCGACTTTGTATAGTATAAAACAAATTTTATATTTCTAAATTTTAAATTTGGCTAATTTGTGTTTTTTTTTATAGTTCAAATTTTATATTTCCTTTTTTAAGTTAAATTTGTTAAATTTGTTTAATTCCTTTTTTTATAATTCGAATTTTATATTTTATATAAAAAAAATCATTTGAATTTTATATTTCATACATTTTCTTTAAATCATGAGTTACAAATGGAAATGAAATTTTGTAAATAAAAAGAAAGAATTCACATTGGAAATGAGTGAGTAGAGTTTTTCATGAAGTGGTAGTAGGGTAACCAGGGTAAGTGGAGGCAACGTTGGGATGACCGAAACCTGGCAAGAGGTCATCATGGAGAGGTTCCCAGGAATCTCGTTAGGGAGGGCCGCCTAAGTTGGCAGAACACCAGCCAACCATTTTGTTTTCAAGCAGACATGAGACTAGTGTAAGTATATTGGTGCAATTCAGTGTGAGTTTATAATTTCCCTTTTTATTTTTTTTATATTTGAAAGAACACCCCATCTCCGTTCTGCAAGACTGGCATGTATTTTTTTCTTTTTGTTGCTGCCAAATCGAGCCGAGATTGACAAAGTACCACCCCCAAAACCGGCGAGCTCTAGCCGAGCTTAAACGCGGGCATGCCAGCAAACGTCAACCATCTGGCCACATCAACCTTTCCGATTACACCGGGGCGGCGACAAGTTTTTGATGAAGTAATTGCATTTTTGATGATTTAGGCAAGACTGTGATTTCTCCATCTTCAAGAGCACCAATTTTTCTCAAAATATCATAGGCTTGTGCATGAGTAATCATGTTATAGCCTGTAAGAGCGAAACAAGGAGAAACTCCGATAGATGAGTGTACCGTAGAGCGCAGAGAACATTCAATTTTTGACAGATTTTCGTCCCACCTAGACTGCTCTTCCTCCAGGAAACTTCTAACACCACTTAGTATTGATTGGTTCACTCTTTCACTTGCGTTTGCCTGAGGAGAATGGAAAGCTGTCCGTAAATGCTTTATGCCATAACATTTCAACAAATCCTTGAATGTTTCTGATAGGAATTGTTTCCCATTATCAGAGTGTACAATTTCTGGTACACCAAATTTCAGAAATATTTCATCATGCAAAAATCTTGTTACGAGTACTGATGATGCTTTTTTCATGGCTTTTAAAATAACAAATTTTGTTTTGTGGTCAAGTACAATAAATATAAATGTATTACCAGATCTTGTTCTGCGGTATGGCCCTAGAAAATCAATATAGATTTTCTGGAAAGGTCGATGTGTGACAACTTCTGCGCCCATTGTTGGTCTTAGGGTTTGTTTCAGATGTTTGATTTCCTTGTATATATCACAAGTCTTTATGAAGTTTTTGATTTGTTTCACCATCGATGGCCAATAAAAAAATTCCCTTACGTTAATCAGAGTTTTTGCTGTGCCGCCGTGAGATGTATTTTGTATATGTGACCTTTTTATAACATCTTCAGTTAGCTCTTCAGGTAACCAGATTTTCCAGCAATCATCTTCGCTGTCGGTGTCATAGCTGTTGAATTTTACTCTTTTGTATATGAAGCCTTCGCATATTTTTAAATCAGGTAGTTGTTCTTTGTTTTGTTTTATAGTATCAATCAAAGTCAAATATTTTTCATTTTTAAACGCTGCTGCATTAAAATCGATGAAACCATTTTCTACCGTGATCTCCTCCATATGTAGTCTTGACAGCATATCAGGAACGACGTTTTTTGTACCCTTACGATTCTCGATTGAAAATTTGTAGCCCTGAAGCTTCAAACTCCATCGAGCTAAACGCCCATTTAGGTCCTGTTGCCTCATTAACCACTGAAGACTAGAATGATCGGTGATCACGGTAAACGTCATTAACTCAATATATTGCCGAAACTTTTCAATGGCCAATACGACTGCTAAGCACTCTTTTTCAGTTGTGGAATAATTTTTTTGTGCAGTATTCAATTTTTTCGAAAAATATTCGATTGGATGTTCACCGCCTTCATCATCTTTTTGGAACAGTACAGCACCAATTCCAACATTCGACGCGTCACATTGCACATAAAACGGCCTCTCGAAATCAGGGCTGGATAACACTGGACTAGATACTAACCGTATTTTTAATTCCTCGAACGATTTTAGGGCTTCAGGTGTAAAAATAAATTTTGAGGATTTTTTAACGTATCTGTTACTGGAGCCTTAAGAGTAGAAAAATCATGGATGAACCTACGATACCATCCGACTGTACCTAATAATCTGCGGACATCCTTAACGTTTTTCGGTGGTTTAATACTAAGAATTGCTTCAATTTTGTTGTCATCCGGTTTTAGTTTGCCACCGCCTACGATATAGCCTAAATACTTGAGTTCTCGATAACAGAATTTAGATTTATTCATATTTATTGTTAAGCCTGCTGATGTTAGCTTTTCTCCCACGATCTTTCAACTCTGGTGGAATCACCTTATCCATTAATCGGCACATACGCTGGGCAACATTGCACAGTCCAAAAGGCATTACCTTAAATTGATAATGAGGCCTACCTGGGATGGTGAATGCTGTCTTTGGCCTGCTCGATTCCTCCAGAGGAATCTGCCAAAAGGCGTCCTTCAAATCGATGGCAGAAATATAGTGAGTGTCACCGAGCCTTGCTAATAACCCATCAATATTGGGGAGTGGGTATGCATCTTTTTTTGTTACCTTATTTAGCTCTCGTGCATCTAAGCATAATCGGTTTTTTCCTGGATTTATAACCAAGGTGGTCCGGTTGTTCCACTCAGCATCTTTGGCTATTTCGATGACATCTAGCTCTAACATTCTGTCTAGTTCGGCATAAATGAGTTTTTGTACAGCGGGGCTTACTGGATAATGTCGCAGTTTTTTTGGTGGTGCATCTCCAGTATCGATAACGTGGTTTTCTAAATTTGCTTTTCCAAGGCCATGTTCAGTATAGCATCGAAATTCTAATTTTGCGTTTTCCAGTTTTATATGCTGTTCATAATTTAATGTGTGCATTTTTGGAACATCAATTTCATTTTGCTCAATTTCGTTAATAGAAATATCTTTTATGCAAATCGTAATGCCAAAAATTAACCAAAAATCGTAACCCAATATTAATTCTTGATACAGATTTGGTACGAGATAAAAAATGGCATTTTTAGTATTATTTCCGACTTGCGCTAGAATATTAACCTTTCCAACAATAAGGTGTCGTTTACCATCGGCAGTTCGTACAGCTGATTTAAAATTTTCAAATTCATTTTGTTAACCCTTTCGATACAGTTTCTTCCCAAACAACTTATGGATGCGCCGCTATCTAATAATCCTTTTGTGTCAAAACCATTCAATTTAACTTCTACATATGGCCTGATATCGTTTTCACCAATTAAACATGTAGAAGCAATTAATTTTCGTTCGTTTTTTCTTCGGATATATCCGTTTCTAGCTTTTTGGATGTTTTTAGTAGACTCAGGTATGAAATCTTCAAAAATTTGAGCTCTTTTTTCATCATAAATTCTTTTTCTTTCTTCATAAGGTATTAATTTTGTTAATTGTCTTTCAGCTTTAACGTTTTTGCTATTTTGAATTATTGCAGCGCTTGGTGTATGTTCAGCTATTCGAGGTTCTACTGTATTGGATGTATTTTTGTAGCTATTGTTGCTGTTTGTTAAAATTGGTTTAAATATATTATTTTTGTTAGTTTCGGTTTCTGTTTCATTGTTAATTGGACTATTTATTTTACGATCAGTCATATAATTATCAAATTTGTTAGCGTTTACTGAGCCTGCTTCTCCGACGAACACCCGGGCCCAGTTCTCAACGTGTTCCTCCCTCAAACCCACACCTATAGCAAAACAAGTTTCTTTGTTCTACGTTGCAGTCCATAAATGAGTGTCCTGGCGTTTTACAATTCCAACATATTAATCTTACTGCTGGAATTGCCTGTTTTAATGCCTCAATTTGGTAATTTGTTTCTTCGGGTTTTATTTCATCATATTCGTGCTCGAGTTCACTAACACGGCGATAGTTCGGAATCTGTTGACGATATGTTTGCCTTTTGGCAATATTTCGTTCGGCTCGTTTGCATTCTTCCAGCAATTCATCAATAGAATCTACCTCTTTCGAAAATAGCATTTGGCTTAAACCATCTTTCAAATTATCTTTAATAATCCTTACTACTTCATACTCAGGTATTTTAACTCTCATTTGATTTCTCAATTTTATAATTTCAGTTATAAATGTGTCGGCGTTTTCCGATTGTGCTTGTCGTCTTTCGACTATTCGGCGTTGAATTTCGAAATCGCTAGAGAAGTTTCTAAATTTTTTTATTAAATGATATTTAAAATGGTCCCAATTACAATTTGGATTCTGCTCTCGAAATTCCCAAAACCATTCGTTAGCACGTCCAGTGAGTAATTGATGGAAACCCTTCATGAAAACGTCCCATGGGCAATTATAATCCCACCGAAGAGATTCAGCACGAAAAACAAAATGTTCGACGCTTGATGCTTTACTAGAGCCGTCATATTTGATGCCCCATTTTTCTAGCTGGAGTGGCTGATATATAGGAAAAGTTGTCGAGATGTTATGTGTGCCATTTTGTTGTTGTTGTTGCCGAGGATCTGTATGAAGGTGTTGTTGATGAAAATTTTGATTTTGATAATTTTGCTGCTGTTGCTGGTTTTGCTGATATTTCTGGTTATGAGTATTGAAAGTGTTGTTATTATTTGGGCTGTTGCCAAACGAAATATCTCTTTCAGATCTCAAAGAATCTCTAACAATTCTAGGAATCATTAGGGCTAAATTTTGCTCCATATGTCTCATCATTGCGGCTTGTGCAGCTCCAACGGATGCACTAACATATTCCCTAAGACTTAGTCCATCTCCAGTTACAGGCATGTCGGGATTTACGTGCTCATTCAAGGTTGGCAATCTCTGGTTATTTACTGAAATATTACGCTGCTCCATTCTGATAGTTTGAGCTGTAAAGCTACTAAATGTTGGACTTGGAATGGTGGAATTCGTTTCCGGAGATGATGTTGTTTGTGGACCTGTAGCTTTCACTGTATCCGTCGGGTTTGTTGGCAAAATTGTACTGTTTAAGTTTGGTGATGATTCCTGAGAGTCAGATCGATTTAAATTGCTCTTGCTGGCAGAAACAGATGAAGTTTTCTTAGAAGTTGATGGTTTATTTGCTGGTAAACTTTGTAAATTTGTATCGGTATTTCGAGCTTTGCTCGCCATAACCGGTTAAAATCTTATAATAAACTTGTAATATAACTTTTATAGCCCAGCGAAAATAGCACAAAAATTAGCAATAGCAAAAAGAAAAGCAAATTTGTGGTAAAAAAAAATAGATTCGAAAACCAAACAAATAGAAAAAATGGAATATAAAAATTATAAAAAATCCGGATCTATTGTTCGGGGAAAACGAAAGATAACTTTTGTTACAAACTATTCTGATAATAAATCTAAATATTGCAAACTTGTAGCTGTGCTATGATAAAAAAATTTCACTACGCTTAACTTGGATTTAAAATTTGATATTTTTTTTATATTTTTCAACCCAAAATCAGTAAAAGTTTAAGTCAAGCTAGAAAATAAAAAAGTAAATTGCCAAAAAAAAATATTCAGAAATTTCGAAACTAACAAAAAACAAGTGTATGTGGCCGAGCACTCTTATAAGTTTTGATTTAATATATTTTGTTGGGAGACAGAAAAAATAATCAAAAGAATTTGATATTGAACTCAATATTAGGGAAAAACTTTTATATAAAAAAATGTTAGTGATAAAAAAAAAATATTAATTATATCTAGATTTATTGTTTTGTTAGATGTTATTATGACACAATAAGTTAAATGATAATTTTAGTAATTTTTTATATATATTAATAAATTGTTAGTTGATTATATATTTTGGCTTAGTAATAAATTCTCAACAATCACAAAGTTAATAACAAATCACAACAAAAAATGTTAATAGTAAAGCTTTTTTTATTATTTTCTTTTAAGCAAAGACAAAACGATTCATAAATGCGGTTGAATTTTAGCAACGGATATTAACAATAATGGGAGGCAATACGGATCTAATAGAATCCAAAAAAATCAATATCATTTGGTTATCTAGTAAATTTTGATGATTTCTAAATCTAGTTTAGAGTACTCAATTTTCTTAGATTATAAATTAATTGATTTAAAAATTGATTTTTTTGTTTTATATTTTAAAACAAAATAAATTTACAGCGTCATAAAAGATGTTATGTTTAATATACTTTAAAATTGTGTTGGTTCTATTATTATCATAAAAAGTCAAGAAAAGTCGAAAAAAAAGAAAAATGTTGACCATCTAGTATCATATCTCCTTGCATATGTATACTACGCTATATAGCATTTCGATTCATGACAATTTGATGTGATATTAGTTGGCCTCTCAATAGTCAAAAACTTTACTGACAGCGTTGCAACACAGGCATGGTACATAGGTAACCTTCCGGGACATCCGTGTCTGAAAGAAATCTTCTATTAAGTGTTGATATAAGAAAAATATAATAATTGATCTAGGCATTTTTTTTAAAGATGCCTGTACGTTCGGGCGCCAAAATGTGACAAACCAGCTGTTCTGTGGTGGAAGTCGGCACGCTGGTGGTAAGCTGCGGCTTAGCTCGTCGGACTGGTGTGGGATTCTTTTCCACCGGTTTGACAACATTTAAAATTCGTGCCATTTCAAAACCAATAAAAATTCAAAAAGAGTCCGTTAGAAAATAAAAATATAAACCGGAAATGAAATTTGACTTGACTTTTAGTAACAATAAATAAGTATTTGACGCCTTAAGGATTTTGAAACTTATTTCAAGAGGACTTGATGACAATGTCCTCAAAGACTGCCCCCCCACATGACTTGTTCAGTCATCCGTGATATCCTTTTGTGCCTATTAAATATAAAAAGGATATCCCAAAAACTACTCTACCAATATTTTACCATCCGTTACATTTTCAACCTAGAAATAAGTTTTAGCACATCATTTTTTTTACAGTTTAACAATTTAACATTCTAAAAAAATAGTTTATTAACATTTTTAATTTTTATAACAAAATTTATAACGTATATTAAATAATGTTGATTATTATAAAAAAAAAATTCAAGATAATCCCAAAATATTTAAGGTTATGATTTTTTAGGTTAGGTTGTTATTTATTACTTTTTTTTTTTAATTTTTTCTATCTTTAGTTTTTCCTTTTTCTATCATTGATTTATTATATTTATATTGTAATTTTAAATTTATTTTCCTTTTATTAAGTTTAAACTGTATTAAGGTCAATCTTTAATTGACATTTCTAATCTTTTTCTCGTCTTTTAATATATTACTTTTAATTTTTGTTGCTCACGCTACCGCTTCGACCGTGTGACTCTGTTGCCCCTAGTGGTGGTTTTTGTCGATAATTTGGTCTGCTTTGCTATAAGCTGCTATAATTATGGTGACTTTTCTTCAATGACTGGATGACATGTACCAATAAAATCTCCTCGAAAAACCACTTTCGGTGGCACGGTGATATTGCCAGCGTGTTCTACTGATGTGATGGTGTTGCTACGCTGCACACATAAAGTGCGCAACATGTGACACGATTAACTTGTTTGATTTTTTTAACAAAAATAGTGTTTTTGGCCACTTGCCACCAGATGACCCTTAAAGAACTTTTTTTTTATTGTTCTTTATAGAATTTATAAAACTTTTATTCTATGCCTTTTACCTCTGGACTTCACGTGGAGTTAATCGAGAATGAGTGAAGCGGGGCGATTGGATCGCTCGTCAACTCGCTCTCTCGGCATTTTTAACAACCCTGTTTATTTTCCGTTTACTCATTCTTCCCATCTGGCTAGCGGTCACTATAGCTGAATAACTATTGTGAATAGTCATTTAGCTTTACAGCTGTGTTTTTTTCGGTAACATATAAAAACCATTTCATATATTTTTGTTATGTTTTAACGTGGAAGGTTTCAAAATATATATATGAAATCGACACAGGTAAACGTTGATAGTTAACAACATGCACATGTCAATTATTATTTGCCCATATAGTGGTAACAACAAATTGACACCAAGGTGACACAAAAGAAGAAAATTTCATTTAAATATAAAAAAATTAAATTAAATCAGCAATTAAAGTCAAGGCATGGACGTGGCCGTCACAAAGCCAATACTTTTTTGTGTAGTTCACGGAGCAAAAAGTTTGGGAAAACCTGTGCATTTCGTATGTAAGTATGACATTGAAATTTCTAAAAAAAAATATGTAAACAATCTTTTTCTTACAGATACATTCGTGAATATTGTTGCCCAAACAAAATTAAAATAAATATTCGTTAATGAATTTATTTTAGGCAAATTTGTATTGTGAATGGTAAAGGTAAGTGAAAAAGTGTGTTGTAAAAATCAATTTTGTAGTAAGCTCTAACAATAATAATATTGTTTATATCCTTTTTTTAATGTAGCTGGTCAAATGGTGATAGCCTCATGTGTCTTGTGGACAAAGAAATAGGGTTTATAGTAAAAGAAATAAGGACCCTTAAAATGTTTTCCCTTGTGGTTTTGCTAGCATTTTTTTTATACATCCCAATGGCTAAGACATTTAAGTATCGTTCCCATTTCTTCTTTTATTATTTAAAATACTAATGCATTTCTTTCCCATCCCTGCAGGTATCGAAACATCAATTTGTCATTGTTGATAAAAAAACTTACAAGGAATATGAATCCAATATTAATATAAATCAATTGGGCTGTTGTACAAAAAAAAAAGACTTATCATAAGAGCTTTTGTTGAAACGAAAACTATTTATAAGGATAACTAAAAATATCAAATTTCAAATAATTAAGGTATCCGATTGAAAATCGAAAACAAACAAAAATCGATTGTGATAACCACTATTAAAGGAGATGTACAAAAATTTTGCAGTTTTTTCCTATTTTTTTGATTTGATTGTTAAATATTTTGCTCAAAATGCTATTGCTTAAGATGTTGAGCATGAATGATACCAATTAATTTTCCTTTTAAATCTTCTACTTCGTATTGGTTTTTGCCAATTGCTTTTCTTATTCGGCATTTAAGCCAAGGCTTGCATAATTTGGCATTTAACCCCTTTTTGAAACTACTTTGGATAAAATTCTTGCGAAAAACTTCCTGACCGGGTTTAAAAGTTACAATTCTACTTCTCTTATTATAAGATTTAATGTTGCGGTTATAAGCTTCATGCGTTTTTGCATTTAGCTTGTCATGTTCACCCAGCAAGGGGTTAAATGCTTGTAAGAAAGTTAGGGAAAAAGAAGAAGAGAAAAAAAAGGACAAAAGTGTAGGAAATTTGCAACGCTGAACTGCAGATAATCCAGTGACAGACACTTCTTGTCAAATTCTTATTAGAATTCTGAAGGAAAAATTCCTTCCTTTTTGATTTCGACGTCAGGCAGGTGGTGCAGGAATTTCGACACCGTTTTTTTGTGAAAAAAAAGTCAACAAGAGGAAATAAAGTAACCTCAAAAACAAAAAAAAATTTATTAAATAATATTTAAAAAAAAAAATATATTTTTTTTAAAGAAAATAAATTTGTCCAAAAAAAAAATTTGACAAAAAAAAATCTCAATTGACAATCTACCATCCCACCACTGCCTGACGCAGCGTTCAGCGACAAGCCATCATCGCTAAGGAGCAACAGCAGGAGCAGCGGAAACAGCAGGAGCAACGGAAACAGCAACGGCAGCCGCAACATCAGGTATTTCCCCAGGGGTTAGGACGAATAGGACTTTTTTGTGACCCGGAAATATACGAACGTGACCCCCCTCTGAAAAGAGGGGAAAAGTTAAGGAGAACGGTAGGGGTTTCTAGTCCCTGTAGGGTGAGCTCATTCATATTAGGAACTAGGTGTACTGGCTCAGTAGCCCGAAACGACCCCAATTGTTTCCCTGGAAATCCTCCCGAAAGGGAGAATAAATAGTAAGTATTCTTCCAATAAAAACTTGCTCCTAAGTTTTTATTGGAAGAATACTTACCTGCAGGACTGAAAACGGACGGACAAACCTCTGAGGAACCTGTAAGGAGAAGCAGCAACACCCGTGGCCTAAGGGCCATTCCTAAGGTCATATTTAGTTTTGCGATATTTGTTTTATTCCATCTTTGTATTTACCTTGAATTCAATTTTATACCTTTTTTTATTATTCGACTTTGTATAGTATAAAACAAATTTTATATTTCTAAATTTTAAATTTGGCTAACTTGTGTTTTTTTTTATAGTTCAAATTTTATATTTCCTTTTTTAAGTTAAATTTGTTAAATTTGTTTAATTCCTTTTTTTATAATTCGAATTTTATATTTTATATAAAAAAAATCATTTGAATTTTATATTTCATACATTTTCTTTAAATCATGAGTTACAAATGGAAATGAAATTTTGTAAATAAAAAGAAAGAATTCACATTGGAAATGAGTGAGTAGAGTTTTTCATGAAGTGGTAGTAGGGTAACCAGGGTAAGTGGAGGCAACGTTGGGATGACCGAAACCTGGCAAGAGGTCATCATGGAGAGGTTCCCAGGAATCTCGTTAGGGAGGGCCGCCTAAGTTGGCAGAACACCAGCCAACCATTTTGTTTTCGAGCAGACATGAGACTAGTGTAAGTATATTGGTGCAATTCAGTGTGAGTTTATAATTTCCCTTTTTATTTTTTTTATATTTGAAAGAACACACCACTTCGGGCCCAAGTTTAAATTGTTGATTGGTTTAGAACACCCCATCTCCGTTCTGCAAGACTGGCATGTATTTTTTTCTTTTTGTTGCTGCCAAATCGAGCCGAGATTGACAAAGTACCACCCCCAAAACCGGCGAGCTCTAGCCGAGCTTAAACGCGGGCATGCCAGCAAACGTCAACCATCTGGCCACATCAACCTTTCCGATTACACCGGGGCGGCGACAAGTTTTTGATGAAGTAATTGCATTTTTGATGATTTAGGCAAGACTGTGATTTCTCCATCTTCAAGAGCACCAATTTTTCTCAAAATATCATAGGCTTGTGCATGAGTAATCATGTTATAGCCTGTAAGAGCGAAACAAGGAGAAACTCCGATAGATGAGTGTACCGTAGAGCGCAGAGAACATTCAATTTTTGACAGATTTTCGTCCCACCTAGACTGCTCTTCCTCCAGGAAACTTCTAATACCACTTAGTATTGATTGGTTCACTCTTTCACTTGCATTTGCCTGAGGAGAATGGAAAGCTGTCCGTAAATGCTTTATGCCATAACATTTCAACAAATCCTTGAATGTTTCTGATAGGAATTGTTTCCCATTATCAGAGTGTACAATTTCTGGTACACCAAATTTCAGAAATATTTCATCATGCAAAAATCTTGTTACGAGTACTGATGATGCTTTTTTTATGGCTTTTAAAATAACAAATTTTGTTTTGTGGTCAAGTACAATAAATACAAATGTATTACCAGATCTTGTTCTGGGGTATGGCCCTAGAAAATCAATATAGATTTTCTGGAAAGGTCGATGTGTGACAACTTCTGCGCCCATTGTTGGTCTTAGGGTTTGTTTCGGATGTTTGATTTCCTTGTATATAGCACAAGTCTTTATGAAGTTTTTGATTTGTTTCACCATCGATGGCCAATAAAAAAATTCCCTTACGTTAATCAGAGTTTTTGCTGTGCCGCCGTGAGATGTATTTTGTATATGTGACCTTTTTATAACATCTTCAGTTAGCTCTTCAGGTAACCAGATTTTCCAGCAATCATCTTCGCTGTCGGTGTCATAGCTGTTGAATTTTACTCTTTTGTATATGAAGCCTTCGCATATTTTTAAATCAGGTAGTTGTTCTTTGTTTTGTTTTATAGTATCAATCAAAGTCAAATATTTTTAATTTTTAAACGCTGCTGCATTAAAATCGATGAAACCATTTTCTACCGTGATCTCCTCCATATCTAGTCTTGACAGCATATCAGGAACGACGTTTTTTGTACCCTTACGATGCTCGATTGAAAATTTGTAGCCCTGAAGCTTCAAACTCCATCGAGGTCCTGTTGCCTCATTAACCACTGAAGACTAGAATGATCGGTGATCACGGTAAACGTCATTAACTCAATATATTGCCGAAACTTTTCAATGGCCAATACGACTGCTAAGCACTCTTTTTCAGTTGTGGAATAATTTTTTTGTGCAGTATTCAATTTTTTCCAAAAATATTCGATTGGATGTTCACCGCCTTCATCATCTTTTTGGAACAGTACAGCACCAATTCCAACATTCGACGCGTCACATTGCACATAAAACGGCCTCTCGAAATCAGGGCTGGATAACACTGGACTAGATACTAACCGTATTTTTAATTCCTCGAACGATTTTAGGGCTTCAGGTGTAAAAATAAATTTTGAGGATTTTTTAACGTATCTGTTACTGGAGCTGTAAGAGTAGAAAAATCATGGATGAACCTACGATACCATCCGACTGTACCTAATCTGCGGACATCCTTAACGTTTTTCGGTGGTTTAATACTAAGAATTGCTTCAATTTTGTTGTCATCCGGTTTTAGTTTGCCACCGCCTACGATATAGCCTAAATACTTGAGTTCTCGATAACAGAATTTAGATTTATTCATATTTATTGTTAAGCCTGCTGATGTTAACTTTTCTCCCACGATCTTTCAACTCTGGTGGAATCACCTTATCCATTAATCGGCACATACGCTGGGCAGCATTGCACAGTCCAAAAGGCATTACCTTAAATTGATAATGAGGCCTACCTGGGATGGTGAATGCTGTCTTTGGCCTGCTCGATTCCTCCAGAGGAATCTGCCAAAAGGCGTCCTTCAAATCGATGGCAGAAATATAGTGAGTGTCACCGAGCCTTGCTAATAACCCATCAATATTGGGGAGTGGGTATGCATCTTTTTTTGTTACCTTATTTAGCTCTCGTGCATCTAAGCATAATCGGTTTTTTCCTGGCTTTATAACCAAGGTGGTCCGGTTGTTCCACTCAGCATCTTTGGCTATTTCGATGACATCTAGCTCTAACATTCTGTCTAGTTCGGCATAAATGAGTTTTTGTACAGCGGGGCTTACTGGATAATGTCGCAGTTTTTTTGGTGGTGCATCTCCAGTATCGATAACGTGGTTTTCTAAATTTGCTTTTCCAAGGCCATGTTCAGTATAGCATCGAAATTCTAATTTTGCGTTTTCCAGTTTTATATGCTGTTCATAATTTAATGTGTGCATTTTTGGAACATCAATTTCATTTTGCTCAATTTCGTTAATAGAAATATCTTTTATGCAAATCGTAATGCCAAAAATTAACCAAAAATCGTAACCCAATATTAATTCCTGATGCAGATTTGGTACGAGATAAAAAATGGCATTTTTAGTATTATTTCCGACTTGCGCTAGAATATTAACCTTTCCAACAATAAGGTGTCGTTTACCATCGGCAGTTCGTACAGCTGATTTAAAATTTAAAATTTTCAAATTAATTTTGTTAACCCTTTCGATACAGTTTCTTCCCAAACAACTTATGGATGCGCCGCTATCTAATAATCCTTTTGTGTCGAAACCATTCAATTTAACTTCTACATATGGCCTGATATCGTTTTCACCAATTAAACATGTAGAAGCAATTAATTTTCGTTCGTTTTTTCTTCGGATATATCCGTTTCTAGCTTTTTGGATGTTTTAAGTAGACTCAGGTATGAAATCTTCAAAAATTTGTGCTCTTTTTTCATCATAAATTCTTTTTCTTTCTTCATAAGGTATTAATTTTGTTAATTGTCTTTCAGCTTTAACGTTTTTGCTATTTTGAATTATTGCAGCGCTTGGTGTATGTTCAGCTATTTGAGGTTCTACTGTATTGGATGTATTTTTGTAGCTATTGTTGCTGTTTGTTAAAATTGGTTTAAATATATTATTTTTGTTAGTTTCGGTTTCTGTTTCATTGTTAATTGGACTATTTATTTTACGATCAGTCATATAATTATCAAATTTGTTAGCGTTTACTGAGCCTGCTCCTCCGACGAATACCCGGGCCCAGTTTTCAACGTGTTCCTCGGCGCGTTTCCCTTGCATCTAGGGCAACCACCCACACCTATAGCAAAACAAGTTTCTTTGTTCTACGTTGCAGTCCATAAATGAGTGTCCTGGCGTTTTACAATTCCAACATATTAATCTTACTGCTGGAATTGCCTGTTTTAATGCCTCAATTTGGTAATTTGTTTCTTCGGGTTTTATTTCATCATATTCGTGCTCGAGTTCACTAACACGGCGATAATTCGGAATCTGTTGACGATATGTTTGCCTTTTGGCAATATTTCGTTCGGCTCGTTTGCATTCTTCCAGCAATTCATCAATAGAATCTACCTCTTTCGAAAATAGCATTTGGCTTAAACCATCTTTCAAATTATCTTTAATAATCCTTACTACTTCATACTCAGGTATTTTAACTCTCATTTGATTTCTCAATTTTATGATTTCAGTTATAAATGTGTCGGCGTTTTCCGATTGTGCTTGTCGTCTTTCGACTATTCGGCGTTGAATTTCGAAATCGCTAGAGAAGTTTCTAAATTTTTTTATTAAATGATATTTAAAATGGTCCCAATTACAATTTGGATTCTGCTCTCGAAATTCCCAAAACCATTCGTTAGCACGTCCAGTGAGTAATTGATGGAAACCCTTCATGAAAACGTCCCATGGGCAATTATAATCCCACCGAAGAGATTCAGCACGAAAAACAAAATGTTCGACGCTTGATGCTTTACTAGAGCCGTCATATTTGATGCCCCATTTTTCTAGCTGGAGTGGCTGATATATAGGAAAAGTTGTCGAGATGTTATGTGTGCCATTTTGTTGTTGTTGTTGCCGAGGATCTGTATGAAGGTGTTGTTGATGAAAATTTTGATTTTAATAATTTTGCTGCTGTTGCTGGTTTTGCTGATATTTCTGGTTATGAGTATTGAAAGTGTTGTTATTATTTGGGCTGTTGCCAAACGAAATATCTCTTTCAGATCTCAAAGAATCTCTAACAATTCTAGGAATCATTAGGGCTAAATTTTGCTCCATATGTCTCATCATTGCGGCTTGTGCAGCTCCAACGGATGCACTAACATATTCCCTAAGACTTAGTCCATCTCCAGTTACAGGCATGTCGGGATTTACGTGATCATTCAAGGTTGACAATCTCTGGTTATTTACTGAAATATTACGCTGCTCCATTCTGATAGTTTGAGCTGTAAAGCTACTAAATATTGGACTTGGAATGGTGGAATTCGTTTCCGGAGATGATGTTGTTTGTGGACCTGTAGCTTTCACTGTATCCGTCGGGTTTGTTGGCAAAATTGTATTGTTTAAGTTTGGTGATGATTCCTGAGAGTCAGATCGATTTAAATTGCTCTTGCTGGCAGAAACAGATGAAGTTTTCTTAGAAGTTGATGGTTTATTTGCTGGTAAACTTTGTAAATTTGTATCGGTATTTCGAGCTTTGCTCGCCATAACCGGTTAAAATCTAATAATAAACTTGTAATATAACTTTTATAGCCCAGCGAAAATATCACAAAAATTAGCAATAGCAAAAAGAAAAGCAAATTTGTGGTAAAAAAAAATAGATTCGAAAACCAAACAAATAGAAAAAAATGCAATATAAAAATTTATAAAAAATCCGGATCTATTGTTCGGGGAAAACGAAAGATAACTTTTGTTACAAACTATTCTGATAATAAATCAAAATATTGCAAACTTGTAGCTGTGCTATGATAAAAAAATTTCACTACGCTTAACTTGGATTTAAAATTTGATATTTTTTTTATATATTTCAACCCAAAATCAGTAAAAATTTAAGTCAAGCTAGAAAATAAAAAAGTAAATTGCCAAAAAAAAATATTCAGTGCTGGCCGAGCACTCTTATAAGTTTTGATTTAATGTATTTTGTTGGGAGACAGAAAAAATAATCAAAAGAATTTGATATTGAACTCAATATTAGGGAAAAACTTTTATATAAAAAAATGTTAGTGATAAAAAAAAAATATTAATTATATCTAGATTTATTGTTTTGTTAGATGTTATTATGACACAATAAGTTAAATGATAATTTTAGTAATTTTTTTATATATATTAATAAATTGTTAGTTGATTATATATTTTGGCTTAGTAATAAGTTCTCAACAATCACAAAGTTAATAACAAATCACAACAAAAAATGTTAATAGTAAAGCTTTTTTTATTATTTTCTTTTAAGCAAAGACAAAACGATTCATAAATGCGGTTGAATTTTAGTAACGGATATTAACAATAATGGCAGGCAATACGGATCTAATAGAATCCAAAAAAATCAATATCATTTGGTTATCTAGTAAATTTTGATGATGTCTAAATCTAGTTTAGAGTACTCAAATTTCTTAGATTATAAATTAATTGATTTAAAAATTAATTTTTTTGTTTTATATTTTAAAACAAAATAAATTTACAGCGTCATAAAAGATGTTATGTTTAATATACTTTAAAATTGTGTTGGTTCTATTATTATCATAAAAAGTCAAGAAAAGTCGAAAAAAAAGAAAAATGTTGACCATCTAGTATCATATCTCCTTGCATATGTATACTACGCTATATAGCATTTCGATTCATGACAGCGTTGCAACACAGGCATGGTACATATGTAACCTTCCGGGACATCCGTGTCTGAAAGAAATCGTCTATTAAGTGTTGATATAAGAAAAATATAATAATTGATCTAGACATTTTTTTTAAAGATGCCTGTACGTTCGGGCGCCAAAATGTGACAAACCAGCTGTAAGCTGCGGCTTAGCTCGTCGGACTGGTGTTGGATTCTTTTCCACCGGTTTGACAACATTTAAAATTCATGCCATTTCAAAACCAATAAAAAATCAAAAAGAGTCCGTTAGAAAATAAAAATATAAACCGGAAATGAAATTTCACTTGACTTTTAGTAACAATAAATAAGTATTTGACGCCTTAAGGATTCTGAAACTTATTTCAAGAGGACTTGATGACAATGTCCTCAAAGACTGCCCCCCCACATGACTTGTTCAGTCATATCCTTTTGTGATATCCTTTTGTGCCTATTAAATATAAAAAGGATATCCCAAAAACTACTCTACCAATATTTTACCATCCGTTACATTTTTAACCTAGAAATAAGTTTTAGCACATCATTTTTTTTACAGTTTAACAATTTAACATTCTAAAAAAATAGTTTATTAACATTTTTAATTTTTATAACAAAATTTATAACGTATATTACATAATGTTGATTATTATAAAAAAAAAATTCAAGATAATCCCAAAATATCATAAAGAAAGTTGAGCATAATGCCTGTAAATATCAATAATGCAATTTTATAAAAAAAAGTGATTATCATTTAAAAAAAACTCTAAATTTTCAAAATTGTTTGAAAATTCATGTATTTATTTAAAACAATAATGATTAAAAAATTTAATTAGTTCAGATTTTAATTAGTTAATCTGGTGAGTTTTCCAATATTTTTTTTAGTGTATTTTTATTCTCTGTCTATTTCATTATTTACTTTATATATAATTTTGTGTTTTTGTTGATTTTGCTTCATCTAATTAAGAATTTTGTGATTTAGTTAATTAATCTTTGTTTGTATCTGAACTCAAATCGTTTTTAGTGTAACATTTTTTTTAGTGTATTTTGGGATTTACTTAAATTATGTATGTGTATTATTTCTTATCTTATTTACGATTTTTTTTGAGTGTATCTTTTCTTATGTATACAGGTGTCCACATATATTTTTTTTATGTATATATATACCGTAAGTAATTTTTTATAATTAAATATTTTTATAGTGTATATTTTTGTTTGTATATACATTTATATATTTCTTTTCTTTAAGTGTATTTTAGGTATTTCACTCTTTACATGTATGTGTACATATTTGTTGTTTTTTTTATGTAGATATTAATGTATTTTTATGTATATTTCCATATATTTTTTTTTTCTTTTTTTTATATATATATACTTTTTTTATATATTCTTATGTATTCTTATATACAACTTTATTTACTTTTTGTTTTTGGAATTTTTATATTTAATTTGACTAATGGTTAACACAAAAGAAATGACGTTTATAACTGTTTTTCAAACGCATGCGACACTTAAGGGCTAACTATATTATACTTTGCTAACTTAAGCTACTGTCAAAAATTAACGAAAAGTCTGTCAAATGCTTAATCAACTTATTGAAGACTTTTGGGTGGCTACAATGTACTTTTTAAACTTAAATACTTACTACACGTAGTTGCAAATATTTGTACTTTTGCAAAAACTGTTTTCTTCTTATATTTCTAAAATATATGTATCTTTTCGAAAAATATTATTTAATGTGTTCAATTTATAATTTTTTTACAATTAACAAGTAAATCTATATTAATTTTTAATAATTTAAAAAAACAAATGAAAACATAAATAAAAAAGTACTAAAAAATGCAACAGTGCTTGTATCTCAATCGAAAAACAAATACAAAACCCACCCCTTTTGTTATACATGCACGTTTGTTTTTTAACATTTTCAATTAAATTTTCTATAAAAATATTTTCCGCGTACATTGCAATTTGTTTTTTTTTTCATAAACAGTTTTTCTAAAAACATATGATTCCTTAAGTAAAGTGCGGTCAGTTTCGCTGTTTGCTTAAGCAAATGACACTTGACGAAACTTAACGAAAAGTTTGTTAAGTACAATATAGTCATACACATTTGATTACATGTATTCGCACATTTGCTTAAGCTAGAAAAAGTATAATATAGTTAGCTCTTTATACATATTATATAACACAGTTTTAGGTTAGGTTAAGTTATTTGAGGTAAGGTTATGATTTTTTAGGTTAGGTTGTTATTTATTACTTTTTTTTTTTTTTAATTTTTTCTATCTTTAGTTTTTCCTTTTTCTATCATTGATTTATTATATTTATATTGTTATTTTAAATTTATTTTTCTTTTATTAAGTTTAAACTGTAATAAGGTCAATCTTTACATTGACATTTCTAATCTTTTTCTCGTCTTTTAATATATTACTTTTAATTTTTGTTGCTCACGCTACCGCTTCGACCGTGTGACTCTGTTGCCCCTAGTGGTGGTTTTTGTCGATAATTTGGTCTGCTTTGCTATAAGCTGCTATAATTATGGTGACTTTTCTTCAATGACTGGATGACATGCACCAATAAAATCTCCTCGAAAAACCACTTTCGGTGGCACGGTGATATTGCCAGCGTGTTCTACTGATGTGATGGTGTTGCTACGCTGCACACATAAAGTGCGCAACATGTGACACGATTAACTTGTTTGATTTTTTTAACAAAAATAGTGTTTTTGGCCACTTGCCACTAGATGACCCTTAAAGAACAATTTTCTTTATAAAATTTATAAAACTTTTATTCTATGCCTTTTACCTCTGGACTTCACGTGGAGTTAATCGAGAATGAGTGAAGCGGGGCGATTGGATCGCTCGTCAACTCGCTCTCTCGGCATTTTTAACAACCCTGTTTATTTTCCGTTTACTCATTCTTCCCATCTGGCTAGCGGTCACTATAGCTGAATAACTATTGTGAATAGTCATTTAGCTTTACAGCTGTGTTTTTTTCGGTAACATATAAAAACCATTTCATATATTTTCGTTATGTTTTAACGTGGAAGGTTTCAAAATATATATATGAAATCGACACAGGTAAACGTTGATAGTTAACAACATGCACATGTCAATTATTATTTGCCCATATAGTGGTAACAACAAATTGACACCAAGGTGACACAAAAGAAGAAAATTTCATTTCAATATAAAAAAAATGAAATTAAATCAGCAATTAAAGTCAAGGCATGGACGTGGCCGTCACAAAGAAGCGGAAAAGTTTTGGTGTCAAATTGCCCAACAAGATGAATTTAATGAAGAGTACAATTTGCTAAAATCAAACAGTTTCGTGTCAAAGAAAAGTCCCATATACAGATTTACGCCATTTTTGGCAAAAGATGGGCCAATACGAATCTCGGGTCGTATCAACAATGCTGAATGTGTCCCTCAAATGACAAAAGAGCCTATAATCATGCCAAAGAAACACCTTATAACGAAGTTGATCGTAAAACAATATCATAAGGATTTTAAACATCCGAATCAGGAATATATATACTTCGCAATTCGTACAAAATTTTGGATTCCCTCCCTGCGACAATTGGTAAGATCTGCTGAGAAGAACTGTCAAGAATAAAGGAATAGGAGCGCTGCTCCTAAGCCGTCGTTAATGGGACAACACCCTATAGATCGTCTCACACCATATGTGAGACCGTTTACGTATGCGGTCGTTGATTATATTGGCCCTTTTACGGTGCTAATTGGTCGTCGTTGTGAGAAAATTTGGGTGGCTCTTTTTAGTTGTCTGACTCTTTGACTTGTCGAAATTGCAAAGGATTTGTCCACCGATATTCGGAATTTTTTTAACCACACAGGTGTACCAGTTCGTATAAGAAGTGATAGAGGGGCCAGTAAGGAAGATTTCGTGTTGGACAATGAAAGGTTGGAAAATGAGTGCACACAACGTGGAATTGAATGGATATTCAATACTCCAGCCCATCCATCAGCTGGTGGTGCGTGGGAACGTATGGTTCGTAGCTTAAAAAAGTGTTGTCATTCACTCTAAAAGGGAAGTCGCCACAAGTTGAGACTTTAAATAGCCTGTTAATAGAGGCGGAGAATTTGGTAAGTTCACGTCCACTGACTCATCTTCCTATTGAAAGTGCGGAAAGTGAGCCTCTAACACCCAATCATTTTTTACTTGGTTGCCCTAATATTGTACAGACTCCGGCTGTTGGTGAAAAGGTCATTCTTAGAAAACAATGGCACATACTGCAACAATTGGGGCAGATGTTCTGGAAAAGGTGGGTACTTGAATACCTCCCAGACTTAACAAGGCGCACCAAATGGTATCAACCGGTGAAACCTCTCATGGTTGGAGATTTCGTAGTCATATGTGATGACAATGAGGCGCGTTGCGAGTGGAAGCGGGGCATTATAGAGGAAGTTTTTACAGCGGCTGATGGTCAAGTTCGTTCGGCAGTGGTGAAGACTTCAGTTGGAAAATTGCGACGTGTTGCATCGAAATTAGCTGTTCTGGATATTGGTGGTGAATCTCTCTGATTGATTCATGGGTGGTGGAATGTTGTGAAGCGAAAATGTATTAGTTTATAACCGTTAATTTTGTTTATATCATTTATTTGAACATGCCGACAGTGGATTAAATTTATGGCAACTCTTTAATTTGTTAGGCTGCCTTCTCTGATTTTGTTTTATAATACTCGTTACATTGGTAACAATTTTATTGAGTACTCACCTGTAGAGTTTGAAACTACTGACAATTTCAGAAAGGACGCCTTAGAAGATAGAATTAAGTTTGTAAAATTTGTATTTTTAACTTTTCTAACTTTACATGTTTTAGATAATAAAACCAAACTACACACTTTATTTTGAATCATAGTAAAGTTGGAAAAAGTTACTGCTATAACAAATTTGAATTTTAAGTTGCTGCCGCAACACATGTGTTCTTTTGGTGTGGATGAATAAATAAGGACGTTATATATATAGACATACACGAATTTACCTACAAATTCTCTAAGTATGTCATCTACGCACCGTTGAAAACTTGATAATGCATTCATTAAACCAAAAGCCATTCGTATGAATTCATACTTGCCTCCATTGATACAAAAAGCAGTTTTATCCCCGTCGCTTTCTTTAAAATTTATTTGGTGAAAACTAAATTCGAAATCTAACGTTTTGAAAAGTTTAGCTTTCCCTAGATTTTGCAAGGTTGTGTTCACATCGAGGGCTTATTGTACACTACATACTATTTGTGTTGCATGCGGAGATATACATTCTTCTGACCAATGCGAAGCTATTAAAAATGGTCTCGTAAAAATGTACGCAAATTGCGGTGGCAACCACACTGCCAATTATCGCGGCTGTCCAGTCTACAAGGACTTGCTTAAAAAATTAAGATTAAGACAACGGATGCAAAGGGGCGAGTTAATAGAGCCAACCTTATTTAACCAGAACGTACAATCTTCTGCTCCAGTTATTTCTGGTGCTTCTCTTACAGACAAGTAAATAAGTTCTGTGGTATCAAGTTCTGAAGCCATCACTTCAGCTTCGGTAAATCCTTTGGTTTCGTGTGCACATACTTTGAAATCGGGCCCACAAGGGTCCAGTGTTCCCCAAAATTCAGGAGACTATGAAATCAGGCTCCCAGGAGCCCAGTGTTTCCCAAAACTCGGAAGGGTTGGAATCGCTTAATCAAAATATGACTAATTTTATGTCATCCATGCAAAACACAATACAAGAGCTTTTGATAGCGCAGAATGAAATGCTACAGATACTACTGTCAAGAAAATGAGTTTTTTGAAAATATGTTTTTGGAATGCAAATGGCATAAACCAGCACAAGGCTGAGATATCGAACTTTTTATTAAAGGAAAGTATCGATGTGATGTTAATTTTGGAAACCCACCTTACAAACAGATATAATTTTAACATTCTATGCTATTCATTTCATAAAACAAACCACCATTCTTATTAGAAATAAAATGAGATATTATGCCCTAGAAGAATACTCGAAATACTATCTACAGGCCACTTTTATCCACTTGGAAAGTTTAGTTGGCGATTTGACTATAAGTTCAATATATTGCCCACCAAGATTTGCAATAACTAAAGAAAAGTTTGAGGAATTTTTTGCAACTCTAGGAGTTCGCTTTCTGGCTTGTGGCGACATACTGGGAATCTCGTATTATGAACCCCAGAGGCAAGCAGTTATACTCAGCACTAATGGACTGTAGGAACAAGTTGGACTTTCTGTCTCCACGACAATCAACATATTGGCCTACTGATCCTCGAAAAATTCCTGATCTGATAGACTTTGCCATGTCAAAAAATATTGATAAGAATAACATGTCAATTCATATCTTATGACCTATCTTCAGACCATTCTCCCGTCATAATTTAGTATTATGGTATACGACATAGAAATACAACCTCTATGAATACCCATTTCATCACGGACTGGATTATATATATAGGTAGAAGTTATATTAGTACTCATATCCACACAAACACGTCTTTACAGTGTGAGGAGGATAAGACTTAACGTCTTTAATGATAACAGCCATTGATCACTCTAAACGAGAGATTTACGCTAAACCTAGGTCATACATTTCAAATTCTGAAATAGAGAGTCTTCTTGAAAAGAGAAAACTCAGAAGAGAATGGAAAAGAAACCGATCACCTGCTGCCAAGCAGAGGCTGTCTGCGAGACAGAGAGGAGAATCGTAGAAACACTTCTTATATTGAAAGTCTTTCAAATTCAAAGCAAACAAATTTCTCTCTTTGGAAGGCTACTTAAAATATTAAACCACCGGTAGAGGGACAAAAACCATTGAGAAGTTGTAATGGTTCCTGGCCTCGAAGTGATATGGAAAAGGCTTTAATTTTCGCCGATCACTTATCAACAGTCTTTCAGCTGAATCTTCCGCTTAACGACTTTACTCTTCTCGAGCCCCTCCGACAACTGAATTCGAACTTGGATTCCCTAACTGTTAGTTTGGATGATATTCAGAGCGTTATCAATGGTCTCATTTCTCATCCCCAGGCTACGACTTAAAATCCTACCGAGTGTGGCAGTTATTGTGCTTGAAAATTTGTTCAATGCGATCTTTAAATTCAGCTATTTCCCGCTTAGTTGGAAAGTCTCACAAATTAAAATGATACGCAAGCCAGGAAATCATTTAACAGTACCATCGTCATAGAGGCCTATAAGTTTACTTCCATGCCATGAGAATATTATCCCAGTTCACCAATTTGGTTTCCGAGAGAAACATGGAACTATCGAGCAGGTTAACCGCATAAATGGAGAGATAAGAAAATCTTTTGAAGATAGGAAATACTGTTCAGCAATTTTTCTAGATATTGCTCAAGATTTCGATAAAGTATGTCATGATGGCTTGATATATAAAACAAAGCACTTATTACCTCCATGTACCCCAAACCACGTATTTTCGTTATTTTCAAGTTTTTGACATAAAATTTGTATGGAATTTGAAAGTTCAAAACTTAAAAAAACGAAATACGTATTTTGGGGTTCAGTTTGAATAAGGTATTATGTACTGTTAACATTAGTGAATAATATAAACTGTAGCTTCTTGGAATTATTCCATCCTTTAATAGTTTTCTATTTTCTTATTAACGAATTCGACGTCGTTCATATTACCTGGGTATTGTTTTGTCCAGATAGGTTCTTTAATAGTTGTCCTAATGCTTGCTTCTATGGTTGTCGTGAAAGGCGGATGACATATTTTATTTTTCTGCATTAATCTTTCTATTTCTAATTCATATTCCTATGGAGTAATTAAATTTATGTAATATTTCGGGGACAATAAACAATTTTCTTCCTACGTCTATAACTGCATTTAATTGTGTTCTTCCCTCGACTAGTTAGATGAAATCATAATCATTGTAACTTATTTCAAAAAACTCTCTTTCACAAATAGTTTTTTTTTTCTGTTTATATGTTCAAATAGATGCAACGTGCATAGTAATATTTCTTAATGATTTCGTTCTACCTCCTATAAGTTTTTATTAATGTAATTGTGAGTACCACCTCAATCTATGAAGATATTATACTTCCTACTATCATCATCATTCGTAAATATGTAGTTGCTCTATTAGTTTAAATCAGTGTAAAGTTCGGCGTTAATGACCGAACATTTAATTTTAAATGATTAACGCGGTGGTTTGGTTTTTACTTAATTGTTAATCTTTGTTCGTTTATTGTTCTTTTGTTACTGACTAATTTAATATCATGTTCTTGTAATATGTACTAAAAATTATGATAATACTTAAAACTAAGCGAATTTAGGGGAAAGTGAAAATACATAATGACTAGTAATGCGATCCAACGACGGTATTAAATAAATGTGCATACCTAAAATGTATCGCTCGCTAGCATTAAGTATTTGAATTAAAAGTAGGTCATTTATTAACAATTCATTTATTTGGTATTTTCACTACACCTTCCCTTTTAAAGAGAAAGGTCTTATAGAAATCAGTGATAAAGTGATATCGATAAGAGCTTTCTTCAGTTATATTCTTTTTCCAGTAATATATTTTCTCAATAATGTTTAATAATTTTTGTTAAAAAAAAATTTTTGTTTATAAGTTTCATTTGTAATAATATATTTTCGTTCTCATGTTTTTTCTTTTCATATATTTATAATATTTTATTAATGTCTATTAAAAAAAATTGCTGTTTAATCATGATTTCAATAAATTTCAAAAAATTAAATTAATATATTTTTTTTTTAAATCTTACTGCAAATTATAATTAAGATGCTATGGAAAGATAAAATTATAAAAGTTATTCGTTAAAAATGTTTATATTTCCCTTATTAATCTTTTGAATTTTCCCTTTTATCTCTATAAATACATTATTTCTATCAACGATATTAATCACCCTAAATGGTCCTTTGTAAATTGGTCCTAGTTTGTGTGACGTGTGATCCCTAATGAATACCTCTCGACCTGAGGTTGTCAGTATTGTTGATGTATTTGTCGTAGAAGTTATTCCGGTATATTTTCGTTTTGTAAATTCAGTGTCTCGCCCTATTAATTGCAGATTGTAGACGGAATTTTACTTCGTTCGTGTAATCGTCAAAATTATATTCGGTATTCACCTTATCGTATAGTATTAGTGGATTATGATTTGGTGCGTTTGCAAAAATTATTTCAAAAGAGCGGTATCCATGCACTGTTGAAGGTGTTGTGTTGAAAGCATGCGTAAAATATTTTATCCATTCATCCCAATCGTTTCTGGATGCATGAATATATGCGCGTATGTACTCATTAAATGTGCGATGTGATCTTTCAACTGTTCTTACTGAAGACACGGGGGTTCGGGAACCTTTACCGACCTTTTATTTTCCAAATAAGAAATAAACTGGTTATTGGTTTCGGTAAACGTTATGAATTAATATTCACTTTTATTCGATTGAAATAGGGTTGTCTTATAAATTAGTAGTTCACATTTCAGGGGTTATTTAACTTTATGTTGTAGGTTTTTAGTTTTTTTTTTCTTTTACCTTTTTTAAATAGTATTATTTGGTTTCAACTTTATTTTTTAGTGTTTTAGTTTTTAATATTGTAATTCTGTTTGTTTGTAATTTTAACTGTTGTTGTTGTTCCTTGTTAGAGCATTTGCTGCTGCCTTAGCTGAGTTGAAAAACACAAGTGCCTCAATATACCAGACCCTAAGGAGATATGCTCTTTTTCTTATAATTTTCAAACAAGAATCGATGTTTTCTTTGTTCGAACAATCGATTCTCGATGGCAGGGTTGGGTCTTGCAATTTGTTCACCAAAGTGAACATCATCCCGGGCCAGGCAAACCTGTGAATAAAAGAAGAAAATTATTTTTATGTGGCTAAAAATTGGGGTTAGGCGTAAAAGGGAGGATTAAATGTCTTATAAATACTTGAGGCGTTTAAGGGTAGTCTTAGTGTTATATGGATCCCATGACCAACCATCCGAGGGATGAGTCCTGAGCAATCAACGATGCTCCGTCGATGTGAATGACATTCAATTTCAAAATCGAAGTGTAGAGGTCTCCGCCAATTCCCATAGCTAGAGGAAACATTGGAAAAGAATTCCGGATCCGCTAAGGAGATATGGCAAAACTTTTCCTTAATCACATCGTCAACGGGGTTTGTGTAGGGATGCTTAAGTAACTCATTCACCACGAACATGCAAACCTCATATCGCGCAGGTGGTGATACATTTGCCTCTATCACGACCTTAGTAAACACTTTATCCTCTAGCTTAAAGGGTTTCAGTTTACAATCCCGAGCGCACGAGAGGGCTACTCTATAAGTAGTAAAGCTTGGGTTAAGAAGTGCCCTGGCTAGCTGGGTTCCGTTACCCGGCACTATCTTGACCATCGCAGTAGGCACGAAAGTTTTCGTCATCGAGGATAGCAGGGTGGTGTTGGTTGTGGCTTTGGAGCGCCGTGGAGCTGGGATTGGAGGGGTGCGTTCTCTTGGAGGCGTTCTGGCTGACCTGTTAGTGTACAGGTCCTTAATAATCCTTTGGAGACCGTAAAGTAAGGAGTGGTGTTTTCCTCCGCAACTTTGGCAACGTATCTCGCTGGTGCAGTTCGCTATCAAATGATTCCGGGCTAAGCAATTCAAACAAAAGTGGAATTTTATGGCAGTTTGGTACTTGTCGGCCATGTTCATTCTGTCAAACTTCTCGCATTTCACCAGCCGATGATCCGCTCGACATATACCACAGCCAAAGTGCCGCTTGGATTGCACTCGACCAGAGCGAGTGTTAGTGGCCCTGTGACCCGAGTTATTGCCAGCATTGCGGTGACTGCGGGATCTCCGATCGGACCGGTTACGCTCGTGGCCATTGCTAGAACGGTTTCCTCTGCGATTGTTACGTTGGTAATTGGGAGCCATGTTCCTACGGAAATATTAAAATAAGCATATTAATGGATGAAGGGTGAGTTTAGGATAAAGTGTAAGTGAAATATGGAATAGAAGATTACAATGTCGTAACTCGACGTTTACTTAAATACTGTAGCATTATTCAAATTAGAGTTTAGGATGAAGTTGGGTTGTGTGATCAACTTTTACATATTAGATTTGTGTAAAATGAGTGTGTTGTGAGTGATTTTATGGGTTAGTATACATGTGAGGGTTAGTATTAGACATGAGGGTATGATTATTTGGATGGTAAAACTACTTTCGTTATCGGTCGAGTTAAGCTTCCTGTCGCGGTGCGCAAGTCGACGACTCTCGTGCGCTTATCTGGACCAGGGTACACTTTGACCACGCGTCCAAGTAACCATTCATTAGAGGGTAAGTTGTCCTGTCTAATAACTACAATATCGTCAACTTCAATTTGACGTTGAGGGTTCTCCCACTTGTATCTGTTGTGGAGCTCTTTTAGGTATTCATCCTTCTATCTTCTGCAGAAGTAATGGTGTTGAATCCTGAGTTTCTGCTATCTATTTGCTAGAGTGGTGTTTCCATCACTTAAGTCAGGTTTAGCAGGGTTTAATAGGGGTGATCCAATCAAAAAATAACGCGGGATTAAAGGGTTAAGATCTTGCGGGTTTTCGCTTGACGGGCTGAGTGGTCTAGAGTTGAGACATCCTTCAATTCGAGCAAGGAGTGTAGCTAACACTTTAAATATTAAAGGTATTTAGCTTCTTCAGATGAGATTTGAAGCTTTTCATTCCAGCTTCCCACAAACCTCCTATGTGTGGAGCTCCAGGCGGAATAAAATGCCACGTCACATTCTGGAAACTGTTCATTGATACCACCGCATCCTTCAAAGATCTTATAAATTCCTGCCGCTCTTTCTTCAATAGCTGCTTTGCTCCAACGAAGTTTGTTCCATTATCAGAGTAAATAGCGGCAGGGCATCCCCGCCTCGAAAAAAATCGTGTAAATGCTGCCATAAACGATTGGGTGGAAAGATCTGAAGTTGGTTCCAAGTGGATGGCTTTTGTTGCAAAACAAACAAAAACACATACGTACCCCTTAGTTATTTTACACATGCGGCCTGAGTAAGCTTTCACATCGAATGGTCAGCAAAGTCTATTCCAACATTATAAAATTGTCGGGTTAATTGGGTACGTTCTGGGGGTAAGGCCGCCATTAATTGGGTTGATTGACGATTTTTATATCTCGTACAGGGTGAGCATTTATTTATGATAAAGCTGATAAGATTCTTAAGCTTCGGGTGTCGTTCATCATGAGACAAACTGCTGAAACTTGCTAGACGACCATTAGCACGCATAATATTCTTTGTTAGGGTAAGTAAATGGCTCTTTTTGGGTAAAGGGGTTTTTCTTTTTAAACAATTATACTCTTCCCTAAAGTATTGAGTCTGGCACATTGTCAAAATTTTATCTTTCGTCGAATTCATCTCCTGTGATTCGAGTTCAATGCTAGGGTGGGTTAATAGGATCTTAATTATTTCGTGTTTTGAAGTAATGTTATTTCTATTCAGAGTTACTATTTCAAAACGACTAAATTTTCTGCTGTACTTGATATTCGATCCAAGAAACGATAGACATATGTCATTACTCGAAGAGCTTTAGACCATTTTGAAAATCTACTAAGAAAGTCTTGATTATCTGTGACTGTTGAGTCAGGGCTAATATTCACAGAGTTAGCAAAAGCTTAAATGGGTTTCGCTTCAGCCTGAGTTACAAAATTTTGTGTTGTTATTGGCCAATTTGAGGCAGATTCTTTAAGCCAAGATGGGACATTCCACCAAAGAGAATCATTCTTCAATTCATCTGCATTACATCCTCGGCTTGCAACATCAACAGGGTTGTCATAGGATACGACATGATTCCAATTTTTCACGGAAACCAATGCCATATTGGTTGCGATCCGATTTGCAACAAATATGTTCCAGGAATTTGGATGCTTCTTTAACCAAGCCAGGACTATGGAAGAATTAGTCCAGAAATATATTTGATGTTGTGGTAAATCCAGCTGACCAAGTAAATTGTTTACTTTTAAATTGAGTTCGAGATCTTTTTACAAAAATAATTATTATTTATTTTTTCTTATTATATTATTTCCCTGAAGAAGTCACCCAATGTGGAGACGAAATATTGGAAGAAAAAAATCATTATTTTTGTAAATTGTTTACCATATTAGCCAACAACACCGCACCACAAAGTTCTAATATGGGTAACGAAAGAACTTTGATGGGTGCAACTCTCGCTTTAGCGAAGAGTAGGGTTACGGATATAGGACCATCTATTGGTGTTACTCTTGCATATAACACTGCAGAGTAGGCTTTTTCAAAAGCATCTGAAAAGCCATGAAACTCAATTTTTACTGAAGGAGTGTATTGAATCCATCTCGGGATTCGAATCTGATCAATATTGTCATAATATAGTAGAAACTTTTGCCATTTAATAAGGGTTAAAGGTTTTAGACATTCATCCTAAGCTGTATCATCCTGTCATATTTGCCGCATTATAATCTTAGCAGAAATTATAATAGGCGCTAGCCAACCAGCTGGGTAAAAAAGTCGCGCAATGACATCGAGTAAGTGTTCCTTGGGTAGGGTATTCAAAATTTCAGCATTGTTCGAAATCCCTTTTTTCAGTGGGAACCCTGCAGATTCTAATACTTCTTTTATTTCTTGCTGAGCAAATTTAGCCTCCACGAGGGTGTGAGCGCCAGCTAAGACATCGTCAACGTACATATGATTTTTCAAAATCTGAGTTACAATTGGGTGGGTATCTTGAACCTCATGAGCCAGTTCCAAAAGAGTGCGAATTGCTAAATAGGGTGCGCGATTGACGCCAAACGTGACCGCATGAAGTTCATAGTCTTTAATGGGTTCATTGACGCTTTTACGAAACAATATTCGCTGAAAGGGTGTGTGGGTAGAATTAAAACCAACTCGAACTTTTGTCGTAACCCGATCAGGTTTTACGACTGCATGATGGGGTAAATAGTAATGAGTGTTAGGCGAAGTTTCTGGGTTATAGGATATGGATTCCATATGACCTAAATCAATATATTCCTGGAGCACGTTATCATATTCCTATTTTAGTTCCGGTTTCTTCAACAAATTTTTCTCATTCCTAAGATATTGAGCCATCGCAACGCACTGTGCTTTGACCCATAGACAAAAATAAAAAAAAAAAATTGACTCAAAATGTGATAAAATTTATAGCGATCGATAGATAACAATACAACTCAAATAAATAAACTGGTATCATTTGGCTCTCCTAGACTGCACTAGAGGGCGCTAAAGTTAGTGAAATTTAAGCAAAAATGAATGAATTAAAAACTGCATTTTATTGCTTCAGGAAAATAGTTCCGAAAAATTATTTTTTTTTTGTGTTATTCAATACGTTCAGAATACGGAAAAAATAAAATTTGGGTTGGTTTTCTTATCTAGAGTAATTTTTAATACCTCACAAAAAATAATTTTTTCTAAAAAATTTCAAAATTTATAAAAGTTTAATGGAATTTTAAAAAAAAATCCGAAAAAATCCAACATATTTTTTTGTTTTTAGTCAGTTTATAGTGTTTTTAAAAGATCCAAAAAAAATTTAGAGCCTATTTCTTGCCACAACTCAAAAAAGAAAAGAGTTTTAAAAATGTACTAAATTCACATTTTTAATTAAAATTTTATTATCTAGTGTGGCAATGTTAAGGTAAAAAAACGACCTATATGAAATAACAGAAAAATCTGAAATAAGATTAAAGAAATAGTGAGAAGTTATTAAATAAAAATCAAATGGTTGACAAAACCTAAGCCAGAGGCCGCTAAATATTATAATGTTTTAGGTAGCTCGATAGAACCAACCATTTTTATGTGGAAAATAAGAAATTAGCAGGCACATCTCTCTTAAATTTTTTAACTTTATAAACTAACAAAATTCGGTTAAAAAATTTAAATATTTCTTCATGAAATATAAAGTAAGTGATAATTTTGTATTTCAAAACAATTTTCGTCTATTTATTTTTCTACAAAATATGTCAGTCATGTTGATATTCGATCCACGATCAACAGTTTCGTAGATACATCAAACATCAGCACCTTAACGATCTCAATCACTAGCAGGTTGATCATATTGTCTGTTATTTTAAGTTTCAGCTGTAGCTTAAATGGTTGTTGGAAGTGTAGTTTTTTATCGTTTTAAGTTTTTATTTTAGAAGCTTCCCAAGTTGTGAATATACAAAAGAAATTTTGAAATTCAAGTTCGATTTTTATAAAAGTCAGATTTCAATAAAAACTTATTTTCTTAAATATAGTATTTAGTTATTTGTTATTACGTTAAAAATATTTTATTTTTTTGTAAGTAAATTTTTTTTTTATTTTTTAAAAATATTTTTATGGATTATAAAGACTTAAAAAAATGATATACACTCACAATATATTTTCCGTTACCGACTGTAGTTTATTTAAAAAGTAATACGTTAAGTTTGTTTTTAAATGAAGAATCAATTGAAATTCATAGAAATATATTTTTTAACTATTTGAATCAGTCATTCAAAAAACAAACTATAAAAATTTACAGACATTCAGTAGGAGTTGATATTTTCAGTTGAATGTAAAATTTTATGTTTTCTGCTTCAAATAATAGAAATTCATATAATTCCTTTTTGTTTTTTTACCAAAATAATTTGTATATATACAAAATTATTTCAATAAAAATTACAAGAAATTATTCAAATATACATACACACAAAGCCAATAAAAATATTTACACCTGTATATGTTGTGTTCTGTTTTGTAATTACACACAAATAAAAAAAATTTCAATTTGAAAAACAAACCACAAAAGTAGTTTTTTCTAACTTTTTGTTAATAAAAATTTGATGGTTATTTTAAACGACTTTCTATTGTTTTTACTTTTGTCGATTATTAAACAATGATTGAAAATAAACAACAAAATGGGTTAAATATATAATGAAAAATCAGTAGTCCTCTTTTTGATTGTATTTTCGATTAATTTAATATGTATTTTAATTTGTTTTTAACGAAATAATATTGTGAGTGTACAAAATGACTTTTTAGTTACAAAACCGAGTCATCGAATTTTAGTATACATGTTTTTTATGTTTATTTAAATTAATTTGATAAGTTTGAATGTAATCGGTTAACTTTTACAGATTTTATGTAATTTTTTTAAAAAAGGATATATGACAGGTAAGCGAGTCCTTCCTTCGATTGAAAAGAAAATTGGCAGGCACGTTAATAACTTTGTTCTAATAACAATTATCAATTTTCGTTAGGTTCTGACCAAATTTGAAGATTTTATTACATTTTTAAACTTCAGGATATATGAGAGGTAGGCGTGTCCTTATACCAATTTTCCCAAAATTTCGTTTATCTTCTAATTAACTCAAACTAAAATCGCGTACCAAATTTCAGTAAGCTACGATAACTTCTTCTATTTTTGTCCACTCGTTATAAGGGAACAAAGCACTGTGCAACGTGGCGTGAGTTCCCTAATTCAATTTGTGGGGTTCGGAATGGGAGATTAACCCGATACGGGCCATTGGGTAAACGAATAGTAGTTTCAGTATAATATTCCTCACAAAAATAATCTTCAATAGACTTAATGGGTTTTTTAACAACTTCTTCAATTTCTCAGAACTTGGTAATACACGATTAACATATCAACCGTTCGAATTTCATAAAACCATTCATCAGCAAGTTGAATATCATTCAACCCTTCTTAAATAGTTGCGTTTAAACTGCGGATGGGTATGTTTTTTGCAATGACTCTTAAAACAATTGCCTGAAGTGTTAGCCTGAAATCACCCTATCTGTCCGACCGTAATGTTACATCGCACATGTTATCGGTATTTGCGGAATGACTCTCATTCACTCCTGAAGTTTCAGCGTGTATGGGTGTAGTGGGTAATTGTAATTTCTTTCTGAGGGTATCTGAAACAAAAGTGTATTCCAACGCTGGATCAATAGTGCTCTCACGGGTACCAGAGAGCCTTGATGTTCAACATTCACAATAGCTGTTAATACTAGCCTTTTTTGGTCATCCTTTGAACGCGTACATATCGCGAAGGACTATAATGCATTGCGTGAAGTTGACTGTTGACTTAAATCGTCTTGGGTTTTTTGGGATTCTGAGTTGGACTTGGGTTTGTGTAGAAGAGAATTATTTCGACTTCCGCAATACTTGCATGTGAACGCACTTCGACAATCTTTTAATGTGTGACCAACAGCGAGACAATTATAACAGAATCCGTTCTTCTTAACGAACTCGTTTCTTTCTGTTACCCTCATAGAAGTGAACGCAGAACATTCCCTTAATGTATGCTTGGCCTTGCATAGTTTGCAAATTAAGCCGTCAGGCCTAACCAATTTGGGTTTTGATACGGGTATCTTTTTTAGGCTGTTGTGTCACATTTAGAAAGACACTGCCCTTTTCGCCTATCCTCATATTGGGAAGTAAGTTCTAACCACACAATATCGAAACCTTCGTTAGTTAAGGGTGCACTATCTAGAATATCCCTGGCGTCCTTGCGTGTTTTCTCCTTGAGTTTGCATAGTCTTTCAATGCCACGGAAGCGTGGGTTTTTGCCATAAACGGCCATGAACATATCCCTTAATGAAGCCCAGGTGTTGAAACTTACCGCTGAAAATGGGTATGTTGTACGGTGTAACTTTAATCCCGTTAGAGCTTGTTGTGTTAACCTCGCTTGGGTGGGGTAAAGAAAGCCTTCATTCGTGTGGGTTTCCACGGCTTCCTTAATCGAAATTATGCTGGCCCTAACAAATTGCCTAGCTCTTCTGACAAGCCGAGTGATTTCGGTCATGTCAATTACTTTTGACGCCTCTCGATCACTCATCTGAGGGGATTCCCGCAGATTATTATATTTGTTCTGGATGTTTGTCCATATTCCTTCCAATTCGCGTTTTCGGATCTTTAATGCGGGCAAAGACTGGGTATCCTCCGACGAATCACGAGAATCTTCCTCATAGGCGGGCAGATCCTGTTCAGTGCACGTCAAGTTTCTGGACAGATTTTTTAACTCCTCCATTTTCGAATAGAAGCACAATTAAGTGTCGAAAACAAAACGTCAAATTAAGATAAGTAATTGCTCGTTTAAACTGGGGTGTGCGGTAGGAAACGAGTCAAACGTATATAAGCACAAAAAGGTGTTAATTGTGTGTAAAAAATTAAGTTTTGGTAAAAAAAGGATATATGCGGTTTAATTGTGACTTTGGCGCAAATGGCGGGTTTACGGCACAAAAAGGGTTAATTGTGCGTAAAATATAAAGTTTTGGTAAAAAAAGGGTTACAAAACGTTAAACACGGGTTGAGGTAAACAAGGGGTTAAACCTGGATTTTCGGAGCAAAACGGGTTAAAGATTGTGTTTAACTAGAGTTTTTGTTAAAAAAGGGTTAAATCAAGCCCCTGGTGTAAAAAGCAAGGGTTAAAAATGGGTGAAGCAGGGGTTGAGGTAAAACAAGGGTTAAACCCGGATTTTAGGAGCAAAGAGGGTTAAAACTTGTGTTAAACTAGGTTTGCGTTAAAAAAGGGTTAAATTACGCCTTTGGTGTAAAAAAAAGGTTAAAATAGGGTGAAAGGCGAGATTGCGGTAAAGAAGGGGTTAATCCTGGGTTTGCGGTCCCAAAAAGGGTTAAATTGTAAAAGCAAGGTTTCTCAACCAACGTTGGTAAATTACCGGAAAAAACTTTTCAGGCGACAAAATTTCCTATTGGATGTTTCTATACTAATTAGTATGCGCTACACACAGTAGTTGGCAATATCAATATATCAAAGTCAATGTCAAGGAAAACGTTTCGAAAAACACAGAAAAGGGTGGTGGGTGGTTATAATAACGTTTCCTTAACCTAAATGAAATGAATTGTGTAAAGAAATTGTGAAAATTCGTTCGAATTTCAAGTCTAAGAAATTTTTTATGTAAGTTGTAATTTGTTCAACTTACCTTTTGCCAGTTATAGGGTACAAACCTACATAAGAGTGTCTTGTTTTTTTCTTTTTGTCTTTCCTCTTTGTTTCTTCTTCTCGCTTTAATACCTCCAGTGCTTTTTATAGGGACTTGTTATCACTGATGCGAGATTTGACGATTTATCGTCATTTTGACGATTTTTGGTACCCAATATGATTAAATGACGATTTGACGATTTTTGCTCCTAAAATGACGATTTTTTAAAAAAGGCTCGAGTTGGCATCATTAGAGCAATAAACTTATTTCGTGATATTGCAGCCTTGTTATTCAACAAATGGAATATTTGTTTTTCGTATAATAGAAGTAAAGATAGACATATTTGTTTATAAAGGGTGTCCCAAGAAGAACGCAATTTTTAAATTTTAAATAAAACACAGATATTTAAAAAAAAATCGTGAAACTTTATTATATCGTAAAGTAGACAGAATGAGGTTATGTATGGAACAATATATCGTGCAGATGGCCGCCGCGGCTTTGCTGGCATGCACGCGATCTTTTAATGAAATTTTCAATGACCGTTTTGCATGAATGCTGCGGTATTTAATTAATGCAGCGTCCAATTTCCTCTTTTAAGGCTTGAAAAAGAAAAAATCTAATGGCGTTAAATCGCACGATCTAGGCGGCCAATTCTGATCTCCAAAACGCGAAATAACACGACCGGGAAATGACTGATGCAGCAATTGAATTGTTTCTCTGGCTGTATGACATGTGGCGCCGTCTTGTTGGAACCACATGCCCTCCACATTCATTTCTTCAATTCTAGGCAAGAAAAAACTGGCTATCATTTCACGATACCGAACGCCATTGACTGTTTGCGCTTGACCTGCCTCATTTTCATAAAAAAAGGTCCAATGATTCCTCCAGCCCAAAAACCACACCACACAGTGACACGTTGAGGATGCATTTGCTTCTCGTGAATCACTCGAGGATTTTCCTCACCCCAAATGCGACAATTCTGCCTATTGACGAAGCCATCAAGATGAAAATGGGCCTCGTCACTGAAGATGATTTTATCGGCAAAATCAGCATTTTCATATTGTCTCTCCAATACCCAATTAACGAACTCCCTTCGCTGTCCATGGTCAGCTGGCTTCAGTTCCTGAGTCAATTGAACTTTATATGCATGAAGATGCAAATCTTTCGTCAAAATTCGCTGCAAAATTCTACTAGCAAACAATAACAATTGTTCAAATGTCAAACAATGACACTTCGAATGTTGCCAGATTTAAAAATTGCGTTCTTCTTGGGACACCCTTTAAATGTTGTAATTTTTGTGTTTTAGTGCTGATCATCTTGGTATTATACAAAATCTTCATGTTCAGAACATAAAAATACCAACACTGTTAAAAAAGGAAGAAGCAATTAAACTCTAATGGAGCAATTCCATATGAAAGCGATCACCTTTTGGACGACCCCTCTCCGATTTTAAAATAAATAGTCTCAATCGATTGCCCAGCAAAAAATAATGTACCTACATATTTTTTTTTTTTTTTTTTATAGTGACTGGTTTAGTGGTGGTGTACACCACTCATTGAAAGTTGTTTAAAAAAAAACTACTAAAGCGATCGTTGGAAAGGTATTGAATCAGGCTTTAATTGAAAAATAAAATTTTCCTAATTTTTCTCAGAAATTTACCTTTTTTCCCATGAAAATTAAATTTTCCGATTTTCCACAGAAGCTCCTAAATTTTCCGGCTAATTTTATTTTTTTTGGATTCCTCATAATTTTTGCTTTAAGAATCAGCAATAAAAAAATGGGCCCCGACTCCTTGTTTGGACAGGAGAAGAGCATTTAAGAGACCACCTTGTTCTCATTGTTTTTATATTTTTTATAATTGAATTATTTTTAATTATTTAACATTATTTTATTTTATTATTAAAAATACATTTTAAAAATTATTTTACAGTTAAAAATACATTTATGAAGAAAAAATCTTTCTTATTTTGCTGCTTATACTTAATTACAATATTTATTAAAAATTTCAATTGTCTTGGCATCATTATAAAATTAAAGTAACTTTAAATTTAGCACGTCGGCAGACGAAGAGTACCGCTTTACATTAATTGACATATCAGAAATATTTGGTATGAAGCAATGAAACTTTTGCGTTCCAGTTATAGTTTTCACATTATTATATCTGTTTTGAAGTCGTCGCTCCATGGCATCGTGTTCTTTTTGAGTGCATAAAACTGTGTTAATGGCAATTTCCTTGCTTTGAATCCACGAAAACAAATGTTGTACATTTAAGATCTGGTCAGTATATGGCCTTTGCAAACTTGCCTTAGTCGCCATGCGTTTTAGGGTTCCCCCTAACGCATCGCATGGGCCCTCACCGTGGGACGTCGCAAAAAAGTGCCACCCGACCTTGCAGTTTTGTTCTTCTTCAATTATGCAAAGATTGTAAAAAATTTTTTTATTCTTGTACTGAGAAGCCGCGCCGTCTGAGAAAAACGTTACTTTGTCGATTGCATCGAATTTTGATCTTAAGAATTCAAACAGTTTCATTTGAAATAAATAAACGGACACATAATTATGAGCTAAACTCTCCGCGACAACAACAAGGCTTACGGTCTGTAGTTCGTTATCTTCGTTTTTGAAATAAATGCAAAAAGGATGCACCGTGCACTGGTCGTTTGCCCAGTGATAAGCCTGAATTTCATCCTGAACGAGAAAAGTGTAATTCTCGGCAAAGTCGCTTATCACAATGAATTCATTTTGGGCTAATTTCTCCTTACTTTCCTTTAGAAATTTCGATTGCATCTCGGATATGAAATGGTGCGCCTTCAGTTCATTCAACTTGAATCCGAATTCCTCGATAAATTCCGGAATCTGCTTTACCACGGTCTCAAGGGAACATCTGCCGCTGCTAATTATCCACTGTTTGAAATGCACCTCCTGAATTAACAGCTGTTCAAACTTTTCCGCCAAATATTGCTCTAGCTCGTCAATCTTCGGACAATTGTCGCATTTGGACAGATGACAATTTTCCGTGGGGTATGCGCACAACGACTTCGACAGGAGGTCCCTATATGTTTCAATTTCACCGTGAAATACTTTCAATTTCTTGCATGGAAAGAACATTAATTTGATGTTTTGATGAAACATGCAAACGCAGACTGAATGCGTTCCGTGCCTGTCTAATGCCAGCACGCATTCTTTTGGTCGTAGGATGGCAAACTTAGAAAATCCCACTTTTTCTGCTGGGTATTTCTCTTTGAACTGATGGTATGCTTCGGATAGATTACATAATAATAATCTGCGCTGCTTGTGTACTTTTTCTCCATCTTCACGTGTGATAACATAGTCACGTGTACCTTGGCAGGCGCGGCTGTTGTCATCATTGCAGTAAAAATCTTGAATCAATTTCACCGTTGCTTCGCTGAGGGTCCTTGAGCCAAATTTCTTGGTGGGAGTCGCCAATATGCCCTTCTGTCGAACTAATTCTTTGCTTGTTCTCGCGATGTAAAAAGATGTTTGAAACTGTTCAGAAATCTTGCGTATAGACCATGATTGAGGCAGCACAGATAAAATGAGATATTTCTCCGGAAAAGTGGTCGCTAAATTGAATTTTCTTTTCAACTGCTCAATCATTTGTTTGCCGTCATCAACGTCATCTGCTTGAATGCATTCGTTATCAGAGCCTTCATCAAATATTGTCGCGATTGCACTCATAACCTTGCCTTTTTTATCTTTCCTGTATTTTTCACTTCGCAACTTTCTTTTTCTAATAGGCGTTTCACCTAAAGTGGTAATAGCCTTATTCAAAGGACTCAAAGACATATTGACCATCGGAATGTCTGCCTCACTATCAGATGAAACATTTTGTTCAATTGTCATTTCACTCTCGGATTGTGGTTGCATTTGTTTCAATGCATTTGCTTGTTGAGACAAATCGATTTTACACTTGGGGCAAATGAATTGTGCTTCTTCACCGTATTGTATATTTAATTCATTCATGTATCGCTTCGAAACACCAGTTAATTTTAATACTTTTATCTTTTTCGAACGATGTCCACTCTTGTTAAACGGATTGCAGCAAAATGTATTCATTTTACTTTAAATTGTCTTTACAGCTTCACTCTTTACTTTACAAAAAAACACTTTAACACTTTCACGTTTAGTATTCAACTGAAATTTGACTCAGAGTGTGTGAAGTATTTATATTTATTTTTTGGTAAAAAATAGGTAAAAAAAAATAAGCGATATTTGCTTTTCTTTAATAGGAAAATTTGCGTGAACTACTGGTCATAAAATGTTTTTTAAAGAGGGACTTAATTGGTTACTGCAAATAAGCCGACCACAGGTCATAAAATGTTTTGTAAATTTTTTAAATTACCAGGTAATAAATATTTCGCCATATTTATGGAAAATCCGTGTTTTATGACTTGTTTCTGCACGTGTCATTTTAGGCGAAATATTTATTACCTGGTAATTTAAAAAATTTACAAAACATTTTATGACCTGTAGCCTCAGTCGGGTTTGGTGTGCCATTACATGCCACTGCTGCTATTATCCATGGATTTATGGCCGATCTTGTGAAGGCAGGCAGACCATATTCACTACACACTCAACTTGGGGCTCTTAAAAAAAATTGGTTTTTTCTTCATAAATGTATTTTTAACTGTAAAATAATTTTTAAAATGTATTTTTAATAATAAAATAAAATAATGTTAAATAATTAAAAATAATTCAATTATAAAAAATATAAAAACAATGAGAACAAGGTGGTCTCTTATATGCTCTTCTCCTGTCCAAACAAGGAGTCGGGGCCCATTTTTTTATTGCTGATTCTTAGAGCAAAAATTATGAGGAATCCAAAAAAAAAATAAAATTAGCCGGAAAATTTAGGAGCTTCTGTGGAAAATCGGAAAATTTAATTTTCATGGGAAAATTTAATTTTCATGGCCTGATTCAATACCTTTCCAACGAGCTATCACTCGTTGCGATCGCTTTAGTAGTTTTTTTTTAAACAACTTTCAATGAGGTCCCTTATGAAGAATTCTTCAATTTTGTCACATGACAGTGGTGTACACCACCACTAAACCAGTCACTATAAAAAAAAAAAAATATGTAGGAACATTATTTTTTGCTGGGCAATCGATTGAGACTATTTATTTTAAAATCGGAGAGGGGTCGTCCAAAAATTTGCCAATTTTCATCGTTTTCATATGGAATTGCTCAATGGTTGTTGAAAAAAGCAGAAGTTATAGAAAAGTAAATTAAAACAGCTAAGACATCTACAAAGAAAAGGTAATTAATAAAAATTTGGTAAAATTGTTTGATTATAATTAATTTATTTTGAATTTTACAGAAAATGAACGATGATGAATCCCTTGATTACTAAAAAAAGATATTCCCAACTTATTTATTATGAAATATGTCAGTCATTTGATAGCATTATGTTCTAGTTATGCATATCTTCAATTACCGTCAGCTGTTGAAACTTTAGCCCAAGATATTTACAATTATATTTGAAATAGTCCCAAACGAAGTAGTCAGTTTGATGATATTCAAAAATTATTGTATATTAAACCCAAAAAAAAAATTATATGATTTTAATACTAATACGTTTTAATGAATTTTTGTCTTGTTTTTTTGTTAGGAAAACTTTTATACTAGTAAAAACAAAATTTGTGTTATTTTGACGATTTTTCAAAATAAATTGACGATTTTGAAGATTTTTTTCAAAAAATTGACGATTTTAGGACTAACATGCCTGGCAACCGTGTTTGTTATCCAGCAAAAAATTAAATGTATGTATTTTTTTTTTTTTTTGTTTATTTAAAAAAAAATCTTTTTTTATTTAGTTTTTAAAATCTTAATTATTTAAAATAAATTAATTTTGAATTAACCAATAGGGTAAAACAAAAAAAAAAACTTGTGCAATTGTTTTTAAAAATTTTTTCCGTTTTTTTTTAATTTTAAACTGCTATTTTGTTTTTCACAGTGTAGTGTAATTTTTCGTTCTTTGTTTTTGTGCTTTTTGTTTTTATTTTAGATTTTTATGTAAACACAATCTTTTAAAAATAGCTTTAGCACTTTTATACAAATTTTTACATATTTTAAGGGTGTTTTCATTGAAAATTTGCACTTTAATTATATATATAGTTTTTCAATATCACTTAAAACCTAACTTTAACCTATATTTTAAAATTTTGTTTTTGTTGTGCTCAGCTTTTATTCTCTGTTTTGTTCACTGTATTAGGGGTGGGTTTTCGAATTATGTGCTTACTCCTTGATAAGGAACATTTTATCATTTTTACCAGGGATGTGGTAAAAATGAGGATTTAAAGGGCGAAAAGTCTCCCCATTTACGGCCTGCCCAAACCATTGGACCTAGGAAGTTGGAATTTTGTATGCAGACTCTTTCTCCAGTGTAGATACCAGCTAAGACGTGAGTTTTGAAAAATCCAACGGGGAGGGACAGGTGAAATTCTCCTCCACGACGGGCTTCGCAAACCGTTGGACGTGGGAAGTTGATATTTGGTACACAGGCTCCTTCTCCAGTGTAGATAACAGATAAGACGTGATTTTTAAAATATCAAACGGGAAGGGGCAGAAAAAGGTGAAATTTTCCCCCTCGACGGCCTGCCAAAACCGTTAGAGCTGGAAGGTCGAAATTGTGTATATTGGTTCCACCCAGGTAGGATTTTTGTAAATTCCCGCGGGGAGGGACAAAAAGGGGAAATCTCCCATTTAACGGCCTGCCCACACCGAAATAGCAAGATACCTGAAATTTTAAATGTTTTACCTGGATTATGGACTAACTCACTGATAAGCTACATTTTAGAATTTAAGCCAGTGACGTGGTAAAAATGGGATTTAAAAGGATGAAATGTCTCCCCTTTAACTGCTTGGCAAAACCGCTGGACCCAGGAAGTTGAAATTTGGTATGCAGGCTCCTCTCGTGTCAAGATAACAGCTAAGATGTCAATTTTGGAAAATCCAACGGGAAGGGCAAAAAAGGAGAAAATTCTCCCCTTTGACGACTTGCCAAAACCGCTAGAGCTGGGAAGTTAAAATATAGTATATGGGTTCCCACTCCAGCGTAGACATCCACCCAAGTTGGATTTTCGGAAATTCCTACTGGGAGGTGCAATAAGGGGAAAAGTCTCACCCGAACGGGCTGCCCAAACCGCTTAAACTGGAAAGTTGAAATTTGGTATGCAGGTTTCTTCTTCAGTGTAGATAACAGATAAGACGTGACTTTTGGAGAATCTAACGCGGAGGAGCAAAAAGCGAAAACTCTCCCCCTTGACGACCTGCCAAAACCGCTTAAGCTGGGAGGTGTAAATTTGATACATAGATAAAGTGCAAATCTGCAAATTTGCTAAAGTTCAAATGTGAAAATTTGCAAAAGTGCAAATGTTCATGGTTTTATGGATTAATGGTTATGTAAATGTGCAAATATGCAAATGTGTAAATATGCACATGTGCTAATGGGTAAATCTAAAAATTTGCAAATTTGTAAATGTTAAATGTCATATTTACACATTTAAATATTTATTTCATTCACCATCGCCCAGCCCAAACCTCAGGAGGTAGGACGCTGAAATTTGGTATGTAGGTTCCTCCTGAGGCGTAGACATTCGCTAATACGAGGTTCTTGGAAATTCCTTCGGGGAAGAGCAAAACGGAAACAAAACTCCCCTTTCGCGGCCTGCACAAACCCCTATAGCTAGAAACCTGGAATTCAGAATATGATTTTCTTGCAGTATGTGCTAACTGATCGATGAAGTCTCCCTCTTAACAGCCCACACAAACCGTTGGATCTAGAAGTTGAAATTTAATATGTAGATAACAGTGAAGATGTAATTTTTGGAAAATTCAACGGGGAGGAGCCGAAAAGGGAAAACTTCTCACCCTTGACATCCTGCCGAAACCGCTGGGAGGTTAAAATTTGGTGCATAGGTTCCTCCTCTGGTGTAGACATTCACCTAGGTCGGATTTTCGGAAATGTTACGTGGTGGAGCAAAAGGTGAACAGTCTCCCCCCTTAAAAAGCTACCCACACCGATTTAGTTAGAAATCTAAAATTTTAAATATATGTTAACTGCTAACTCATTGATTAGCTACATTTTAGAATTTTAGCCAGGTACATGATCAAAATGGGGGTTCAATGAGAAAAATCTGAAGTTTGAAATATGTGATACCTGGAGTATGAGCTAACTCATAATTGAGGTACATCTTAGAATTTTGATCTAGGACATGGTGAAAATTGGGGACTCCGGGTAATTATCTGGAAACTCCGAATATTCCCGGGCTTTTGCCCGGGCAACCATTTTCTACGCTACGTAGCGGGCTTTACCCGCTAGTTTAATTACAATTGTTGTCACTATTCTATCGGGTTCGATTAGACCATGAAGACACGGGGTTTCGGGAACCTTTACCGACCTTTTATTTTCCAAATAAGAAAGAAACTGGTTATTGGTTTCGGTAAACGTTATAAATTAATATTCATTTTCATTCGATTAAAATAGGGTTAAGTCTTATAAATTATTAGTTCACATTTCAGGGTTTATTCTCCCGATTGGACACTTTTGGTCAATTATGCTGACCAAAAAAAAATCACGAAGTGCACGAAATGTATTTTGATTTGAACGCCCATTTTTATAATAAGCCTGAATAACTTTAACGCGTTGCTCGATTGTGGATCTTTCCATGGTTCAAATCGAGTGAGTTAGTCTGAAATTGAGAAATGCCCTTAAAGTTATATATGTGTATATATATATATATATATATATATATATATATATATATATATTCATTGCCCATACTTTATATATATATATATATATATATATATATATATATGTATATATATATATATATTTATATTTATGTATATATATGTGCACGGTGCATGTTGCGAGGACGCTTTTTCGTTCCACAAGTTACTATGAAGACATTTTGTTACTGTCCTTAAACTTTTCGTTATTCTACTGTTTACACTGAAGACATTTTACTGGATACAGCGCATATACATACAATAATTTAATTAAATTCGTCATAAAATCGGATAGAATTATAGTAGATTTCTCAATCTGGGCTTGTTTGAAAGGTATTTCAGAATCTGCATTGTTCAATTGAACAACTTTGTAACACTGAATAATAACGTTACAAAATAATAACATTTACCAACACTAAACGTTGCCAAAGCTTGCTTTTCCTTCTTCCTTAATCGTTCATCGTGCAATGCGCACGCAGTTTGCCAAAATACTTAAATAAAAACTCGGTTATCACAATACCAATTTTTTTTTTATTCTTAAATTTAGTGTGACAGAAAGAGTGCAGTGATAATATCAAAGTTATTATGGATAATCAAGAACCATCAACATCGTCTGCGGTGTCTTCGCGAATGGAAGCAACAACATCAACAAGTTTTAACTCTAGATTGACTAACATGCCTCATCAAGATATTGTTGTTTTTGGTTTATCAAGTGATTTAAATGATCATAGTTTGCCTACTAAATGTGACATTTTAAAATATTATTTTTTTTTAAGTGATCGTGCTAAATTTGAAAACAAAATGTTCTCGTATAAAACTTTTACTCCTCACGTAACAGATAAATTGATCCAAATTTGGTGTAAATTAAATATTGAAATCATTAATAGAAAAAGTGTTTTAAAAAAGTTAACTGGTTTGCTTGATAAATACCAGAAACATGTACAACATAGAAACAAAAGAGATGAATTTAAAGCATTTGTTGATTCAATAAACGAATTATTTTATATTGGCAAATGTAATTGCCAATTAAAAACAACAGAATGCTCGTGTGGATTGATTCCAGAACATCTAAAAGAATTTATGATGGACCAGCATAATAATAGAACATTCACAATACCTGAATATACGGAAGACGTTGAAGAAGTAGCTACAACATTACCAACACTTACAACTGGTACCGATGATCCAAGTTACGAACCACCTGAATTACACATGGATGAAGATGAAAATGAAGCAACAACAGAAGTTCCAGAAGCAACTGTTCAAATGAGACGAGGTCATTATACTCAAAGATACGATGCCTTAAATTTTGCTATGATGTGTGATAGATTAGAGTCGCTTCATGTTTAGCAACAGCTTTATTCGAAGATAAAAATTTTAGAGATGGTTATGGTAATCTTGTTATTATGGATAAATCAGTGGCTAGAGAAAAAGTTAAATCTAGAGATGCAGTGCTTCGTACACGACATACAAATTCTTCCATAACTGCATTCTCGATGGTAGAAAAGATGACTCATTAACTACAGAGCAAATTAATGACAAATTTCATACCACTATGGTAAAAGAACCGCATTTAGTTGTTCTGAAAGAGCCCTATAATGAGTTACTTGGATATGTAAATTTGGGTAGTCAAGAAGATGCAAAAACCTAACACAAAAAACTGAATGAATTTTTCAACAATAAAACATTAACAGTTGATCAATTCATTGGCATATGCAGTGATGGTGAGCCAGCAAATACTGGAACAGAAAATGGTGTTTTACGATTATTTGAAAACCAGTTAAATAGACCAATTCACTGGTTTATATGTCTGCTTCATTTCAATGAACTGCCATTTCGTCATTTATATGAAGCATTGGACAAAACAGTCACCAGTGGACCACGAGTAGCAAGTGGAAAGTTATTCAAAGCTATTCTAGAATGTGAGAAATTGCAGATATGTAACACTTTATTTTATTTAATATCATCATTTATTATCATTATTTATTGTCATTATTTTACTTTCTTTTGGAATAAAGTTAAAATAAAATAATTGCATTTTAATTGATCTAAACATTTCATTTTTCAGGTAGTAGCTGATTTTGATCCAATACCACTGGAGAATATGCCTGCAATTATGGATCATGAACATGAGCTCGAACTATCAACAGATGTTAAATATTTATATCAAATAGCTAAAACAATTTCGAATGGTATTGTTCCAGTTGATTTAGCTAACATTAAACCAGGACCAATTCCACATTCTCGTTGGATAACCAAAGCAACTAACACACCATCGACCAATTTAAAAACTTTGGCAGTTTATATAATTACAGTTTATGTGCCAAAGTACTTCAATGTGAAGATTTATAACTCTGTTGTGTACGGCAGTGCCCTTTTATTAAAATTTATACGTTGGACACGATACTTACAACCAAACTTTTGTAATATTGTAGATGGTGTAATTCAAAACAACTCATATTACGCACATCCAGAAAATATCTTATTAACAATGTTATTTGATGATCGAAAAGCAATACGGGATAGAGCTATCAAAAAGATTTTACACTATTGAGAAAAATTGCATGATCCAACTAAACTCAGAGTTTACAAAAAATATATCTTAAATTTCGATGCTACCGATTATGTCAATATGGTTGTTATGAATAACGACGATATATTATTTGAACCAGCATTTACTCGACAGATTCCATATGATCACTTGGTAGAATACTTATATTTCGATGAACCACCACTGGCTGATCCACAAATTCCAATGCACATACAAGGAACAGAAAGACATGTACAATTATTAACGAGTGTTTCAAAATGAGTTATAGAAAAGAATCGTGAAGGAGTTATGGCAGTGACATTAGAAAGTCGTAAGAAAAATCCTCGAATGGAAAGTAAAAAGGACCTTAAAAAATAATATTACCACGTAAAAACATTGATCGTAATAAAAGTTGTTGGAAATTATCTGAACTTTCATAATCTGCAAAAAAAAATCGAAGAATATTCAGAATTTATTAGTTAAAAGTTAATATTCGGCTATTTTTCGACAAAAAATTCCTAATATCTCTACTAAAAATAAAAAAAAAATATTGGTATCAATACAGATTCTGAAAAGTGATATAAATAACTTTCCAAATCTCTTGAGCGACATTTCTCAGAATCACCTATAGATTACGTTTTTGCTATACGCTTCATCAAAAAAAATTAAAATTATACATATATATATATATATATATATATTACGGCGCACATTGGGTTGAAATGGGTCCAAAGTGGCGCTTAATTGAAATTTTAGAATTAAGTTTTTGCCATAATGATTGGTATCAAATAAAACTAGATAAAATTCTAAATTACTATTTAAAATTAGAACAACCGTAGTGAGCTGTCAAACTTAGCTAATTATTGCTGTTTTCTTAAAAAGTGAAAAAATTAAAATTTGATCAAAAGCAGTGCTTATTTTTTTAAATTTTAAATTAATAAAGTTAAACTTTTATGATGGAACCTTCAACTTCAGGTATTTAAGTGTACAAAAAATGTTTTTGTGTTTATAAAAATATGTGTGAAAATATTTTTAATATTTTTTTACAAAAAGCTCTAAAATCGGGGTATTTTCCATATATAATGGACCAGAAGTAACAAAGTAGTAAAGTGCCGGCTTTGAAGTTGTGTTTTTTGAAAAGTATGGGATTTCTACTTGATATTACAAACAAAAAAGTTTGCCTTTTTGTTGCCCCGTTTTAAAATATTAATAATTTTATGTAAAAAGTCTTGTTTTCAAAATTCCTTTATTTACTATACCCACAGTGTTTTTGTTGTTACTATTGTCTTACTCTCAATGTTAGCTATTTTTGTTGTTGTTGATATTATTGTCAATATATTTTGATATTTAATAGAGATGGCTGCGTGAGTGGCGTTTGATCACCTATGTTCACGAGGGTGACCAATTTACCAGAAAAGAATAAGAATTAACACTCAATTCCAGCGAAAAAATATGACTTTCTAATAATTTACCAAATTCACGTGATGGTTTTACATCTTATACTAATTTTTCTACTGATTTTTAGTAAAAAATTATTGTTTAGCAAATCTTTTTGCTATTTACATTTTACAAATTAAAGAATTTTTACAGAATATTTACAAATATTTGTTGCTAATTTCAGAAATCATTTTACAAATTTTTGAAAACCGATTTGCTAAAATTAGCAAAAAAAAAATACTAATTTTTAAAAAGTGGATATTGAAGGAAATGTTATTTCTAATTAAAACTTACACCTACAAACTTAAATTTCCTTAAAATGCTACATAGATTAAAAAAGGGATCGGAAGTGAATATACCGACTCATGTCTGAAAATAGGACATCCACTTAAAATAGCACTAAAAAGTTTTTTTTAGTTCTAAAAATTAGCCCTAAAAACAATTAGAATTTGACCTTAAAAGTAAAAAAAAAATTGACAAAAATATTTTTCAAAACAGAAATTACCAAATTAAAACAAAATGATTAATTCGTTTTTTAATAAATATATTCAAAATGTTTGATACTCGATAAGAAAAATAAATTCAAAGCTTTTTAATAATATTAATAAAATTTAGTAATTTTTTTTGCTGATTTTAGCAAACAGATTTTAAATTCCACTTTACAAAAAGTCTACTAAAATTTAGTAGCGACTACCAATTTTTCTACTAATTTCATTGTACTACACGTCAGCAGACATGTGTTGCTAAGATTAGCAAAAATACCGCTGGGCTCAAATTAGCAGAATTTCCCGTAATAACAGCAAAATTTTCAGTTGCCATTACAGACTTTTTTTGGTGAGTGTAGCGCCGTCCTGTTGAAACCAAATGTTGCCAATATCCTCCTCTTCAATTTTTGTGAACAAAAATTCGTTCAACATGGCCCGATAACGATCGCCATTGACTGTAACTGCCACTCCTTGCTTATTTTCGAAGAAAAATGGCCCAATTATGCCTCTTCACCAAAATCCGCACCAAACAGTGACTCGTTTTGGGTGCATTGGCTTTTCAATGTATGCGTGCGGGTTTTCTGTGCCCCAAATGCGACAATTTTGCTTGTTTACATACCCGCCAAGATCAAAATGAGCTTCATCTGAAAAGATGACATTGAAAAGAAGACATTCTGCAACATTACCATGATTTTCAAAGTAATGTCGCAATATTTCCCAGCGTTGTTCAAGCGTATACACAGCCATATTCGTTCAGCGGAAGGATAAAACTAATTATCTGTCAAATCAGACATGAGCTAAGTGTTACCAATCACGAAATAAGCACTAGTTGAAAAAGAAACGTTAGATGGCATAGTTATAATATTATAAGAAGGGTGGCTCCGGAAAAATTTCCTTCGTATTCTAAAGTTCAACAAGCAAAACAAAGGTGTTATCCCAAACGAAATCAACTTAAATTTTGTGAAACTTCAGCACAAGTTAGTCTTCAAGGACTTTTAAATCACACGGTTGAAAGACTAGTTATGCTGCCAAAATGTTATGATATTTTAACAGAAAAAAAATTATCAAACTTAACCTTGTTTCCAAAGTGGGGTTTTGATGGAAGCTCCGGACATAGTTCGTATAAACAGGCTTTTTATAGTTCTAATGCAAGCGACTCTTCAGTGTTTATACCATCCATCGTACCACTTAAACTTGTTAGTGGAAATGAAGTAGTTTGGAAAAATCCTCGTCCTTCATCAACAAGATTTTGTAGGCCTTTAAAGATAGAATACTCCAAAGAAACAACAAGTGTATCTAATTTAGAAAAAATTAGGGTCGAGGATGAAAAAAAAAATCTTGAAGAAACGTTAGTTTTAGTTGGAGAAAATTCCTTAAAGGTTCATCACGATTTGTTTTTAGTAATGATAGATGGAAAAGTGTGCAACGCAATAACGGGTACGAGTCCCACGCAAAAGTGTTATGTATGTGGGCTACAAGTAAGATGTTCAACTCAGTTGACAGCATGATTGTTAGGGAAGTTAAAACAGACACTTTAGAGTTTGGGCTATCAATACTACACGGGTGGATTCGATTTTTTGAGTGCCTTCTCCACTTATCGTATAAAATTCCAATTAAAAAATGGCAAGCACGATCAGATGAGGACAAAAAAATTGTTGCTGAAACAAAACTACAAATTCAGAAAGAGTTTCGTGAAAGAACAGGTTTAATTGTTGACCAGCCAAAGCCGGGCTTTGGTAACTCTAACGATGGAAACACCGCTAGACGTTTTTTTAAAATGCTGAAATACAGCTGAAATAACAAAAGTGGACCTAACACTAATTAAAAAATGCACACAATACTAATTGTTGGTTCATGTGGTCACGAGATTAATTTGGAAAGTTTTCGTAATTTCGCTCACAACACAGCAAAGTGCTTTGTTGAAATATATCCCTGGTTTTGCATTCCTCCCACATTACATAAATTTTTAATTCACGGCCCGGAGATAGTACAACACGCGCTTTTACCAACAGGAGAATTATCAGAAAAAGCTCAAGAAGAAGCTCAAGAAGCAAGAAATAAAGACTTTAAAAACTACAGAGAGCACTTTGCTCGAAAATGCAGACGGGAAAAGTCGAATGAAGATATTTTTAATAGATTTCTATTAAGTTCAGACCCATTTGTATCGAGCATTAGCAGGCAATATGAACAAAAACAAAAGAAAATTTATCGAAGTCAGAATTAGATCTATTAATATTACCAAAAATTTCTTAAGAAAATCGTGATGATGACAACAATGAGAGTGATAATAATGATGATGGTGATGATGATGATAGTGATGATGATAATTATGATAATAATGATGATATAGATGACAGTAATTGTAATGATGATAAAGACTATGATAGTTCAAGTGATGAATAAGAAATAGAGAATATTCAAATAAATTACTTTAATTAAATAAAAAAAATAAAAATCCATTAAAAAACGTTAGAAGTTTTGTTTTTGTAATTAGGGTATTGTTAATACAAAAAAAAATATTATCTCGTTAATTGCACCCTTCCTTGAATTAATCTCCATTTTAGGTATAATTGAACCCACTGTGCGGCGGGTCGATTTGTAGGGAGGCAAAAAAATCGCTCAAAATAAGAAACTTTGCCGAAGGAACCATACCTTTAAGACGAACTGTGATGTCCTGACTTTTGACCCGTAGGGTCAAATTTTAAGAAATTCCACTTTGACCGGCCCCCACTAACTTTGTAGGGCTTTTATGGCACCTTCTTTAAAAATGCGCGTTTTTTTGCAACCATTTTAACAATTAAGGTATCATTGTGATGTATTTGCTGCATTACGTCATTTTACTTGTGTGAGTTTTTTAAAGAACCTTTTATATTCGGCAAGGTAGAATAACGGAGTAAAAAATAGTATATATAAGTAGACAATATTCCTTAAGTCTTCATTACGTTTTCGACTGTCAACAAAAGTAAACTTGTTGGTACTATTTTAAAACTCCATTTATCAACCTATTACAATGAATCAAACATCCTCTACACCGCAAGATGAAGCCACAACAACATCAACAACTATCGAAAACCCAATGAGTCATATACCCAAGCATGATGTTACTGTTTTTTGTGTGTGTACTGATTTCTGTCTACCGATTTGTTTGTTTTTGGTGTGTCTACTGGAAGTTCAGTTTGAGCTATTGAAGAGTACAGACGTGTTTATTTAAACTTCGCTACTAAATATATAGTACTATTTATTAATAAATATATAGAAATATACATATATTTTTTAATAGGTGAACTTTTGTAAGAAACTTTACTTAGTAATAGGTCAACGAACGTAACAGAAAAAAATAGTGCATTAGTGTAAGTCGCTCTCCGAACAAAGAGCTGAGAATGAGCACAAACAGTAGGAACGCCTACCTTGTTGTGACATCTTCCTTAGACAATAAAAACAAAACATATTCGATGCTGATTGCAATAAGCATTATTTATCTGTAAAACCAAATAGTGTTACATCATACGGCAGTGAGCCTCACTTAAGCAAGTGTAGTCTTCAAAATTCAAGTGTAATGAGAAATAAACAATCAAATTTGTGTATAGTAGACAAAAGTGAAATAATTGAATTCTCAGTACCAAAAAAAGACACCAAAAATACCGGTGCAATTCCAAAATCAAATAATACAAGTGTTCAATCTAGTGAAAAAGTTCTAAAGGGTATGGATCGATACGTGACGATAACCAAACGCAAATCAAGCCAGCGGTCTCCAACATTGGAACCAAATGCAAAACAACAAAAAAACGACGCTGTAAATCAAAATCGGTTGGCGATTCTTGATACAGTGGATAGTGAAAACGGAGGAGCTCAGCCAGTTAAGAGCCAAAAACCACCGCCACTATACCTGCGCGAGGATACTACCAACTCAATTGTGAATATGCTGACACAACTGGTGGGTAAGGACAACTTTCATGTCGCTTCTCTGCGAAAAGGTAATGTAAGTGAAACCAAAATACAGGTATACAATGAAAATAACTATCGCAAAGTAGTTAGAAGTTTTGATGAGCAAAAAAAAACTATTATACTTATCAACTAAAAAGTGAAAATTGCTTGAATGTAGTTATAAAGGGCATTGACAGCTCTGTACCCACTGTAGAAATAAAAGGGGCTCTTCAGATTGAAAATATGAGGTGAAGTCTATTCACAATATTATAAACAAAAACAAAATTCCACAACCAATGTTTAAGGTTGAGATTGCATTTAACTCGTCACAACTTAAACAGATTTAAGATACCTTCTCAATCGTAGAATTACAGTCGAGGAGCCAGTCAACCGCTCTGGTCCAGTCCAATGCTAAAATTGCCAAGAATTTGGTCATACAAGAACGTATTGTAAGTTACCATCGGTCTGCTCAAAATGTGGAGATATTCACAAAAGCTTAGAATGCTCTCAGCCAGAAACTGCAGCTAAAAAATGTAGTAACTGTGGCCAAAATCATTCAACAAACTACCGTGGTTGTCCAGTATATCAACGCCTCAAGGAGATAACAAAGGCAAAGAGGCTTGGGAATACTCAAACCCAAAATTTTAATTTTCCAAGCATTCCCAAAACAACTGGCTTTCAGAACAGTGCTGAGCAAAATAAAAATTTTCCTCAGCTCTCATATGCTCAGTCGTTAAAAGAAACCCAAATTCCACAGCAAAAAACAAAAATAATACAACATCGTCATATGCTAGTATATTGAAGGAACCTATACCTATCACTAATAATATCCAATCACAAGGTTCCATAGAAACCTTAATACAGTCTATAAACATCTTTATGGCAAATTTGCAAAACATGTTTCAACAGTTAATGCAGAATCAAAGCATGTTAATGCAGATTCTACTTAACAAAAAATAAATTAAAAAATAATGGCTTTTTTAAAAATTTGTTTTTGGAACTGCAACGGCTTAAGCCAACACAAAACCGAAGTATACAACTTCATGCAAAATAATAATATTGATGTAATGTTATTTTCGGAAACTCACCACACCAGCAAACACAACTTTCTATCCCAGGATACGGTTATCATTAAAACAATCATCCAGATGGTAAAGCGCACAGTGGAACAGGTATATTAATTCAAAACAGAATCAAACATCGTGCCTTGGAAAATTTCGCAAAAGACTATATGCAACATCCATTCGTCTTGAAGGTGCTGATAATTTGATAATAAGTTCCATATATTGTCCTCCACGTTTTGCTGTAACAAAAAAAGTTCGAGGAATACTTTAGCATATTAGGAGATCGCTTCTTGGCTTGCGGTGACTATAACGCCAAGCACACGTACTGGGGCTCCAGACTTGTAAATCCTAAAGGAAGTCAGCTTTATAGAATGTTGATGGATAAAAGTAATGGCTTGGACTTTGTATCACCTGGACAACCTACAAACGGCCCGCAGATCCAAAAAAAATCCCAGATAGATTTTGTTATATCGAAAAACGTAAACCGGAACTCAATAACAACACAGATATCATACGACTTGTCGTCCGATCATGCTCCAGTGATTTTAAATTATTTCGAACACAAAGTCGTACAAAATTTCCATATCAAAGTTGACTGGCTGAAGTATAGAAAATTTGTAAGCAGTCACCTATATAATGAATTTAGCGAAACAATAATTGCGGGCTTGGATCATTCTAAGTGTAAAGTTCCGATTGAACCTTGTGTAGGCATTTCTAACGCAGAAATTCAAAACCTACTTATTGAAAAGAGGAAACGTAGGAGAGAATGGCAACTCAACAGATCTCCCACATCAAAAAAAAAGACTGTCTGTATAAATAATAATTATATTCAAGGTTTATCAAATACTAAGTACACCAATTTCTCAATTTGGAAGGAAGCTAAGAGTATAAAGCCACCGGTTGAGATGCGAAGTCCACTTCGTAAAGCAGATGGCACCTGGGCGCGTAACAGCAAAGACAAGGCCCTAATAACAACGTCTTTACTCCAAACTCTCCACTAGGAGATAGCGTATTACAGCAACGAACAGATGACGCAATGACAGATGTAGATTTGATAACAATAAATAAAGAGGATATCCAGGTAGTTATACAAGATAACTTAAAACCAAAAAAACACCAGGATACGACCTTGTAACGCCAATTATGATTAAAAATCTACCAAATGTTGCAGTAGCAGCCTTAACTTGTATATTTGATGCAATTATAAATACAGGTGTCTTTCCAAATAGCTGGAAGATATCGAAAATTATTATGATCCCAAAGCCAGAAAAAGACCCGACGGTACCTTCCTCGTACCGACCAATCAGTTTGCTGCCATACTTATCAACTTGTTCGAGAAGGTGTTCCAGAAAAAATTAATGCCTTATTTGAGAAAAAAGTCATCGCAGGCCACCAGTTTGGTTTTCGCGAACATCATGGAACAATTGAGCAAGTCAATCGCATAACTGGTGAGATAAGACATTTGATAATAAAAAATACTGCACAGCTCTCTTCCGAGATGTTGCACAAGCGTTCGACAAAGTTTGGCATGAAGGTTTGCTATACAAAGTAAAGGATTTACTGCCTCCTAGCACATACAAATTGATTAAATCATACCTCTCGAATCGCCTGTTTAGAGTAAAGTATGATGACTACCTAACACACGACTTTAAAATAAGGGCAGGTGTCCCTCAGGGCAGTGTTCTTGGTCCTATACTCTACTTAATTTACACCTCTGATCTACTAATGAGTATAAATTTGACTATTTCAATATTTGCTGATGATACAGCTATCCTTTATTCACATGCTGACCCATACTTGGCTGCAACAGAACTGAACAATTATTTGAGACGTGGTTAAAAAAATGGAGAATACAAGTTAACGAGACGAAAACACATTACCTTTTCACTGAGAAGGGGAGATTGTAGCCCTGTTACTATTAACAATGTAACAATTCCTCAGTCTGACTATGCTACGTACCTCGGCATACACCTAGATAGACGTCTTACGTGGCACCGACATATTGAAGCCAAGAGGCTTAACATGAATATTAAAGCATTCAACCTACATTGGTTAATTAACCACAAATCAAAGCTAAGTCTTGACTGTAAATTACTTTTATACAATATGTTACTGAAACCAATCTGGTCATATGGCATCGAATTATGGGGAAATGCAAGTGGAACCAGTGTTGATATTATACAAAGAGCTCAATCAAAAGTTCTTATGACCATCACTAGAGCGCCATGGTACGTCACAAATGTAAACATCCACAAAGACTTACAAGTGAAACTAGTCAAAGAAGAATTCAAGAAAGTTCGTGAGAGATACAAAGGAAGACTGCAACAACATCCAAACCCTCTAGCAAGACAACTGTTAACAACACAATCAGTGACAACAACACAATCAAGACCAAATCAAGAGCAAAAAGAAAAACCTAAAATGTCCAGAGTTTCTAAAATCTCTGGAAAAAATTTTTCACATTGGAACATGTAAAGAGTTTATGCACGATCAACATAATCAGAGAAGACTAACAGTGGATGCATTTATGATGGAAATTGAAGAGCAAGGAGCAACGTCTATGTCATCAATGCCAACATACCAAGATCCCAATGATTCAACATACGCACCGCTATCGGTTCAAGAAAATATGGATAGAAGCACAAGTTCACAATACACAGAAACATACAATTGTTTTAACTTTGCCTTGATATGTGACAGATTTGGTGTGCCTGATAGAGTAGCGTCAGCATTAGGAACCGCTCTTTTCCAAGATTTTAAAATGAAAGATAAGCATGGCAAACCTCTCATCATGGATAAATCGAAAGGTCGCAGAGAAAAAGAGAAATGCAGACAAGAAGTGCTTCGCAAACGGTTAGATGATACCAATTTGTTTTCATTCGATGGCAGAACAGATGATACTTTAACGAGAGCTAAAATTGGTAAAAGAACCTTGTTAGTTTGAGAGAACCGAATTCTGAATTAATTGGTTACGTAAGACTGGAACATGAAACCGCTGAATACAAAACAACCAAATTAAATGATTTTTGCAACGATAAAAATATATCACTGGATGCATTAATTGGCATATGCACTGACAGCGAGCGAACAAACATTGACCCACACGGTGTAATTATACAACGATTCGAATTGCTGTTAAAAAGACCATTGCATTGGTTCGTTTGCCTTCTACACTTCAACGAACTTCCGTTTCGGCATTTGTTTGAAGCTTTGGATAAATCAACCAGCACTGGATCGGCAACCGGAAAACTGAGCCGTCAAATCGAAACTTGTGAAACTCTTCCGGTAAGTTATTGCTATCACTCATTTATTATAATTGTCAAACATTTTTAATTATTTTATTATTATATATTTTTAGGTGGTGGACGGCTTTCAGAAAAATGAGTTGAAAAATATGCCCCCTGCTCTAGAAAAAATTGAATTTTCCACCGATTTGAAGTACTTATACGACATGGCCCATGCAATTTCTAGCGGCGAAATTTCGGTGGATCTGGCTAACATCATTATTGCAATATTTTTCAAGTTTATTAGTTGGTCACGATTTCTAGGACCTCGTTTACGCAGAATTGTCAATCAAGTAATTACAGATAATTCAAATTATGCGCATTCGGAAAATATATTGTTATCAATGTTGTTTGATGATAGGAAAGAAAAGCGCGACTGTGCTATCAAGAAAATTCTACGCTATCGAACCGATGTTGACTACCCAACAAAACTTAGTTTATAAAAAACCAGATATAAACTTTAATTGCACAAGTTACACAGAAATGATCAGTTTGAATGATATAAAACGTATTTGAACCACCATTCACGCGAAGCATTCCGTACGATACATTGAAAGAATATTTAAATCAAGATGTTCCACCGTTTTTTGATCCGAAAATTCCATCACACATACAAGGAACGGAACGACACGTTCAATTGCGAGCTAGCGTTTCCGAACGAGTTATACCGCGAAATGTAGAGGCTGTTATGGCGACGACATTAGAGCCGTGCGAAATTTACCAGACTTGAAAGCAAAAAAGACTTCAAAACAATAGTTTTTTTAGTTTCTTCTCTATTAGTTAAATTAATTTGTTCATTTACATATGTTCTGACTAAATAAATTTCTAAAGAAAAAAATAAACTCCAAAAAGAAAAAAACGTAGCCATTTCGCTGATTTTTTTCATGTAAAGTGCCAAAAATTGTGATTTTTTGAAAATGTTTTTATAGGGAACCCCCAGGGGGTTCCAGGGGGTGGCCACTGGCATGGGTACTTATAATTATGGCAATACTTATAACTAAGCGAATTTAGGGGTATGTATGAGAGTTAAAACTTCAACTTTTGATTTTATTTAAAATATTCAATTTTATTAGCAGCAAGGCTGTAGTTTATTGTATTGCAGCACGACAGATTATGAATAGTACAGTTTCGACTTTTGAAACAAGAATTTATACAAAAGCATTTGTAACAAGTTAAAAGGCAGTATGTATTCAAAATGTAAAATACCGCTATGAAATTAGAGTGATTTTATAAGCAAAGTAAATAATAAAACTCAAAATGATAACAGAGAATTTTTAACTCATAAATGGGATTAATAGATTAATAAATAAAAAATAATAATCTCCAACATTTTCCCCCTCCAAGAACATCTGTTCTTCATCCAAGTTGATTTGAAGCGCCATCGATTTGACGCACCCTTTTATAGTTATCATCTGACGGTAGAAATGCAATTTTACAAACTGGACGCTTGAAGATTTTTCCACGAGATTGTAATGTCACTACCCTTATAATTCCGTCTTTACCAAGGTGTACATCCTTCACGCGAGCTAGTGGCCACTGCCCAGGTGTGCAACGTTCATCACAAATAAAAGTCTCCAACTTGAGCATTCTTGATTGGATTTAACCACTTGGGTCTAGATTGTAAACGACACAACCACTAATTTTTCCACTGTAACCAAAAATGTTGCTTTATCTTTTCAATCATCATCCACCTGCTAAGACGATCAATGTTGAAGTCAATTAAATTTCGTTCGGGCACACATTTTGAAGCCTCTCCAATGAGAAAATGAGAGGGTGTTAAAGCACTTGTATCCGACGGATCATTGTTTAAGGGGAAAAGTGGCCTTGAGTTCAAACAACTCTCTATCTGCGCTAAGAGAGTGCTAAGTTCTTCATACGTAACGATTTTGCTGCCCAGCAAACGTTTTAAGTGGTACTTGGTTGACCACACCAGTACCACTGGGTTCCGTCATTGCCCAGTATTGCCAACAATTCTTCTGGTAATGATGCTTTGCTGCGGTTATACAATATCTGAAGTTCCTTGCTCGCACCTATAAAGTTTGTACCGCAATCAGAGTACAAATCTGTACAGTTACCACGGCGTGAGACGAACCTTCTAAAAGCTGCTATGAACGCTTCCGTAGAAAGACTAGTTACTGCCTCTAGATGCAGTGCTTTAGTGACCATACAGATAAAAAGGCATATGTAGCCTTTTGTTGTTACAGAATTTCTGGCAGTAGATTGTTTTAATGTAATGGGTCCAGCGTAATCGACCCAACTGTGTTTGAACGGACGCGTAGGCGTTAAACGTACACTTGGCAGACTACCCATCATCTGCTGCGATGCCTTTGCATTGTATTTAAAGCATTTGACGCAACACCGTACTACCATCTTTGCAATGTTACGACCGTAGCGAATCCAATACTTTCTCGCTACGTAAGATTGCATCTGTTGAAGAGAGCCATGTAAAGTTTGTGCGTGTGCATCTGTAAAAATAAGAATCGAAAGTGGATTTTGCTTTTTTAGTAACGACTCTCAAGATATTGTCGGAGTCAATGAAAGGGCATAAACGAGCGATGTGATTATTGGTAGATAATTTTCCATATTTTTGCAATTGTTTGATTTCATCTTCAAAATCAACACTCTAAGATACCCTAATAAGCTTTTGAATGGCGATTCTTATCTCATGATTAGTGAGATAACCAGTCATCTTACATTTATCAATAGCTTGATTTTGTTTGTTTTGCTTATGAATAGAAACGTTAACAGGGAATCGAAGAGCATAAGCAGTGATTCGAACCAGTTTATTAAGTGAAGAAAAACGCTGTAGTACATAAAAATATTTAAAAATATCGGCATCAGCTTTGGAGACCATGGTTGTAGCAGCATTAGTACCGTCAATGCAGCTATGAGAAATATTAGCTGTAGCAGTATTTATAGCGGCGTAGGATTTGGACATTTCTTCTTCGATATCGTATTTTAATGAGGGTTGTTTTGGCCAATTTTGAACGCTTTTTTTTAACCAACTAGGGCCTGACCACCATAGATCGTGGTTTACGAGTTCGGTTGATGATATGCCTCTTGATGCACATTCAGCCGGATTTTGATCAGTACAAATGTATTTCCATTGCTTGAAATTTGAAAACAGCTGGATTTCAGCCACCCTATTACCAACATAAACTGTCCACTTTGACGACTGCCCTCGTATCCAGCTGAGGACTGTTGTACTATCAGTCCAGTAAGTTATGTTATCAATTTCACAATCTATTGATGTTTGCACTTTGTGTAGTAATTTGACTAGAAGTGTAGCTCCGCATAATTCTAGTCTTGGAATAGAAAAACTTTTTAAAGGACTTACTTTCGTTTTGGCTTGGAGGAGGTTTACAGCTGATGAGCCATTTTTATCCATCACGTTTGCATAAACTACAGCTGCAAACGCAGCTGTAGACGCATCACTGAATCCGTGTAATTCAAGTCTTGTAGATTTTCCCATTCCAATCCACCTAGGTACACGAATCATTTCTAGCCTTTTAAGATTTTCCATATATTGTAGCCACTCAGAAACTAACTGTTGAGGAAGTTGATCATTCCAGTCTACTCCTAAAAGCCACAATTTTTGAAATATTATTTTTGCATTTATAGTACATGGAGATAGCCAGCCTAAGGGGTCATACAATTTTTTTCTAAATCCTTTGGGTATACGCCTACATTCATCATATGACCCAAAGACTCGTACTCAGACATAAACTTGTAATAAGCATCACCAAATTTAGGATTCTGTCTACATTTTTGTTCAATATGTTTCAATCGAGAGAGAGCGGTATAATCAGTTAGGCTAAACATTGGGATTGATTCACCCTTTATTACGGTTTTAAAAGGTAGCGCAACAGTGTATCGACCACTACTGTTACGTGTTGTTGTTGCTTTAAAATATTTCTAACACAATTCTTCTTCCTTCGTCCACGACCTTCTCTCGAAAAGCTCTTCTAGTTGTTTATCAATATTCACGTTTATTTTATAACCATATGATAATTTGGTGGTGGGTCCAGAGACTATCCAACCAAAGTGAGTCAATTGCAAAAGAATACTATTTTCAAATTTCTTTTGATTAGGCAGAATAATATCTCCATATATATCACCACCCAGTAATAAATCAATCCCATCAGATTTTAAAAACTGAGGGTCCGCTAAATCATAATTACCAATATTCGGTAGATTTTCTTTACTAGCCGGCAATGGTTGGTATTGCGTTATTGCAGGTTTAACAAATGCGGTGCAATTTAACTCAAAATTAGATTCTGTTTTGGACTGAAGTACTAAGTTGGTATATTTATGTGTAATGATAGATTTCTGTTGACCACCAACTCCACTAATCTGTGTGTATGTTTTGAACGTTTGTAGTTTCAAAGTTTGTACTGCGTTTTCAGTAATAAGGGAAGCCTGAGCACAATGGTTTAATAAATCTCGTAAAGAGAAAACTCCATAATGTGTTTTAACATTAATACGCATTGTTGCTAGTAAAACCTGCGGTTTAGTGAGAGTGCTACAATTGCACACAACGTTAGCAGAGCTTTCTGCAGACTGCGTTGTGGCAGTTGGGTTTGATGGTATTTGAAATGTTCCATTTGCATCTTGAGACGTTTTTGGTGCTGCTTTTGACGTTGAGTTGCTTGACGTTGGAGTTGCTTGTGAAGTTAATTCGTTATGAATTGTGGTATGATGCTTTTGTTTACATACATGGCAGCGAGCTGCTGAACGACACTCTTGACAGAAATGACCAGTGCTTATACAATTATAACAAATTCCTTTTGTTCTTATAAATTCACGTTTAGCAGCATTTATACAACAAATGACGATTGTTACAACATAGACAATTATCATCATTTTTTGATGTTGTTATATGTATGGTTCTTCGAAAAAAATCCCGTTTTGTTGGTTGGACCTTAACGTGTGGAGTGGAATAAAGGGGCTCAGAAATAGATTCAAGGGTGCGGAATGTAGTTTCCAGAAACGTATATAACCTCTTTATTTCTGGCAATTCAGTGGTATCTTTTAAGGACTGTTCCCACTCTTTTCTAGTCTGAATATCAAGCCGATTTACGGTCATATGAATTATTATAGCATCATATGTTTCCTTGGTGACACCTAATGTACCAAGAAGAGCTAAACAATTACGAGTTGTGTCCAAGATTTTCTGGATGCTTTCGGCTGTACCATTAGAGTTTGGAATTGAAAACAGTTTTGTTAACAGAGTAATTTATTTCAAGAACAAGAATTCTTTAAGAAATAGTACTTTTGTATCTTAGCTAACGATACGTTACTATGTACCAATGAAATAAACATGTCCCTATATGAGACCCATGACATGTAGTCACCAGAAAATGTAGGAATGTTAATTTAATTTTGGGTAATCTAGCATCTGCTGATGTTGTCGTATTTTGTCTAGTAGACGAAGCGTGGAATGTACTGGAGTGAGTCATAGGGGATGGGGGCTGTGATGTTTCAGTAATAACATCAAATAATTTACCTTTTAATGTTTGAAAATAATCTTGAAATTTGTAGAAAATTTCTTCAGAAATATACGGAACATCTCTTGAAGCAATGGACCTTTCTCGAATCGTGTGCGTAAGTTGGTAATGAGTTTCCCCTGGTTTCTTATCAAACATATCACCCGCATGTTTCAAATCTTCGAATAGCTCTCGTTGGCCTTCGATTATATTTGATATATCTTCCATTTTATTAAATAATTCAAATTATATTTTATACATACGTTTTTCCGGTAATCATAAACCAAAGATTTTTTTCAAACCTATATCCAAAATCAAAGCAATGCAAATGGAAAGCTGGGAACTTACGTAAACCGTGATAAAAAAACAGTTCCAAAATCAAGGCCAAAGTCAGTATCAGTTCCACAGTAGTAATTTCACTTTCAAATGTCCAAATACAAAGCGAAGTCGTCACCGTTTTGTCACAATAGCATCCAATTCGAAAAGTTCCAAGATCTTTGACCAGTTTAATGAGATAATTCCCGGGTTTCGGCACCAAAATTTATGTATGAGAGTTAAAACTTCAACTTTTCATTTTATTTAAAATATTCAATTTTATTAGCAGCAAGGCTGTAGTTTATTGTATTGCAGCACGGCAGATTATGAATAGTAAAGTTTCGACTTTTAAAACAAGAATTTATACAAAAGCATTATGTATTCAAAATGTAAAATACCGATATGAAATTAATGTGATTTTATAAGCAAAGTAAATAATAAAACTCAAAATGATAATAATAAACATAACAGAGAATTTTTAACTCATAAATGGGATTAATAGATTAATAAATAAAAAATAATAATCTCCAACAGGGTAAGTGAAAATACATAATGACTAGTCGCCAATAATGTAATGCGATCCAACGGCAGTATTAAATAAATGTACATACCTAAAATGTATCATTCGTTGGCATTAAGTATTTGAACCAAAAGTAGGTCAGTCAGTGACTTTAAATGTTTGAGTTTAAAATATTATCATTATTAGTCATTTATTAATTATTCATTTATTTGGTATTTTCAATACAATAGTTTCTAATATTACTACAATTATAATGGGACTTACTACTTTTTTCTGTTACGCACTCAAAAAAAAATTAGTAGACAAATTTGTAAACTCTTTTCAATCCCAATTTACTATTTTTGTACTGATTTTTAGTAAATATGTTAAAGATAAAATTATATTGGTAAACATATACAATAAATTGTAATGTAGATACTTAAGTTTAGTTAGAATATTGTTTTACCTTAAGTCAAATAATCTAATATGATATTGTCATATTAGGTTTTTTTTGTTGCCTTTCAAAACGATTGATCATTTTCTTGATAGACAATACAAATGTTTCATAGACATCACCCTACTCATCAGTTGTCTGCATAAAGGAAATGATAGCTGGGTATTTTTAATTAAGACATTACATTCAAATAATTACACTAGTTTACACCGTAAATGTACATTTGATCAGAGGTGATTTTCCTTATGTATTTTCTTCCGCTGAATTCGAAAATCAAGGTTAAATTTTTTTTATGGAACAGTTTTTGAGATATTGTGATTTTTTAAATTTTTCGACCTTTTTCACTTGACAAAACATATTTCGAGCTAGAAATGTCCGATTGGGTCGTTTGTACTCAAATGCAAGGTATTGAGATGACGAACAAATATGTATAATCGGATCTTTGATCGGTAAAGCCGTTCAAAATATATCGATAACATTAGGGCACATTTTCATAAAAATCATATTTTACAGTAACACTTTTCCGACGGGAAATTACAAATCGTTAAAAAACGTCTGGGGTCTGTTCATGTGTGTGGTCATTCGAGGCAATTTTTAATTTTGGTGAAAAATTTTCATAATCGAATGATTATCCGTTATGAGTTTAAACTTACGACCAAACAAATACTCGTAGAAACGATTCACGGCAAAAATAATGGCTAAAGCTTCCCTATGGAGTTGTGAATAGTTTTGTTCAGCTGACGTCAAGGCCCTAGATGCGTACGCTATCGGTCGCTCTTGATCATCGATTATGTGTGATACAATACCTGCTATTCCCGTAGGACCCGCGTCACATGCTAATTGGATTGGTAGCCTGGGGTTGTAGGGCATTAATACGTTATCGCTGGCCAATTCGTTTTTAAGATTATTAAATACTCTCTCACATTCCCTGGTCCAGCTGAATTTTGAGTTCTTTTTCAAAAGATGTCTCAGGTATGTAGTTTTAGAAGAAATATTTGGGATAAACCGTGCATCCCCAAGAACCGCCTAACGTCATCGATCGACTGAGGTGTAGGCATATCCAAAATGGCTGCAACTTTAGGTTTAGACTTCCTGATTATATTGTGTTCAACTATATGACCTAAAAATTCGATGCTTTCCTTGAAAAATGTACATTTTCTACGATTAAGGTGTAAATCGAATTTTTGTAATTGCATAAGGCAAGCTTTGAGATTGGATGTGCACTCATCCATTGTATTCCCGTGTACAATTATATCGCCAAAATATGACTCGGTTTTTGGTACATCTCATAAAATTTGATCAATGATCCTGTTGAATTCTGCCGGGGCAGTTTTAATACCAAATGATAATCGCTCCATTTTGTTAATACCACGATCTGTTCAAATTGTTTGTATCATACTAGATTGTTCATACACTTGTATAGGCTTTATATAAATCTAGTCTACAAAAAAATTTTGAATCCCGTAGACTATTAAAATGTCGTCGATTTTCTTAATAGCGTAGTGTGAATCGACTAAAGGCTGATTTACCCCGACTTTATAGTCAACGCAGAGTCTTACTCCCCCGTCGGCCTTAGGTATAACTACCAAGGGCGACCCCTAGTCGCTATTTGCCGCTTTTGTAATTATGCCGTTCCGTTCTAATACATTTAGTTCATTTTAAACCTATTCCTTTAAGGAATACGGGATTTGACGCTGTTTGTTGTATACCGGCTTGACATCTTCACGCAGTTTTACCGATACTTTGTATTATTTAGTGCCCCCAATCCGTTCTTTAAATACATCAGCAAATTGTTTATTTAAAGAATCAACAACGCTTACCTGATTAAATCAGCAATGATTGTTGTGTTATTATTGTGGTCCAGACGACCCAATAATGCCGAAAAAGAATCTGGAACAATGTACAATGTACTTTGCCATACGGATAAAATATTGTTTCTGTGCACGAGGAAAAAACTAAATTCGTAGACCCTAGTGTTTCGTTAATATTTAATTCGTTGAATGTACTTATAGGCAAAAAAGTATAGCCTGAATCAACCTCAAAATTTATACGACTACCGTTGATTTCAACATCAGCAGTATCTTTTAAATTGTTTTGGTTTTGATATATATTTACGACCTTATAAACGCCTTAGACTTGTTGCACTTTATTTAATTGACCCCGCTTCGGAGTTTGTTTATCGTTGGACTTCTTTGTTAATGTTGCACCCTGTACACTTTAATTGGTTTTTGTCAATGCGACAGTCTTTAAGACGGCAATTGTTACGTCCACAACGGAAACATAACCCTTCTATGATCAGACTTTTAAAGTTTACTTTGAATTGTTTTGATAATGTTCTTGAATTTGTATTTAGATTTCTATTATCATACGTAATTTTGTTAATTACCGCCGGTGCTGCAGCCTTCAATGTTATTTCTCTTGCGTCAGCTCTTGCCGCCTCGAGTGCTACTGCCTTCAGTACTATTTCATTAAATTTTGATGAACTTGATTGCAGTAGCTGTTTCTTACCATTATCATGTATACCTCGAATGAATTGTGCACGTAAGAATAAATCTGACACTGAAACACTGCAAGAACATGAGGATATAAACTCACATTCATTAACATTTGCACATGAGAACATAAATACATGTTATCCACTCTTAAACACAAGATTGGCAATTAGAAATTTTGTGCCGTTATTGTGCCTACGCATTTTACTTATTGCTATGAAAAAAAATATTTTTCAACATAATCTCCTTTTAGCTTAATACACTTAGTCCAACGTTTCTCCAATTTGTGTATCCCTTCCAAAAAATAGGATGTTTCGAGGTCCATAAAATAGGCATTTGTTTGATCAATAATTTCATCGTTGGAGCTAAATACCTTTCCACCGAGCCATTTCTTTAGGTTTGGAAATAGAGAATAGTCACTGGGGGCTAAATCCAGCGGATGAGGTACCAATTCGTAGCCCAATTCATGGAATTTTGCCAATCCTTTGAAGTTGACACACGATTACGTTTATGAGAGCAAATGCGGCACCCATCTTGCAGACAGCTTTCTTAAATCCAACTGATCATTGAAAATCGAAAGCACACTGCCATATGAAATGCCTATGGCATCAACAATCTCATACACCTTTACTCTTCGTTCGGAAAACATCATATCGTGGATTTTCTCGAAATTTTCGGGTGTATTGGCAGTTCAGAACGTTCAGCGTCATTTGTACTTGTGCGACCACAACGAAAGTGAGTAAACCACTTTTTTACCATTGAAATCGATGGTACAAAGTCCCCATAGTATTTATCAAGCTTTTCCTTGGTTTGATTGACGGTTTTTTCGCAAAAAAATCCACGAGGTTTTTATATTTTAAACAGCTGTTAAACGCAAATTGACAGAACTTGTTCAAAATTTGACAGTAGTCTATTAACAGGTGGTACTTAATGGGAGCAGTGTTTCATTTCATATAACTACGTAATATAGATGTTGAGTTAGAATTAAAGTCAAGTATGCTTATAATTCTTTATTTTCACAATATGTGGGAACTTATGTAGCTATGTTAGAAGCAATTATCAACAGAATGTTTTGGTGATAAAAAAAATCTGTAATTTTTTCTGTTCACAAATATGTAAAAGATAAAATTATATTGATGAATTGAAACCTTGTTCTTTTATTGGTAAACATATACAGTTAATTGCAATCTAAATACTTAATTTCAGTTAGAATATTGTTCTTCCTTAAGTCCAATAATCTAATATGATATTTTCATATTAGATTTTATTCGTTGCCTTTCAAAAAGTTTGATCATTTTCATGATAGACAATACAATTATTTCATAGGCACCACCCTACCCATCAATAGTCTGCATAAAAAAAATGATGGCTGGTTAATTTTAATTAAGAAATCACATTCAAATAATAATATTTACAATATGAGAATTGTTTAAAAGAACTTAAGGTAAAACAATATTCTAACTAAATATATGCAAATATAAAAAGTCCAAAAATAAATAATTTTGTATTTTTAAAAACATAATTTACAATAACTGTAAATACTTGAGATTAGAGTGAAATCACAGAGGAAGAATTGTATAGAGATTGCAACGCCGGCAGCGGCCAAATAAAATTTTATACAAAATACAAAGGGGAAACTGAGAGAAAACAGGGGAAAATTGAGCAAATTTCCCATATTTTTGCAAAAATTGGAACAAATTTCCCTGTTTTTCAAACCTTTTTCCAAATCTAATTGAAAAATATGCTCAAAACTAATTGGATTTGCAAAGAAAATCAATTGGAATCGCAAAAAACCAATTTGAAAAGATGCCGAACCTTTGTAATTTGCCCATATAAAACCAAGAGAACGTTTTTTACTACATGAGCGACATCGTCATGGTGTGGTGAAATGCTTATCATCTTTTACTTAGGTAACTATTTCTTAAAAATATATATCAGCAGAATGTTTTAGTGATAAGGACATTCTGCAGTTTTTTTTTGTTCACAAATATGTCAAAGATGTGTTATAAAGGGTTTTTCAATAAGAGCGCTAAAAAAGTTTTTTTTTTAAATAAAACAAAAGCGGTTTTTGATATCAATGAAATTCTTTATTCCTGTAAAAGTACGTTCGATGCCATTATGTATGGAACTCGATTTCTTTTTCATGGCCACCACGGGCACGCTTGCAGAAGTCCAGACGCTGAAACCAATTTTCGACGGTTTTCAAGCATAAATCGACCGATACTGCTGCAATTTCACGTTCGATATTCGTACGAAGTTCACCAATCGTCGCTGGCTTGTTGGCATAGACCATAGACTTTACGTAGCCCCATAGGAAATAGTCTAACGGCGTCAAATCGCACGACCGAGGCGGCCAATCGACTGGACCATTTCGTGAGATTGTGACATTCGCTGTGTGGCTTATGGCGCCGCACAGTGCTTTGTTCCCATATAACGAGTGGACAAAAATAGAAGGAGTTATCGTAGCTTACTGAAATTTGGTACGCGATTTAAGTTTGAGTTAATTAGAAGATAAACAAAATTTTGGGAAAATTGGTATAAGGACACGCCTACCTCCCATATATCCTGAAGTTTAAAAATGTAATAAAATCTTCAAATTTGGTCAGAGCCTAACGAAAATTGATAATTGTTATTAGAAAAAAGTTATTAACGTGCCTGCCAATTTTCTTTTCAATCGAAGGAAGGACTCGCTTACATGTCATATATCCTTTAAAAAAAAAATTACATAAAATCTGTAAAAGTTAACCGATTACATTCAAACTTATCAAATTAATTTCAATAAACATAAAAAACATGTATACTAAAATTCGATGACTCGGTTTTGTAACTAAAAAGTCATTTTGTACACTCACAATATTATTTCGTTAAAAACAAATTAAAATACATATTAAATTAATCGAAAAAACAATAAAAAATAGGACTACTGATTTTTCATTATATATTTAACCCATTTTGTTGTTTATTTTCAATCATTGTTTAATAATCGAGAAAAGTAAAAACAATAGAAAGTCGTTTAAAATAACCATCACATTTTTATGACCAAAAAGTTAGAAAAAACTACTTTTGTGGTTTGTTTTTCAAATTGAAATTTTTTTTTATTTGTGTGTAATTACAAAACAGAACACAACATATACAGGTGTATATAGTTTTATTGGCTTTGTGTGTATGTATATTTGAATAATTTCTTGTAATTTTTATTGAAATAATTTTGTATATATTCAAATTATTTTGGTAAAAAAACAAAAAGGAATTATATGAATTTCTATTATTTGAAGCAGAAAACATAAAATTTTACATTCAACTGAAAATATCAACTCCTACTGAATGTCTGTAAATTTTTATAGTTTGTTTTTTGAATGACTGATTCAAATTGTTAAAAAATATATTTCTATGAATTTCAATTGATTCTTCATTTAAAAACAAACTTTACGTATTACTTTTTAAATAAACTACAGTCGGTAACGGAAAATATATTGTGAGTGTATATCATTTTGTTAAGTCTGTATAATCCCTAAAAATATTTTTAAAAAATATAAAAAAATTTACTTACAAAAAAATAAAATATTTTTAACGTAATAACAAATAACTAAATACTATATTTAAGAAAATAAGTTTTTATTGAAATCTGACTTTTATAAAAATCGAACTTGAATTTCAAAATTTCTTTTGTATATTCACAACTTGGGAAGTTTCTAAAATAAAAACTTAAAACGATAAAAAACTACACTTCCAATAACCAGTCAACAACCATTCAAGCTACAGCTGAAACTTAATATAACAGACAATATGATCAACCTGCTAGTGATTGAGATCATTAAGGTGCTGATGTTTGATGTATCTACGAAACTGTTGATCGTGGATCGAACATCAACATGACTGACATATTTTGTAGAAAAATAAATAGACGAAAATTGTTTTAAAATACAAAATTATCACTTACTTTATATTTCATGAAGAAATATTTAAATTTTTTAACCGAATTTTGTTAGTTTATAAAGTAAAAAAATTTAAGAGAGATGTGCCTGCTAATTTCTTATTTTCCACATTAAAATGGTTGGTTCTATCGAGCTACCTAAAACATTATAATATTTAGCGGCCTCTGGCTTAGGTTTTGTCAACCATTTGATTTTTATTTAATAACTTCTCACTATTTCTTTAATCTTATTTCACATTTTTATGTTATTTCATATAGGTCTTTTTTTTACCTTAACATTGCCACACTAGATAATAAAATTTTAAGTAAAAATGTGAATTTAGTACATTTTTAAAACTCTTTCTTTTTGAGTTGTGGGAAAAAATAGGCTCTAAATTTTTTTTGGATCTTTTAAAAACACTATAAACTGACTAAAAACAAAATAAAAATATGTTGGATTTTTTCGGATTTTTTTTAAGTTCCATTAAACTTTTATAAATTTTGAAATTTTTTAGAAAAAATTATTTTTTGTGAGGTATTAAAAATTACTCTAGATAAGAAAACCAACCCAAATTTTATTTTTTCCGTATTCTGAACGTATTGAATAACACAAAAATCAAAATTTCATGCACTTTCTTAAAAAAATTAATTTTTCGGAACTATTTTCCTGAAGCAATAAAATGCAGTTTTTAATTCATTCATTTTTGCTTAAATTTCACTAACTTTAGCGTCCTCTAGTGCAGTCTAGGAGAGCCAAATGATACCAGTTTCTTAAAATTTATTTGAGTTGTATTGTTATCTATCGATCACTATAAATTTTACCACATTTTGAGACAATTTTTTTTTTTTTTTGATTTTTGTCTATGGGTCAAAGCACAGTGCGCCGTCCTGTTGGAACCACATGTCCTCCAAGTCCATATCAAGATCAGTTATCATTGAACGGTAGCGACTCCCATTCACAGTAACGTGCCGGTCTTGATCATCACGGAAGAAGTACGGCCCAATAACGCCGCCGGCCCATAAACCGCAACAAACCATAATTTTTCCGGGATGCAATGATAACTCATAGACCATGACCAATAACGCATATTTTGTTTATTGACGAAGCCATTCAGCCAGAAATGAGCCTCAACGCTGAAGATGATTTTTCGATGAAAATCCGAATCTTTTTTAAGTTATTGCTCAGCCCAATTCACGAACATACGACGCTTCTGGTGGTCAAGCGGCTTCAGTTCTTGCGTCAATTTGATCTTGTAAGGATGTAGGACAAGATCTTTTCACAAAATTCGCCACAACGACGTCACAGAGACGGCCAACGCTTGAGAACGACGTGTGAGAGACACATTTGGGCTTTCTTCAACTGAAGCCTCACCGGCAGCAATATTCTCGACACTACGGGCACTTCTTTGTCTCACTGGCACGGGAACATTTTGTACTGTGCCTGTGGATTCAAATTTTTCCACTAGACGCTCAATTGTTGATCTGCTAGGACGATTATGACGACCATAAATTGGACGTAGCGCTCTTAGCGTTGAGGCCACTGACTCCGAATTTTGGTAGTAAATTTTAATAATTTCGACTCGTTGTTGGCTCGTATATCTTTCAATTTTGAAATGGCAAACCTTACTGAAGAGAAATGTTAAAAGAGCGGCAAGAAATATGGCGTCGTTTGCTGTCCCTGTCACTCTACTTTTATAGCGTCCCTGTGGAAAAACCCTGTAAATTACCTGACCTCATAACTCTCCTCTTACTTAAAATAAATTTTTACTGATTACTGAAAAAAATGCAGTAACCAGTATATTTTTACTGAATACTGAAAAAATGCAGCAGTTTTATTGGCATTACCAGTAAAATCTTTCTGATTACTGAAAATTCAATGCACTCTCATCACAGGAATTAAATCATGTAGGCACTTAATAAAAACTAAGTTATTTTATTTAAATGTTTTAATTAAAAATTCCTGTAATAAAAAACTATTCCTAGTCGATTATCATTTTCAATGTTTATTGCTTTATTATTTGCATTATTCTCTATTAACTGCTCTTGATTTGTACATGTTGTTTAATATCTTTTGTTTAATTGGTAAAAATACTATTAATTTATTAAGTACAATAGTTTTTCCCTATATTCTCATCTTTATTACAATTTTATTTTAATGCACTTTGCTAATTAATGTTTATCGTTCCGTAACTTTTAATCACTGCGTGAATTCTCTTCAACAGATGTTAGCGTAAAGTGTGTTTCCATTGACTCGTAAAATTATCTCCAGAGCACATTTTCGCTAAAGTTCATTTTGTTGGGCGTTGCTTAAAAAAATTACCCCTCTGGAATAAAAAAATAAAATGTTATTTTTTTACTCCAGAGGAAATGTCCTTTCATTTGAGTACCCACACTTATATGTTACTACGCGTACTGGTTTTTAGGGGGCATCACAGGCCCCGGCCACAAAAATGGAAGATAAAAAAAATTTTTATACCCTCCACCATATATGGTGAGGGTATATATCAGTTTGTCATTCCGTTTGTAACATGTCGAAATATAGGTCTAAGACCCCATAAAGTATATATATTCGTGATCCTTATGCAATTTTAAGTCGATTTAACGATGTCCGTCTGTCTGTCTGTTGAAATGGCGATCACGATGCGAAGACGCATGCGGGGGTGCCTATTTTTACTTAGATTATTGTACATCCTCCCGAGCAGTTTGGTATTGAAAATGAGGAAAATCGGTCCAGCCGTTAAAAAATTATGAGTGAAAATGTGAAGATACCTATATATTTTCCATACAAATTGGTGTATTTTAGTACAATTTCATAGTAGCGACTGGTATATAATATATTTTCTTATATTTTTTCACCAGTCGCTTAGAAATTAATAATATTTTGTCTTCACCTCAAATATTTTTCACCTCAAAAAATATTTTTCACCTCAAAAAATTTTTTTCACCACTAAAATTTTTTTTCACCACAAAAATTTTTTTCACCTCAAAATTTTTTTCACCTCAAAATTTTTTTTACACCAAAAAATTCGTTTTCGCATCCAAAAAAGTATTTTACCTCAAAAAATTTTTTTCACCTCAATAATTTTACTTCAAAAGTTTTTTACATTATTTCTATCAAAAACAGTAGAGAACATTTGTTTTAGGATATTGGTGGAGGGTATTCAAAAATTCGGCACAGCCGAATTTAAGCCTTTTTTACTTGTTTTTATTCCAGACGGGGTATTTTTTTTAAGCAACGCCCGACAAAGTCAACTTTTTCCAACATTTTTATAACTGGCCGAACAAGACCCAACGTACAATTGCCTAAAAATCACACTGCTATTGAAAATGTATTTCTCAAATACAATCATCTCGCTGGGATTGTGAATCGTTACTGAAGGGAAAAACTCAGCTAACAGTATAACAATATTATATATTTAAATATTTATTAATATTTTAAAGCAAAAATTTAAATTTATTTTATTAAATAATATTTACGGTGATATGGTTTTATTATTGGAATAAAATTTCAAAGAAACTCAATAAATTTTTTTGCAATTAAAGTATTATTTACGAATGAATAGTTTTAGAAAAAAATGTAAACTTCAATAATTACAAAAATACTATATTGTAAAATACAATACAGTCGTAAGTGTAACACAACATAACACTACTTCAATATCCAGCAAAAGAAGAGAAAAAGAAGCAGTGATTTTGATTCCGGTGTTGTGAAAATTTGGATCGGAACCAATGATTTTTACATAGGCGTGTCATAGGGTGGAAGTTTTCTTTTATGATCCTTTTTCATTGCATCTAAAGCCCTTCTTATGGTTTAGTGAAAAATGAAATCTTTTGTTATTCCCAAATAAATTTTGAATTTTTAATTTAGATTTCTACAGGACATCAGTAATCGGGCCTTAGCCTCATTTTCACAATCTCCCGTTAGCTTCTACATGGGAATTAAACTGACACATTTGTTGTTGTTTCCTATACAAAGTTTGAGTTTTACTGTTCGTTTAATTTTAGCGGGAAATTCAGCAATCGGGCCTTATTTATCTCTATTCGAAATCCTTGCAATTTTTACTACAATATGTAAACTTTTTACTTTTTGTAGCGTCATAGATTTGAAAAGTGTTTAATTTCATTAAAAATTACATTTTTATAAGATGTGAAAAAGAACTTCCTTAGAAGAGAAAAATCAGAACTAAACGATGCTTTAGAATCAATGAAAAATTAATTCCTTAAGAATCACTTCCATTTATTTTTGCTGGGTAATTTGCATTACCAGTACATTTTTACTGTTTGCTGAAGAAAATGCAGTAACAGCAAGATTTTACTGGTAATGCAAATTAGAATTTTTGGTGGTAATGACCAGTAAAAATTTACTGGTTACTGCAATTTTTTTCAGTAATCAGTAAAAATTTACTGTTTACTAGAATTTTTTTTTCAGTAATTAGTAAAAATTTTACATTTACTGATTACTGCAGTTGTTAATGCACTTCAAATATAGTGCAGTGTGCACATCTCTGCTTATTACTATATTCTTAACTGGAAAAAGTTATGTCGGTTTTAATGTTAATTGCGTTAGTTCTCCATGATCAAATAAAAAGTGTTTCTTATGATAATTTTGAGTTGTGACTCTTTTGTATTTAGGTTTTGATATGTGTAACGAATTGTGTTCACCCTATGATATTGTACTTTTTCTTTTTACAGCACATTTCTGGCATAAATATAACAATAGTTACCATTATTTTATAAAGTCAAATACATTTAAATATATGATTTTAAATATTTCACTAATTTAATTTCGGGAATATTTTTTTCTTTAATTATTGCCAGACTACCCATGTAGTAACGCAGAACGTCTGGTATTTCTACTGCGTTTCTGCCAATCTAAAAATATTTATTCAATTAAACTTTAAATATAGAAATTTTGATTAAATACCTGATTGGATTCAATAATACTTATCAATAATCTGGGTATTGCCGCACCCGTACCATTAACAGTATGTGCGTGATGAACTTCTCCATTATTTCCAATGTACTTTATATTAAGACGTTTAGCTTGATAATCAATACAGTTGCTACAACTAGAAAGTTCACCCCAGATTTTTCTTCCAGGCATCCATGTTTCAATGTCATATTTCTGATAGGCTGGAGTTCCCAATTCTGTTGGTGGCATGTCTAATAAGCGAAAATTTAAATTTAAATTTTTGAAGATTCTCATCTCCAAATTTTTAAATGATTCCACCATATCTTCAGATTGATTTCGGGAACATATGGAAAACATTTCAACTTTAGTAAATTGATGAACCCTGAAAATATATAGAAAACAAATGAATTACATTAATGATAACCCCGAGAAATTGGCACCCAAAAATTCAAAAAAGATAAACATATACCGAACATTCGAGCTGACTTAAGGTTTAATTAAATATACATATTTGTAACCAAAAACAATATCTCTGGGCAACACTATTTTGTAGATGGCGAATTCCAACGCAAAACGAAAATAATAGGTTAGTGCGTTCCCCCGGCATTCGGTTCCACACACCGAAACGACTCGGAACCTACCGGACCCCAAGGAATGCCAAATTAACAAACCAAACTATGTGTAAATTTTTTATCTTATATGGAGCAATTTTATCAATGCCGGAGTTTAAATCTAGGACCATGCTTATGCTCAGTATGTCCGGGCAATGGACAATGCAGAAAGCGTGGAAACCAGAGACTTCGATGATAACACAATCATTTTGCACAGACTTCTACCAAAACATTTTTTAAGTATTTAGGCCTCCTAAACACGAATCTGCAGTCAAAAAAGTTCATTCATATTGGCCTTCCCTTTTGGACCCCTGACTCAAGGGATTATGACTGAAAGTTTTCGGACATAATCCCAAAACGGAATATTGGGATAATGCCCGGCCACCCAATAAAACATGATTTTTTTTTGTGAGTGTCAATTTCCCCCTAACACCATTTAATTGTACAATCGAAGCTAGTTAAATACAGGGTGTTTTTTAAAGATGTAGAACTTTTATTTAAAATAAAACACACTTATGAAATTAAGAAAAGAAACTTTTTTCAAATTGAAAGTATATTTACTGGTTGGTTGAAAAGTTCCTGCGCTCGAAATGAAAGAATACTGTTTTTGTTACGAAATATATATTTTTATTCAATATAATCTCCTAGATGCTCAATACACTTGTTCCAATGATCTTCCAATAATTTTATCCCATCCTTGTAATGGTTTTCCGGAAGCTCTGCAAAATAACCGTTTACGGCTGCTATGGCCTCTTCATTCGACGAAAAATGCTTTCCACGAAGGAATTGTTTGAGATTTCTGAAGAGATAGTAGTCACTTTACCTTTCTGAAGGTAATCAATCAACAAAATTCCTTTTGCATCCCAAAAAACTGATGCCATAACCTTCTTTGCTGATCGTTGTTACTTCACCTGCTGAACAACCAGCTTCAGTCCACTGTAAACGTTTTTGTTTCAATTTAGGATCATGGTGGTAGATCCAAGTCTCATCCATAGTTATAAAACGACGCAAGAAGTCGGTTTTGAATAAATTACGCTGAGAAATTTGTTTTCGATCCAGTTCTTGTTGAATTGTTAATGTGTGCGGCACTAACTTTCCAAACAGTTTTTTCATACGTAATTCTTCATGTAAAATATGGAGTACTCGTTCGTCTGAGATGCCTATGGCATTAGCAATTTCACGCTCGTCTTTAAGGCTGGTACGACCACGTTTAAATTTACCAGCCCGAAATTCGCGGTGCGTTTTGAAGGTGAGGACTCCTTATACACTTCTAACAATTGTTCATAAATTTCCTTTGCTTTTAAACCCTTCAAAACAAAGAATCTAATGACTGCACGATATTAAATTTTTTCCATATTAAAAAAAATCAATGACACGTCAAATTCAAATGGCTTGTAAACAAAGAAAGAATTGACAGAATGACTTGCAACTTTGCATGTGTTCTCAGGACAGTTATACCAACTTGAGAAAAAAAAAGTTTGGAGCTAGCAGTGCCATCTCTTGGTGAGCGCAGGAACTTTTCAACCAACCTGTAAAGGCAATTAATTATTAAGTTTAAACGCCATAATTCAAATTCATTCCCTTGTATGAACTAATAAAAAAGCAAAAGTAGTAAAAATTGTTATGTTTTTCAAATTGTGAATAGCGTAATTTTGTCTACCGCCCTACGTTTACAATACGAATAAACTGCCAAATGGAAGAAATTTTTTATGTTCAGTATTATCTGAAAAATCATCAGGGAAAGGTTATTTAATGATGAAAGAAAAAATAAATCTTTGACTGTCATAATTAGCCGAATAAAAAATTGAAAATTGGACCTTCTGAATGCGTTTTAAAAGAGGCGGTTGCGGTACACGTGTTCAAAACTACTGAGTTCCAAAAAACAATATTTAAATAATAATTACAAAAATCATTTGATTTTTCTACACCTCTTAAAAACAGTGTTTAGCGTTTTGGTGTGGATAATACCACAAATTGCCAACCTTTGGCCACCGAATTTTTTATTATTAAGATGCAGAGATGAAAAGTTGATTGTTATGTGTAAATATGCAATTTAAAATATGCTAATTAAATATCATATATTTAAAAATATCAGAAAAGGCTAACTTTTTGTCCACGTGCCTCCGCAAAAGCTAATTTTTTGTGTGCAATCCATTGAAGTGTCTAGTATGACTATGGTCTTAGGTTATCCGTTTTTCAAGTAAAAATTACTGTTTTAAGAACATATTCCAAGTAAATTAATTTTCATTCCTCGGCATGATTATACTCAAATTAAAGATACTTTTATCTATAACTCAAATCCTTAAAAAAGAATATATTTTGAACTACATCTCTCCAATATTGCACCACAAATAGGTCAAATATCAAAATATAAAGGCCCTGATAAATTATACCTTCTGGCGACCGAATATATCGTTGGCCTCAGGCCATCCTCCAATAATTTTTACGGTCTACAGACCAAACGACTTCGTAGTCTCTGAACGCCGCACGTACAATAACCGGAAAAATTCTGACTAGTTGGCATTCAGAGAGCTTACCAACTACAAATTCAAAGGTCCGTGAGATCGTCAATGCAGTGACTTAGCGCTTCATACCTTCCCACCATCAGGCCAAATTTTTCAGCAGGACTCGCAGATGAGCGGGGCGAGCTTTGTTTTGCCAACCCCTGTGATCGTTCGATCAGCCAACTCAACCGGGAGATCAGCAAATTGGTTAACGGGGCACTAGCTTTTGCATTATCAGAGATTGCCTACGATAACAAAGAAGCCAGCAAAAAAAAAGGCACTAGGATTCGACTAGACCTAGTGCCTTGAGTTGAGTGAAAAAAGGACCTCAATTTGTCTGATTGTGCCCGAGGTCTGGAAAAAGGGCAGGGTGAATTTGCTTCTGAAGCGAGAAAATAATGCGGATCAGGGAGCATCCTACAGATCAATAAGGCAGTTATCTTCATCAGTAACACAGCACTTCGAAATCGCCCAACACCAGCATGACGTACAAGTCCCGACGCTTAATCGCCCCAAGATTCTCAGGGTCACGTTCGATACCCTTTTCATGTCATCTGCGCACGCCACTACAATCTGCAATAAAATACAACTGGAACAAGCTGCTAGTTGGCAGCTCTTGGGACACCTATAACACGATTGATCGGTAAGTGGTTAATTATGCAGCGCCTGTGCGATCGCCTAGAGTCAACGATACCCAGTATAGAAATCTCGAAACATGGAAATACTATGCCCTCACGACTATAATAGGATGTGTACACTGTACAGATATGGTCAATATAACATCTTCATTAGAAAAGGAATCTGAGTGAATCGAGCCCATAGAAGAGGAGCAAAAATAGCTAGGGTTAAGAGAGTAAGAGTCACATGAAAAAAGAAAATATCACATATGATGTTTTGGAGGCTACTAATCACAAATCTGGGATCAGAGAGAATTTCAAATGTTTCACATATTAAATCTGCCACTTTGTATTTTAAATTATTGGTTGCAAATACGTAATCAGTAACCCAAACTTTTTTAAAATTCAAGGCCGTCATTTTGAATCAGCCTAATGAGCTTCGAGACTTGCAGCATCCAAAAATTCATATGTGATCTTTTCTTTTTTCATATGAGCCTTAATCGGTCTTTCAGCTATTTTTGTTCCTTTTTCTATGAGCTCTATTCACTGTGGGAAGGTCTTAACTAGAGTTTGCATTTAGGTATTAACCGTAATCAAAACCGCGGTTAACTGCACTATTTAACCGGAACCGCAGAAAAAACAGTACAATTACATTTGAAACCAGATTTTTGTAGAGTTAAATATTAAATTTTTACAAAAAATTATACAATATAAATAAATATTTTATTATATTATTTATTTATTTTTCAATATTTCGTCATCCATTGGATGACATCTTCAGGAAAAACTTAAAAGAATAAAATATATAAACCATATGAATAAAATTATAAATCACTATAGTAATAACAATAATCACATAACTATACGATATAGAACAACAATCACTGTACACAAAACAGTAATACATAAACAACAAAAATTTACAAGCAAACGAGTAACAATATTTAAAATACAACTTAACGCATTAACAATTTCTATTGTACTAGTTGATTTTATTTTATTTTACTTATTATATGCCGATAGCCTTGGGCACAATTAGTGACGTCATTTTTAAAGTTTATTCGTTGTTGTTGTGAGATGTTTACTATTGAAGCATTTCTAGAGTTAGTCTTTTGTTGTATTTGTCTTCTATTTGTAATATTTTAACATTTTCTATGTCTGGAAAATGTCCTCTCTCTGCACAGTGGGCCGCAAGTGCTGTTTTTTGTACAGTAGAATTATTTCTAAGTTTTATATCTGATTTGTGCCCAGCTAATCTCGTTAGTTGTTCCGATATATACTTGATCGCATATATTACCATTTTCGCCATTACATTTTATCTTATATACCAAATTAGATTTATCCATTACAGTTGTCTCACAGTATTTCTGGTGGTAAAAGCTATTTTATAATTTTATCGGTCGTACAATCCTGACTTTTCGACCCTTTCCGATATTGTAGGTACATACGTCATCGATTTATATATTGTCAGAGTTTCTTTTGGTATAATTTTTCCCTGTCTCTCATTAATTTTAATAATATTTCTTATAATGTTGTCAGGGAAGAGTTTCTTCTTAAAATGTCGTTAATTCTCATACGATTTTCCTTATGAAATTGTTCGTCACTTATCCTCATCACTCTCTGTACGAAGTTAAAGGCCGTGTTCATAATGACGTGCAATAGAAGAGATGCTTAAAGAATTCAATAATTTTCACCCTAGAATAAAATTCACCATCGACGAGGAAGAAAACGGAAGACTGCCATATTTGGATACAATTGTTATTAGGAATGAAAATAAATTTAAAATTGATTGGTACCAGAAGCCAATGGCTTCCGGTAGAATTATCAATTTCTATTCATGCCAACCTAAAAACGTCATTATGAACACGGCCATTAACTTCGTACAGAGAGTGATGAGGATAAGTGATGAACAATTTAATAAGGAAAATCGTATGAGAATTAATGAGAGACAGGGAAAAATTATACCAAAAGAAACTCTCGACAATATATAAATCGATGACATATGTACCCAAAATATCGGAAAGAGTTGAAAAGTCAGGATTGTACGACCGAGAAAATTATAAAATAGCTTTAACCACCAGAAATACTGTGAGACAACTGTTTTCAAACACGAAAAGCAAAATTGACGTAATGGATAAATCTAATTTGGAATATAAGATAAAATGTAATGGCGAAAATGGTAATATATGCGATCAAGTATATATCGGAACAACTAAAAACAAATTAAGAACGAGATTAGCTGGGCACAAATCAGATATAAAACTTAGAAATAATTCTACTGTACAAAAAACAGCACTTGCGGCCACTGTGCAGAGAGAGGACATTTTCCAGACTTAGAAAATGTTAAAATATTACAAATAGAAGACAAATACAACAAAAGACTAACTCTAGAAATGCTTCATATAGTAAACATCTCACAACAACAACGAATAAACTTTAAAAGCGACGTCACTAATTGTGCCCAAAACTATCGGCATATAATAAGTAACATAAAATAAAATCAACTAGTACAATAGAAATTGTTAATGCGATAAGTTGCATTTTAAATATTGTTACTCGTTTGCTTGTAAGTTTTTGTTGTTTATGTATTACTGTTTTGTGTACAGTGATTGTTGTTATATATCGTATAGTTATGTGATTATTGTTATTATTATAGTGATTTATAATTTTATTCATATGGTTTATATATTTTATTCTTTTAAGTTTTTCCTGAAGATGTTATCCAATGGATGAGGAAATATTGAAAAATAAATAAATAATATAATAAAATATTTATTGACCTCGAGCTTGACAATTTATTTTTTTTAAGTTACAACAAAAAGGTCGAAGAAACATATACTTATATAATACAATATATTAAAAATACCCGATTTTCGATGTATAAATTTCGAACGCTGTTTTGTTTTAAAAAACTTGTCTTGAAATTTTTAAAATTAATGAAATTTTTTTTTTTTTTTGCTGCTGGCATCAAGTTACTTTTCCAAATAATGATTATATTGTTGATAAATTGGCTGCTCATGTTTGTATAGCTTTAAATAAATACGCCTAAAATTAAAAAATGACATATAAAATTATTTTTTAATTAAGTAAAACAAAGAGATAAGAGTAAAAATTCAACTACGAGTATAAGCAGCAACCCAACGGCAACAGCAGCAACAGGGAATATTAAAAAAAAAAAGCAGGAAAAGCGCACAATAATATAGAAGAAAATTCAACTATGTATAGAGCAATTCCATATGAAAACGATCAAAATTGGCAAATTTTTGGACGACCCCTCTCCGATTTTAAAATAAATAGTCTCAATCGATTGCCCAGCAAAAAATAATGTACCTACATATTTTTTTTTTTTATAGTGACTGGTTTAGTGGTGGTGTACACCACTGTCATGTGACAAAATTGAAGAATTCTTCATAAGGGACCTCATTGAAAGTTGTTTTAAAAAAAAACTACTAAAGCGATCGTTGGAAAGGTATTGAATCAGGCTTTAATTGAAAAATAAAATTTTCCTAATTTTTCTCAGAAGTTTACCTTTTTTCCCAAGAAAATTAAATTTTCCGATTTTCCACAGAAGCTCCTAAATTTTCCGGCTAATTTTATTTTTTTTTTGGATTCCTCATAATTTTTGCTTTAAGAATCAGCAATAAAAAAATGGGCCCCGACTCCTTGTTTGGACAGGAGAAGAGCATTTAAGAGACCACCTTGTTCTCATTGTTTTTATATTTTTTATAATTGAATTATTTTTAATTATTTAACATTATTTTATTTTATTATTAAAAATACATTTTAAAAATTATTTTACAGTTAAAAATACATTTATGAAGAAAAAATCAATTTTTTTTAAGAGCCCCAAGTTGAGTGTGTAGTGAATATGGTCTGCCTGCCTTCACAAGATCGGCCATAAATCCATGGATAATAGCAGCAGTGGCATGTAATGGCACACCAAACCCGACTGAGGCTACAGGTCATAAAATGTTTTGTAAATTTTTTAAATTACCAAGTAATAAATATACCGCCTAAAATGACACGTGCAGAAACAAGTCATAAAACACGGATTTTCCATAAGTATGGCGAAATATTTATTACCTGGTAATTTAAAAAATTTACAGAACATTTTATGACCTGTGGTCGGCTTATTGGCAGTAACCAATTAAGTCCCTCTTTAAAAAACATTTTATGACCAGTAGTTCACGCAAATTTTCCTATTAAAGAAAATATTGCTTATTTTTATACCCTTCACCACAGGTGGAAGCGTATATATAAGTTTGTCATTCCGTTTGTAATTTCTACAATATTGATCTTAGACCCTATAAAGTATATATATTCTGGGTCCTTATGAAGAGCGAAGTTGATTTAACGATGTCCGTCTGTCCGTCTGTGTGTTGAAATGGGTTTTCCGAAGAACCCAGACATGATGAGGACTTGATTGTTTTTTATTTCTGTTACATGTGATCCATTTTTGTTTGCTATTAAAAATCAGACAGATCGGTTAATAAATGGCTGAGATATTAGCAAAAAACCAGGACTACCTCTAATTTTTCCAGTAAAATCCCTTTGTTTAATATGTATGTAGAATTTTGAGCATAACAACACATCCATGTGTTAAAATTCTTTTCTTTCATTTAAATAAAAACTAAACAACTCCCTAATGAACGAAGACTTTTATATATCGAGAGCCTATATTCAAAATATGTCATGTTAAATTTTTGGCGATATGAGTTTTTGATGGGAAATAACTTCCCTATGTAATACCCATCTGTGATATAAATTTCAGCTCAAAAACATAATTTGTTCTCGTTTTATCTCAATTTTTGTTAATATGCTATCTCAAAATACATTTTTTTTTGTTGGAAATAAGTGCTATCTCTCATATTAAAAATACAATATTTTTGAAATAAATTTATTTATTATAAATCTACATCATATCTCATTGTAATTGACATGCTGAACACGAATCTGGTGAAATTTTTTTTATCCAATAGCTAATTTTTGAGATATTGCAGTTTTTAATCCTTTGGCGACGAATGATAGATATATTTCCTAATTTTAGTTTTTGTTGTAGTAGCTACATTTTCCAACCGATTTTTTTGAGTGTGGTGTGTATCAGAGAGGTAAATGAAGTACTTGAATCTACAAATAACAACAACAACCTCCGTTAGACGTCAATGTCGGTTAATGTCAAATGTGAAATGTAATAAAAATCAAAAATTGTTGACTTAAACAATAATTCATAATTATTATCAATTTACGTGAAATTTATAACTACAAATTGGGTAAGTTATCCTCTTAATGTATTTACACATAAATATATAAAATACCCAATATGGTTTAGTATGATGGATGAAGATACTTGGAACGGCAATGCTCTACAACTTATTGCTAGGGATTATGAGTCCTCATCGGATGAAGAAAACATAGTTTCCAAAAGATCTAAAAGAGAACACGACTCTCGTTCAAAGATGCGTAAAACTAATTCTATCAAACGCATGAAAGGCAAACAATATTTGGGATTTTCCACATCAGACACAAAAATCCATCAAGACATACCAAAACCTCAAAGAAAACAAGGACCCAAATGTTCTTCAACATTTTGTTTAAATAGTGAATTGAGAAAGTGTCATCAATTTGAGGAAGAGGAGAGAATCAAATTTTTTGAGGATTTTTGGAAGCATTCCTGGGAAGCTAAGAAGGTGTTTGTAAAAGATCATGTTTCGCAATCGGCTAAAAAATGTAATACAACAGAAAACTCAAAAAAACAAACTTCATTTTTGTACAAACTTCCTCTCAAAAATGAATTAGTGCAGGTATGTAAATTTACATTTTTTTTTAAACTTCCCTACAAATGTGAATCTCTTTAGGTATGTAAGATTATGTTCCTATCAACCCTATCCATAAATCGCGGTATGTTAAGAGGATGGTTGATTAATCCAGTTTCATCTCCTGAAATACTCGACCAACAAGGTGTTAATGATTCTAAAAACATTGTTTCCAAGACGTTTCTAATAAATTACTTGCATAATTTGGACCGAGTTGAAAGTCATTATTGTCGTAACAAAACCAGCAAAAGGTATCTCGCTGCAACTTTTACATCAAAAGCTGATGTATATAATGCTTACCTTACTGATTGCTCAACGAACAAAGTTAAGCCAATGTCATATTTTACATTTTCCAAATGCTTCGTTGCAGAAAATTTAGCTATATTTAGACCTCGCAATGACGAATGCGACACATGTGTGGGCTATAAAACGAAACAAATATCTTCAGAGGTATACAATGAACATCTGGTAAAAAAAGATCGTGCTCAAACTGAGAAAAAACAAGATAAGCTTGATGCCCAAAATGGATTATGCCATGTTTTCACAATGGATGCTCAAGCAGTTAAACTTTGTCCTGATATTAATGCGTCAGCTATATACTATAAACAACGCTTACAAGTGCACAATTTCACCATGTACAATATTGGAAGCCTTCAGTGTACAAACTATTGGTGGAGCGAAATAAATGGCGACTTAACTGCTTCGTCATTTATTTCTTGTATAATAAGTCATCTTGAGACGCACTGTTTATCTGATGAGCTGCCAATTATAATTTTTTCAGATGGTTGCGGGTATCAAAACCGAAATAACTTCTTATCTAACGCGCTGTCCAATTTTTCAATAGAAAATAATAAAATTATAGAGCAAAAGTATCTAGAAAAGGGCCATACCCAGATGGAGTGCGATAGCGCTCATGCCAAAATAGAGAAAAAATTGAAAAACAACTCGGTTTATTTGCCTATTGATTATGTACATTATACTAAAGAAGCTCGAAAAACCGTTAAAATTGATGACAAGATCATAAAAAAACCTTTCGATGCAGTTTATTTAAACCACGACTTTTTTAAAGATTATAATGACAGCCAACTACTTCGTTTTAATAGTATAAGACCTGGCAAAGGCAAAAATGATCCAACAGTATCACAATTACGTTCGCTTATTTATCTTCCAAACGGCAACGTCAAATTTAAAATTAATTTCGACGATGAATACACTGATATACCGTGTCGAATAAAAAAATATGGAGGCAAGCAGGAACCAAATCCTTTGCATTCTGGACCACTTCCAATACAACCAAATAAGTTTAAACATCTACAAGAATTAAAAAAAGTTATTCCGCAAGAATATCATTACTTTTACGATAACTTATGCCAGAAATAGTATAAATAAACATCATTATAACATCAGTTTTTATTATGTATTATCTTTTTTTTTTAGCATTTTTTGTTATGTTTTTTCCTTTGTTATACCTAATATTCAATAAAACATCTTATTAAATTAATAATTATTGTTCAAAAAATCGTATTTTTATTTTCCGACAAAATATGCTATCTCTTAAAAAATATTTGTTTTTTGATATAATAAAATATGCTATCTCAAAAAAATACGCAATCAAGTGCAAAATATCAAATTTTTTCCACAGGTATAAATTAGCCGCAATATTTAAACAAACTTATGGAAGGCACATTGTTAATTTTTTCAATAATAAGCGAAATAACTAGTTTTTAAGCTCTCCTGAGAAATTGAATTTTTTGAGATAGCATTTATTGAATATAGGGTCTCGATATGTACATCTATTGGCGATGATTTTGTGTGAGCTTCAATAGCTCAGTTGTCTAGACGCTATGTGTCAAATACTTTTTTTCTCTAAGCCCGCGGGGTTCGAGGTTCAAATCTCGGTCAGGTCAATTCACTTTTTTTTGTACATTTTTTTTTTATTTTCATAAGATTTTTTTTTTGCTTATTTTTGGTTTTTTTTTTAACATTTAATAATTAATTTATATAAAATTTTATGTTAATAATTAAAATTCTTTTCTTTCATCTCCACCTTTTATACACAAACAACACACATACAAAGATTTGTCATTTAAATAAAAACTAAACAAATCTCTAATGAACGAAGACTTTTATATATGTACCTCTGTTGACGATGATTTTGTGTGAGTTTCAATAGCTCAGTTGTCTAGACGCTATGTCACAAATACTTTTTTTCTCTAAGCCCGCGGGGTTCGAGGTTCAAATCTCGGTCAGGTCAATTCACTTTTTTTTTGTACATTTTTTTTTATTATTTTCTTAAGATTTATTTTTTGCTTATTTTTGGTTTTTTTTTAACATTTAATAATTAATTTATATAAAATTTTATATTAATAATTAAAATTCTTTTCTTTCATCTCCACCTTTTATACACAAACAACACACATACAAAGATTTGTCATTTAAATAAAAATTAAACAAATCTCTAATGAACGAAGACTTTTATATATGTACCTCTATTGACGATGATTTTGTGTGAGCTTCAATAGCTCAGTTGTCTTGACGCTATGTCACAAATACTTTTTTTTGCTTATTTTTGGTTTTTTTTAACATTTAATAATTAATTTATATAAAATTTTATATTAATAATTAAAATTCTTTTCTTTGATCTCCACCTTTTATACACAAACAACACACATACAAAGATTTGTCATTTAAATAAAAATTAAACAAATATCTAATGAACGAAGACTTTTATATATGTACCTCTATTGACGATGATTTTGTGTGAGCTTCAATAGCTCAGTTGTCTTGACGCTATTTCACAAATACTTTTTTTCTCTAAGGCCGCGGGTTCGAATCTCGGTCAGGTCAATTCACTTTTTTTTTGTACATTTTTTTTATTATTTTCTTAAGACTTTTTTTTTGCTTATTTTTGGTTTTTTTTTAACATTTAATAATTAATTTATATAAAATTTTATATTAATAATTAAATAATCCATAAATAGGCTAAAAACATCAACATTTTTATAAAAACCCTCTGATACAAACAAAATACAAACGTTTTTATACCTTTCACCACAGGTGGAAGGGTCGCGGGTTCGAATCCCGGTCAATTCACTTTTTTTGTACATTTTTTTTATTTTCTTAAGATTTTTGTTTGTTTATTTTTTGTTTTTTTTTACATTTAATAATTAATTTAAATAAAATTTTATATTAATAATTAAATAATCCATAAATAGGCTAAAAACATCAAAATTTTTATAAAAACCCTCTGATACAAACAAAATACAAACGGTTTTATTTCTTTTTTTGCTCCGATTTAAAAGAATTTATAAAAAGATTTTTAAACCATTTTATTTCTCACATATTAAGAAAATTTTATACATAATTTACCTTTGAGTGCAACTATTTTAGGTCATAACTTATAATAATTTATAAAAAAAAAATTATAAACTATTTTCCTTCAAATTTTTAAAATTAAGCTAAAGAAATTACAAATATTTCTAATAAAAAAGCGAAATAAAATCCCAAATGTAAATTTGCCAGCTAAATCAAACTATTTTGTAGAAATAAAACACATGCAGTTGTAGTGATTTCTTTTAACGATTTGTTGAAATTCTTTTCTTTCACCTTTTCACCTTTTATACACAAACAACAAACACTATTCTAGAGCTGTATTATGACCTATGGATACGTCTTATATAGCGAAAGATCGAAAATCTTTAGTATAACATATTTGCTGAAAAACTCGGAAATATCGGTTCAGATACAAAAAAGTTATGCCCAAAACATAAATTTTTTTAAAGTACCTATATTCCCGAGTCCAAGTTTTATCTCCAAACTAAATGGTTAATTTCCTCTTAAAGGCGTCCGTATATAAATCTGTCCATTCCATATATGTCCATATATAAACTTCAGTTTTTTCCCAACCATGGTGAAGGGTATATAAGATTCGGCATAGCCGAATTTAGCCGATCTTACTTGTTTTTAACTATTTTTTACCAAAAAATAAATATAAATACTTCACACACTCTGAGTCAAATTTCAGTTGCATACTAAACGTGGAAGTGTTAAAGTGTTTTTTTTGTAAAGTAAAGAGTGAAGCTGTAAAGACAATTTAAAGTAAAATGAATAAATTTTGCTGCAATCCGTTTAACAAGAGTGGACATCGTTCGAAAAAGATAAAAGTATTAAAATTAACTGGTGTTTCGAAGCGATACATGAATGAATTAAATATACAATACGGTGAAGAAGCAGAATTCATTTGCCCCAAGTGTAAAATCGATTTGTCTCAACAAGCAAATGCATTGAAACAAATGCAACCACAATCCGAGAGTGAAATGACAATTGAACAAAATGTTTTATCTGATAGTGAGGCAGACATTCCGATGGTCAATATGTCTTTGAGTCCTTTGAATGAGGCTATTACCACTTTAGGTGAAACGTCTATTAGAAAAAGAAAGTTGCGAAGTGAAAAATACAGGAAAGATAAAAAAGGCAAGGTTATGAGTGCAATCGCGACAATATTTGATGAAGGCTCTGATAACGAATGCATTCAAGCAGATTACGTTGATGACGGCAAACAAATGATGGAGCAGTTGAAAAGAAAATTCAATTTAGCGACCACTTTTCCGGAGAAATATCTCATTTTATCTGTGCTGCCTCAATCATGGTCTATACGCAAGATTTCTGAACAGTTTCAAACATCTTTTTACATCGCGAGAAGAAGCAAAGAATTAGTTCGACAGAAGGGCATATTGGCGACTCCCACCAAGAAATTTGGCTCAAGGACCCTCAGCGAAGCAACGGTGAAATTGATTCAAGATTTTTACTGCAATGATGACAACAGCCGCGCCTATGTTATCACACGTGAAGATGGAGAAAAAGTACACAAGCAGCGCAGATTATTATTATGTAATCTATCCGAAGCATACCATCAGTTCAAAGAGAAATACCCAGCAGAAAAAGTGGGATTTTCTAAGTTTGCCATCCTACGACCAAAAGAATGCGTGCTGGCATTAGACAGGCACGGAACGCATTCAGTCTACGTTTGCATGTTTCATCAAAACATCAAATTAATGTTCTTTCCATGCAAGAAATTGAAAGTATTTCACGGTGAAATTGAAACATATAGGGACCTCCTGTCGATGTCGTTGTGCGCATACCCCACGGAAAATTGTCATCTGTCCAAATGCGACAATTGTCCGAAGATTGACGAGCTAGAGCAATATTTGGCGGAAAAGTTTGAACAGCTGTTAATTCAGGAGGTGCATTTCAAACAGTGGATAATTAGCAGCGGCAGATGTTCCCTTGAGACCGTGGTAAAGCAGATTCCGGAATTCATCGAGGAATTCGGATTCAAGTTGAATGAACTGAAGGCGCACCATTTCATATCCGAGATGCAATCGAAATTTCTAAAGGAAAGTAAGGAGAAATTAGCCCAAAATGAATTCATTGTGATAAGCGACTTTGCCGAGAATTACACTTTTCTCGTTCAGGATGAAATTCAGGCTTATCACTGGGCAAACGACCAGTGCACGGTGCATCCTTTTTGCATTTATTTCAAAAACGAAGATAACGAACTACAGACCGTAAGCCTTGTTGTTGTCGCGGAGAGTTTAGCTCATCATTATGTGTCCGTTTATTTATTTCAAATGAAACTGTTTGAATTCTTAAGATCCAAATTCGATGCAATCGACAAAGTAACGTTTTTCTCAGGCTTCTCAGTACAAGAATAAAAAAAATTTTTACAATCTTTGCCTAATTGAAGAAGAACAAAACTGCAAGGTCGAGTGGCACTTTTTGCGACGTCCCACGGTAAGGGCCCATGCGATGCGTTAGGGGGAACCCTAAAACGCATGGCGAATAAGGCAAGTTTGCAAAGGCCATATACTGACCAGATCTTATATGTACAACATTTGTTTTCGTGGATTCAAAGCAAGGAAATTGCCATTAACACAGTTTTATGCACTCAAAAAGAACACGATGCCATGGAGCGACGACTTCAAAACAGATATAATAATGTCAAAACTATAACTGGAACGCAAAAGTTTCATTGCTTCATACCAAATATTTCTGATATGTCAATTAATGTAAAGCGGTACTCTTCGTCTGCCGACGTGCTAAATTTAAAGTTACTTTAATTTTATAATGATGCCAAGACAATTGAAATTTTTAATAAATATTGTAATTAAGTATAAGCAGCAAAATAAGAAAGATTTTTTCTTCATAAATGTATTTTTAACTGTAAAATAATTTTTAAAATGTATTTTTAATAATAAAATAATGTTAAATAATTAAAAATAATTCAATTATAAAAAATATAAAAACAAGGAGTCGGGGCCCATTTTTTTATTGCTGATTCTTAAAGCAAAAATTATGAGGAATCCAAAAAAAAATAAAATTAGCCGGAAAATTTAGGAGCTTCTGTGGAAAATCGGAAAATTTAATTTTCATGGGAAAATTTAATTTTCATGGGAAAAAAGGTAAATTTCTGAGAAAAATTAGGAAAATTTTATTTTTCAATTAAAGCCTGATTCAATACTTTCAATGAGGTCCCTTATGAAGAATTCTTCAATTTTGTCACATGACAGTGGTGTACACCACCACTAAACCAGTCACTATAAAAAAAAAAAAAAATATGTAGGTACATTATTTTTTGCTGGGCAATCGATTGAGACTATTTATTTTAAAATCGGAGAGGGGTCGTCCAAAAGGTGATCGCATTCATATGGAATTGCTCTATAACCAACTTCAAAAACAACAATAGCAATAAGAAAGACAGCAGCAGGAACAACAGTATAAAGTTAGAATTATATATATAAATTTAAATTTTTGTTTAAAATATAAATTAATAAAAACAAAAACTAAATTTTTACATTAAATATATACAATCTACAATTTGTCAGCAATTTGCAGGAATAAGGTGAGTAAAATACTCATATAAATTATCAAAAACATGTTTTTTTTGCCAATTTTTTACTTTTCTTATATAAATAACTTTAGCGTGCGTGCTAAGTAATATTTTTTTTGTTGTTTCTATTTCAAAAATTTTTTTATAAAATTTCGAAAATATCCTTAAGTGTTAAACTTTGTAATATGAGCGTAGAAGGTTTGGAAAGTTTGTTTAAGAAATTAAATCTGAATAAACAAGCAGAAAAGATGGACCAAAAAGAATTTAGAACATTGTTAGCTTAGCTACAGAAATCCAGAACTCGACAAAAGAATTTGAGGAACTTTCTCAAAAGTTTTCAAGCTTCTCAGCGGACAATCTTGAAATAGAACCTTATAAGGAGGTAGAAATCCAGAAAAGCGTAACCTGCAGCATACCGCTGGATATTGAAAAATTGTTTCGTATAAAATTTTTAATTAAAATTTAAAAAAAATACGAGAGTAGCACTAACATTACCAAGCAATTGCCATTATTAGGAACAAAATTAAGAGTAAAGCTGACGCTGAGCCATCGTCATACAATACTGTTCTGAACTTTGATGCAATAATTGCCAGACTGGACATTACCTTTGCAGACAATCGTCCTGTACATTTAATTGAACAAGAAAGTTTTAGAGTTCTTTAATACTGTAGAACGAAAGCTTATACTCCCTACAAATAAAACGATAATGAATCAGGAGAATGCAATGGCATTAGTAACAAGTAAGAGCGGTTAAATTCGGCTACGCCGAATCTTATATACCCTTCACCATGGTTGGGAAAAAACTGAAGTTTATATATGGAATGCACAGATTTTTATATACGGACGCCTATAAGAGGAAATTAACCATTTAGTTTGGTAATAAAACTTGGACTCGGGAAGATTTATGGTTCCAGAAAATAGGTATTTAAAAAAAACTTATGTTTTGGGCATAACTTTTTTGTATCTGAACTGATAATATGTTATACTAAAGATTTTCGATCTTTTGCTATATAAGACGTATCCATAGGTCATATTACAGCTCTAAAATTTTAGTTTTTATAAAAATTTTGATGTTTTTAGCCCATTTATGTATTATTAAATTTCGGTCTTACCGTTCTTAAGATATAAAGTAATCTATTTTGTGCATTGCCCAATTCACAGATTCCGCCCACATTTGGTCAGATACACAATATCTGATTGATAACCAAGATGCTCGTACCTAATATTGGAACTTTTCCTCTTTCCGTTCTCCAAATATACAGAAAAACTGACCGAAATCGTTAAGTCAAATGTGCTGTACGTATTTGTTATGTTAAAAAAAAAATAAAAAAGTCTTAATAAAATGTAAAAAAACAAGTAAGAGCGGCTAAATTCGGCTATGCCGAATCTTATATACCCTTCACCATGGTTGGGAAAAAACTGAAGTTTATATATGGACATATATGGAATGGACAGATTTATATACGGAGGAAATTAACCATTTAGTTTGGTGATAAAACTTGGACTCGGAAAGATGTATGGTTCCAGAAAATAGGTATTTAAAAAAATTTATGTTTTGGGCATGACTTTTTTGTATCTGAACCGATATTTCCGAGTTTTTCATCAAATATGTTATACTAAAGATTTTCGATCTTTTGCTATATAAGACGTATCCATAGGGTATATTACAGCTCTAGAATAGTGTTTGTTGTTTGTGTATAAAAGGTGAAGAGGTGAAAGAAAAGAATTTCAACATATCGTTAAAAGAAACCACTAGAACTGCATGTGTTTTATTTCTAAAAAAACGTTTGATTTAGCTGGCAAATTTGCATTTGAGATTTTATTTCGCTTTTTTATTAAAAATATTTTTAATTTCTTTAGCTTAATTTTAAAAATCTGAAGGAAAATGGTTTATAATTTTGTTGTTATAAATTATTATAAGTTATGACCTAAAATAGTTGCACTCAAAGGGAAATTATGTATAAAATTTTTTTAATATATGAGAAATAAAATGGTTTAAAAATCTTTTTATAAATTCTTTTAAATCGGAGCAAAAAATAGAAATAAAACCGTTTGTATTTTGTTTGTATCAGAGGGTTTTTATAAAAATTTTGATGTTTTTAGCCTATTTATGGATTATTTAATTATTAATATAAAATTTTATATAAATTAATTATTTGTAAATTTTGTACATTATTTGATCTATCTGTTTTAATTATATATTTATAATTTTTTATCAGGCTCAAGATCATAATTTTTAATGTTACTAACGAATAGTAAACACTAATTTATTTTATTAAATGGAAAAAATTGTAAGGATCAGCGCTAGAGGGAGTGCACACTTTCGACCCGAACGACCAGGTCATCTTCAGCCTCCTTCTGAACCACCCAACACAAATAACTCATGGTTTTGAAATTAATTATTAAATGTTAAAAAAAAACCAAAAATAAACAAAAAAGTCTTAAAGAAAAAAATAAAAAAAATGTACAAAAAAAAGTGAATTTACCGGGATTCGAACCCGCGGACTTAGAGAAAAAAAAGTATTTGTGACATAGCGCCTAGACAACTGAGCTATTGAAGCTCACACAAAATCATCGTCAATAGAGGTACATATATAAAAGTCTTCGTTCATTAGAGATTTGTTTAGTTTTTATTTAAATGACAAATCTTTGTATGTGTGTTGTTTGTGTATAAAAGGTGGAGATGAAAGAAAAGAATTTTAACACATGGATGTGTTTGTTATGCGTAATATTCAACATTCATATAAAACAAAGGAATTTTACGGAAAAAATTAGAGGTAGTCCTGGTTTTTTGCTAATATCTCAGCCATTTATTAACCGATCTGTCTGATTTTTAATAGCAAACAGAAATGGATCACATGTAACTGAAATAAAAAACAATCAAGTCCTCATCATGTCTGGGTTCTTCGGAAAACCCATTTCAACACACAGACGGACATCGTTAAATCAACTTCGCTCTTCATAAGGACCCAGAATATATATACTTTATAGGGTCTAAGATCAATATTGTAGAAATTACAGACGGAATGACAAACTTATATATACCTTGAAGGGTATAATGAACGAAAAGTATAGAAATGACGCACTTCGTGTTTTTATTTCAGGGCTTAATAAACCCTTATACGATATCCTTTTTTCTACCCGACCAACTAGTATGCAAAATGCTCTGGTTAAGGCAGAGGAGGTCGGGTCCAAGCACGAGCGATATATGTTTGCAATAGAAAAGAGGAAAGTAAGGAAAAAATCAAAACGTTAGGCAATATAGGAATGATAATAAGGGAAACTATCAGGGAAAAATGGAAATAGACATGACAAAAAGCAGAATCTACCTGAGCCTATGGATATTGACCCTTCTCGGCTCAGGTAGAAAACAAATTTTCAGTCTAAAAATACACAAATCAATCACAGAGGTATGTTTCCAACATCGTAGGTCAGCATACGAAAAGACCCGCAGGTTCTGATAGAGGTACTGGTCCTAAGTTAGAAAGGATTAATCACATTGCACATAAGAGCGAGGGAGCATGTGGTTATTCCGAGGCTACCGAAGCTGCAGTACAAGAACTCGATGGGGGCCTTGCCCGCCAGATAGGCCAATCCACGCCAATGATTGTGATTGAAGCTTTAAATTTTGAAGTTTGTGATCTGATTTATTATTTGGGTTTATTGTGAAAGTGGCACAAATTTAGTTTAAACTAAAATACAACGTCGACAATACGTCTAATATAGTCATATTGACAAAAAATATATTATATAGGTTAATCCCATTTTCATCTTCTCTGTGGTAAAGGGTTTCTTCTCCGCTTACCCTGCGTTTACACATGTAACTTATTACTTGTAAGTAGTGTATTCGTATTATCCTCGAAAATGTCGAAAAAATAGCCAAAAGTCTCGCAAGTTGTTTGAGCGTCTACACAGTCAGTTTTGTAAGTTTATTTTTAAAATGTTCTCGGAGGCTAAACATCTTATGAAAATAGCTTTACTTTTAGAGTTGAAAAACTAGAAATTCAAAAGATAGACGTTAATTTATTATATTGAATTATTTTTATTTTAAAAAATATGTGAAAAAATATTTTCATTAACAAATGCATGAAATTTATGTTTGAAAATACGATTGAATTGCGTTGTTGTATGGTTGTGTTCTTTTTTACTTTTAATTGTGTGTTGTTTTCGAGTTTGTTAATTTGTTTTCCAAACACTCAATATAAAATAGACAATCATCAACAAGCAATGACCAAAGGGGAGAAAGGAGATCGTGGATGTTGATGTTGGGTAGCGTCAACCGAAAATACTAAGTATTCTATCCTGCTGGTTCTGTGGAATTTTTCAATTTTTATTCTCTATAATTTACTTATCAAAACTTTCACGTTTCTTTACAATAAAGTAATTTATAAAAAATCACTGCTTGTCATTTTACTGCTTGTCATTTTACTTACAAGCAAATTCTCTTGCAAGTTAAGCTGCAAGTACAAAAATTGTGATTGTGTTACTAAAAAGTGTGAGTGTATAAGTTTTTTGAACTTAAACTTGCGTGTGTAAATGCTGCCTTAAATAGCTCCATAATTTCTCCAGCAAGACCCTACAAAAAATTGCAAAGCGTTCAATTAAAAAGCTCTAAGTTTACAACACTGCCAAATAAAAGGAAACAATTGTATATAAACCGAAATTTTCACAAGTTTTGAGCTAATAAGTAAAAACAATGCATAAACGTAATAAATAAAAAGTAATAAATAAATAATTAAAATAACGGAGGAAAAATTTGCAGCGGTGGCTGTAATTAAAAATTTTTAAACCGGCGCAGAAGTCTTCTTATTTAAATAAAGAATAAAAGAAAAACGGAAGAAGCATGTACCCCCATTTATTTTTTCTTAAATGTCCAAAAATTTTAATTTAAAATATGTTATAATGTGAAATCTCAAAAAAAAAAAATTCTTTAAAATTGCAAAACTCGAAACCTAGAGTGATTCTGGAGGAAATTAATACATCGTTGAAATCTACTCCTGTATAGCTCTCAACGCACAAGCGGTACCCCCATTTATTTTTTCTTAAATGTTCAAAAGTTTTAATTCAAAACAATATCCTTATGTGAAACTTAAAAAAATTTTTTTCTTTGAAATTGCAAAAATTGCGGTACCCTTATTTGTTTTTTTCTAAAAAATCCAAAAATTTTAATCTAAAATAATATGTTTTAATTTGAAAGCTCAAAAAAAAATTTTTCTTTAAAATTGCAAAACTCGAAATCTAGAGTGATTCTGGAGGAGATCAAGACATCGTTGAAATCTAATCCATTATAGCACTCCACAGATAAGCGGTACCCCCATTTATTATTTTTTTAATGTTCAAAAATTTTAATCTAAAATAGTATGTAATTTCAGTCAACAACTGATAGACAATTCGATCGGACGTGTTTAATGGATCCTTTGCCTAATTCTGTTTGTGCTAAGTGTTCTAATAAGCTAAAACCTAATTATATCGCCTGCCACTTATGTAGAGCAAAATTTCATTTTTCGTGCGTCAATATTGATGACAAATTGTGATCAGTTTTTAATAATAATAAAAACATTGCTTTTAATTGCTCAGAATGCTTAAATGTAACATTTAATTTAATTTCCCACATCACTTCTTTATCTAATAAGATGAGAGAACTTAAAAATTATCTACCCAGCAAAAAAAATGGTAGTCATTCTGTGACTATTACTTCTTTCATTGCTTCCTAAGCTTCAGTTGACATTCTTTTATGATTTTTTGGTGTTATTCTAAGGCACATCCAAAAGCATTCAAGTGTTTATATCTCAAATGCAGTGACCTGGATATAAACCCGATGCATATCTTAAAATATCACTCTTCATTACTTCTAAAGCATAAGTTATAGTATATCGTATATTTTTTTGAATCTTAAGCATTTATTCAAATTGAGAAAATAGTTCTGATGAACTTTTTTAATTTTTTTATTAAATCATTTTTTATGTTTTAGTTTAAAATTTTATGAGGGTTAGAATTTATGCAATTTTTATAAAAGTTTTGAAAAATCAAGAAAAACAGATTTTTTTGACTTTTAATTGAAACTAGCTGGCCTGTCATTTGCATTTTTCAGCTTCAAATATTTATGCAATTTTGCATTATGTATTTTATTTAACACTACACAGTAAAATAAAGTGGATGTTATTCTTTACGAATCTCTTTTTCAGAACATCCAAAGAAGTTAATAGTGCAAATTTTTCGATTTGTAAGAAGTCATTTTAAACAACTTCCAAAATGTTGATATTAACCCCTACTAGTAAAAAAAACAATTATTTAGTTGGTCCATAAATGGTTAATTCCTGCAGTCATTAAATGCCTTATTGAAAACATATTTTGCATACCAGTGATATTCACTTTGTCCTGGTCGGAATAATAATTCTTGGCGTGTTCAAAATCACATTTTTAACCTAAAAAAAAGCCACTCCCTACATTTATTTTGTAGTCCTTATATTTAACAACTTCCGTAAACTAATTAAAAAGTCCATCTGCTCATCGATTTTTCATAGCACCGAAACACACTACTTCCTCCCAATGACACGCCAATGTTAAAATCATTAATGATTCACCGAAATTTTCACAACTTCGTGTTCAGTAGATGTAGATAAGAGCTGAGAAAGAAGTAGTTAAACACTACTTCTTTCTCAGCTCTTATTTTGCTGGGTAGTTCCAGTTTTAATTAAGAATTTATCAAAATAATTTTAAAATTGTGTAAAAATTATTTCAAATTGCCCAAAAATGTTTTAAAATTGTGCAAAAATTATTTAAAATTGTTCAAAAATATTTTAAAATTGTCTAAAAATGTTTCAAAATTGTACAACCAGTTTTTAAATTATCCAAAAATATTTTAAAATTTGTCTAAAAATTCATTAAAATTTTTTTAAAATGTTTTTTCACTAATGCAGAATTATTTATTTGTTTTAATAAAGAGTATTTATATATTGCATAAATTTCGCTTCTTTAAACTTATTTTTCTGCATTCTTATGAATTCAGAAAAGAAGTAATGCCTTTGCCATAGTAGTGATGCTTTTATTGCTGGGTATGTAAATATCTCTGTTAATCAATAACTGAGTGAGTTAAAGCAAGTTCGTTGAGAAAAAATAATGAAACAGTAGTTTTCGAAAAATCAAACAATAACAAAAAATCTTACAAAAACAAAAAATCAAACAACAACAAAGAATAGCAGCAATATTCACTATGCAAATGATCTTGATGATGGTGTTATTATTGAAGGTACACAAAATACAACAAACAATCAAGCTACAACTACTGCTCTAATAAGCAATGCTAATAATCAGCATTTTTTCTCTGCTGCTTCATCTGTTTCATCTTTTCCTACTGTTGAGTCTAATTTAGATGATGCTAATATTGACAATGTTAACAATGTCAATACAAAAGATTGGGTAACAGTGCAGAGGCGTAGGCGAATTAAGGGCCCTGTTGTGTTTGGGGTAAAAACTTCAAATGATCTGATAGTTGTTATTAAAAAGAAATGGATTCATATTTAATCCTTTAAGCCAACCGTTTCTACCGACCAAATAATTAATTATGTAGAGAAAAATACTGAAATAAGTAAACAGTATATGGAATGCTACAAATTAGTCAAAAAAGATACTGATATTAATGAGCTTAAGCTAGTTAACTTTAAACTCGGCATTTCTCCATGCTTTTATAATAAAATTATCAATCCTGAGCTTTGGCCGACTGATATAAGGGCTCGACCATTTGTAAATTTTCAAAGAAAGGAAACGCTAACAGGGCAGTGTTAGCCTGTGTTAAATCTGGCTTTAAAATTTGATGTTATTGTAGTAGTGATCTCATTGCTGATCACTGATTTCTTTGATGCTGAATTTTTTGATACAAGGCTTTACAATGTTTATCGCAAAGATAAAAATCCAAATTTAACTGGCTGCTCTAGAGGTGGTGGTGTTCTAGTTGCTGTTAAATCAATTTAAATCATATTTATGTTCTATTAATGACGAAAATGGTTTGCTAGATCAACTTGCTGTTTGTATATTGGGATGTAATGTGTCATTGACATTATGTGTGTCATATATTCCGCCTGAAAGCCCGGATTATCTGTATTCTTTACATATTTCTAATATTTAAAATTTGGATATGAAATTGGCAGTAAGTTCGCATTTGTGTATATTAGTTGATAATACGTTTTTAACACCTTTCAATGTAAATAAGAATCATGAAATTGATTGTGTTGATAGTTTCCTAAGCCTAAATTTAATTAAGATTAATTATATAGCTAATAAATTGAATCGGTTTTTAGACCTGAATTTTGTTCCTCATAATTGTAATTATAAATTGTACAATTGCTTACTGCCAATTTCACCACCAAATGTTCAACATTCTCCTTTAGTTATGGATTTAGATTCATATGCTTTTTTTTTTAAATTCTCTATCTGCAAAATTCTATAATTTTAATTTTAATTTCAACTTATGTCATTTTGATGTGCTGAATTTTATATTTGAATCCTTCCATTGGATGTCCATTTTTTATGGTAAATCAATTACGGTTTGTTATGAAGAATTTTTGAAGAATGTTTTAAGTATTTGTACCGCAAATATTCCTTTTAAAAGAGCTAAGCCTTATAAGCTTCCGTGGTATACAAGTGGCCTTAAGAAACTTAAAAATCTTAGAAATAAATTTCATAAACGCTTTTTTGACTCAGGAGATCCTGACTGTCAAGCTAAATTAATTTATTTTTTTAACTAATTTCTGTATAAACAATTTTTGCTTGGAAAAGAATAGCATTTATCAAATCGAGGAAACAATCATCAGATATTCCATTTACAGTTAACTTTGAACCTTTGTTTAATAATGATGCTGTGTTCTCAGGCTCTGTGTCCACACTTGATATTGGCTATTTAATAGTCTCTGAAGAGGAAATTTTTAACGTTATTTTGCAAATCAAAAATAGCTTTAAATCCGATGCTGATGGTTTATGTGCCCATTTATTGCAAAAATGTGCATCTTCTCTAATGTGCATCTTCTCTAACAATTATTTTTAATTTATCTCTTAGAGAAGGTATTTTTATAGATCGATGGATGTCGGCTTTAATTACACCGGTTTTTAAAGATGGCAAAAAGATGATGTAACTTGTTACAGACCAATTTCCAAGTTGTCTTGCATATCTAAAATTTTTGAGCATGGTCTATATCTAAGAAATAATTTTTTATTACTAAATCATGGATTTCTGCTAATCAGCACGGGTTTTTTCCGGTAGATATACTACAGCAAATTTCGCTGTATTTAGTGAATTTTGTATTTCAGTCTTGGAAAGTGGTGGTAGATGCGATTTATACAGATTTTTCTAAAGCTTTTGATAAAGTTTCTCATGCCATCCTTTTAAAAAAGTTTAATTACTTGGGATTTCACTCAAGTTTTTGAATGTGGTTAAAATCATATTTATCTAGCAGAGTATGCAAAGTAGCCAAGGATATGAGTCTAGGCCTTATATTCAAACATCCGGTCTACCGCAGCAGGGCAGCGTAGTAGGCTATTGTTTACTTTATTCATTAATATTTCGTCCTGCTTTATTAAATCCAAATTTCTTTTATAAGCTGATAATTTGAAAATATTTATTAAAACTGAGTCATTGTGTAATGTTTTTGATTTACAAATTGAATTGGACAACCTTCTTACGTGGATTACTTTCAATAATCTGCACTTAAACCTCTCTAAATGTTTACATATTTATTTTAGTAGATCCTTTAATCCTATTCTGTCTGTATTTAGGATTGGAAATTATACTCTGAAAATAGTAAAATCAACACGTGACCTTGATGTTGTTTTTGATTCTTACATGTCGTTTATACCTCATATTGATTATATTGTTCCCAAAGCTTATAGAATGTTAGCATTTTTGAAAAGAAATTGTTCTGATTACATTACGGATAATTTATAATGCTTTCGTTAGGTCAAAACTGGAATATGCATCAATCATTTGGAGCCCCCATTGTAAAACTCGAATCTCTCGCTTAAAAAGGGTACAGAGAGTTTTTATTAAACTTGCTTTTGATCATTTACAGGTTGGTTGAAAAGTTCCTGCGCTCGAAATGAAAGAATACTGTTTTTGTTACGAAATATATTTTTTTATTCAATATAATCTCCTAGAAGCTCAATACACTTGTTCCAATGATCTTCCAATAATTTTATCCCATCCTTATAATGGTTTTCCGGAAGCTCTGCAAAATAACCGTCTTCGGCTGCTATGGCCTCTTCATTCGACGAAAAATGCTTTCCACGAAGGAATTGTTTGAGATTTCTGAAAAGATAGTAGTGAAATCTGGTGAATACGGTGGATGTTCAAGCAATTCGTACTTTAATTCTTTGAATTTAGCCATCGTCAAAACACTTTTGTGAGCAGGTGCATTGTCTTGATGAAAAATGATTTTTTTCTTCTTTAAACCAGGTCTTTTCTCACGAATTTATTCATCCAGCTGATCCAAAAGGCTGCAGTAATATTCAGAGTTGATTGTTTTACCTTTCTGAAGATAATCAATCAACAAAATTCCTTTTGCAAGCCAAAAAACTAATGCCATAACCTTCTTTGCTGATCGTTGTGACTTCACCTGCTTTGGAGCTGAACAACCAGCTTCAGTCCACTGTAAACGTTCTTGTTTTAATTTAGGATCATGGTGGTAGATCCACGTCTCATCCATTGTTATAAAACGACGCAAGAAGTCGGTTTTATTCGGCTTAAAACACTCCATTTTACGCTGAGAAATTTGTTTTCGATCCAGTTTTTGTTGAATTTTTAATGTGTGCGGCACTAACTTTCCAAACAGTTTTTTCATACGTAATTCTTCCTGTAAAATATGGAGTACTTGTTCGTCTGAGATGCCTGTGGCATTAGCAATTTCACGCTTAGTCAAACTTGGATCTTCACTAACCATATTATGTACCTGCTCAATGATTTCTGCTGTGGTTGCAGTTTTTGGTCGTCCTTCGCGTGGATCGTCTTTAAGGCTGGTACGACCACGTTTGAATTCACCAGCCCAAAATTCGCGGTGCGTTTTGAAGGTGAGGACTCCTTATACACTTCTAACAATTGTTCATAAATTTCCTTTGATTTTAAACCCTTCAAAACAAAGAATCTAATGATTGCACGATATTCAATTTTTTCCATATTAAAAAAAATCAATGACACGTCAACTTCAAATGGCTTGTAATCAAAGAAAGAATTGACAGAATGACTTGCAACTTTGCATGTTATACAACTTGAGACAGTTATACCAACTTGAGAAAAAAAAGTTTGGAGCTATAATTGCCATCTCTTGGTGAGCGCAGGAACTTTTCAACTAACCTGTAATTAACTATTAACTTATCGATCAAGATGTTTTTTTTCTAGGTTTGCCAACTTTGGAATATCGCAGGGAATTACAGTCCGCAATCTTTGTTTTTGACATAATTAATGGTGCAATAGACTGCCCTGATTTGCTTTCATTAATTCCGTTTTATGTTCCACCAAGAAATTTAAGATACATTAACATCTTTAATATTTCACCTCACCGTACTTAATTTGCTCTTAATAGTACCTTAACTAATAATTTCATTCATTTAAATTGCAATCAACATAAATTTACAGAAAATGCTAAAACCACATATAGAATTCTGTACATAAAATAATAACTTTAAATTATTTCCCACATCAGTTTTAGAATAATTGATAATTTTGTATTAATACCATAATGTACATATTAATAATCAAGATGTTATTTTATAATTCTAATCAAATCAGAGTCTGAAAGGAAAGTTTTGTTTCCCCTTTTTAAACTTTAAAATATATGTTTTCCCCTGAGCATGGACAAACTCATTAATGAGGCACATTTTATATATTTCATCAGGGACGTGGTAACAATGGGGTTCAAAGGGTGAAAAGCTTCCCTATTAAACTTGGTTTGTAGGTTCCTCCACAGGTGTAGACATCAGCTAAGACGGAATTTTTTTAAATTCTATGGGGAGAGGCAAAAAGGAGAATTCTCCCCCCAAAGACCTGATATTTGACATATGTGTTACATACGGGCTAACTCATTGATAAGCTATATTTTAGTATTTTCGCCAGTATGTGGTAAAAATGGAAGCTCAAAAGGTGACAATTCTTTCTATTTACGGCCTGCCTAAACCGCTAGAGCTAGGAAGTTTCAACTTGAAACTTTATATACCTGTTCCTTTGAGTATGGACTAACTACTGACAAGACCGGATTTTTAGAAATTTATACGAAGATTAGGAATGTTTTCTATTTGGCGGTCTTCTTTTGACTAAAAACATGGAAATAATCCATATTTCACCTGGGGATCATTTTCATCTGGGGACTCTAAAATGCTAGTTTGTCATATTTATTTTTTCCTAAAGATGCTACATAATGGAGTAGCGAAATATTGAAAAATAAATAATATGTTTTTGTAAAAACGAACCTTAAGCTCAAAAAAAAAAAATAATAAATTAGTTATCAATAAAATAAAAAAGGCTAAATAAAAGATAGAAATGAGTAACAGCTAAACTTTATAACGAAAAGTACTTTTCGAGACACATGCCTACCACAGTTTATAAAATTTTGTTTCATGGGATTATTTGTTTTGTTTAATGGAAACTCTTCAACCCAATATGCTATCAAAAGAATCACAAGAGAAAAGAAATAAAGATTCTTTCGTAAGCACAACAAGAAAATGGTATTGATGATTATTTAAACAATTTTTCTTTCTAGCTTATCAGTGCGGGGGTCATTGGTTCGATTCCCACCAGAGGTTCTGTTCTATTTACGCTACAACGAGTAGATAGCCTTCGTTACTAGGGTATTAGGATATAATTTGGAATTATATGATTAATACAAATAAACAAAAAAATATATTTTTTTTAATTTATTCTCGACTTAAAAATATATCTTGTAATTTACCAATTTTTTTCTTTATCAGACTAAATTACATTGTGTACCATGACGTAACAATACCAGGTGGAATTAAGGGTGTGAAGATACTTAGGTTAAATAAGTTTCACAACTATTGTGAATGATATAAATAAAAAGCAATAAGTAGTGTGGCCAACTTTTTTGTTGCCTTGTCAGGGAAATGATCAGGAAAATTGTGATAAGGAACGACAAAGAATAAATTAAAGACCAGAATTTCAGGACATAAATCAGACCAAAAACATGGAAATATTAATTCGGAAAAGACCGCATTGTCATTTCATTGTTCTATATTAAATCACCATCCTAACTTTGAAAATGTTTCAATATTAAGAACAGAAAATAATTATAAAAAACGTTATATGTTAGAAATGTTAGAAATCATTAATACACCTTTGACACAGAGAATGAACTTTAAGGCTGATACAGAAAATTTAGCTCAGAATTATAGATATTTAATTAGTAAAAAATTAGGAAGCTTAAATGTATAGATATGTTTTTAATAACTATAATAATTCAATTTCATAATGTTATTTTATTTTATAAACAACATTTATTATGTTAAATTTATAAACCAAAGTATTGAACCAATATGAAAATATTTTTTACGAGCTTTAGCAGGAAAATGTTTATAAAATTACCACTTCTATTTGTTTAAATGTTAATTTAATTTTTAAAAAATTTAATTTATCACCCCAATTCTAAATAACAATTCCCTGGGAGTTTTTTCCCTATTCCCTGTTCCCTTATTCTAAATAAAATCTCCCCGGGAAATTTTTCTCTTTTCCCTTTTCCCTTATTCTAAACGAACTTCGAAAACGGGAAACTCTTCCCCGGGAAAAAAGTAGGTATTACGAATGTCAATAAAAGGGAGAATGTGATCAGAACTTTTGAGAATAATTCCGCCAAAAAATTGCAAGGGAGTGTTGCGAAAAAATGTAAGTATTTTATATTTTTATAAACAATGGTAATATATCAGCATTTTAAATTTGTTTAATTGTTTATTATTATGGCATTATTGTTATTTTCGGGTCAAAAACAACAAATAAAAAACAAATGGATATTCTTTTGAGCACTATGGAATCTAACCCTGGTATTGCACGCGGCATGTACAAAGGGAGCAAAGAGGAGCTAAACCGGGAATGGCGCAATTTGGAGGCGGAATTGAATTCAGCAGGGCCACCATCAAAAAGTGTTACTGAGTGGAAGAAGGTATGTATAACAAAATTCGTCGCTTACAATGGACACAAATGTTAAAAGTGCAAAACGTTTTTCAGGTATGGTGCGACCAGAAGAAGTATGTGCGGCACAAGGCGGCGCAGAACCTTAAAAACACAAAAGGAACTGGTGGAGGCCCCAATATGGAACTAAGGTTTTCCTCCAACGAAGAGGCAATATACCATTTAATTGGTATGAAGGAGTCTGTCGAAGGTGTGGCCAAAACTTTTGGATTAGGCTCTTCCATTACCGCCTCTTCTATGGAACGTGATGAAAATGTTCCACCTTCATTGCTGGAGGATTTATTGGCAGACGATGACATTGATGTGTGCAATGTGCACGAAAGTGTCAAAGTTAATGACCAACAGCCACCGGCGAAAAAAATAAAACGGGCACAGATTGCATTGTCCTCACACATCTCTCCTACTGACGCCCTTGCAGAGGAGATTTGTATACAGAAAAAGATGCTGGAAGCAATAAAAGACCTGCAGCAAAATACCAAAAAAAAATTATCGCTCTATTGACCGGCTGCATGACGTATTAAAAAAACAATTAGAAGAGCAAAAGCGGCTTAATAATTTAAAGATGGAAGCATTAGAGGAGCAAAAGCGGCACAATAACGTGATGGAAAAATTGAGGCTTAGGGAAGTAGAAGATAAAATAGAGAAGAACCGTAGACTGCTGGAACAATGTAAAAATTAAATAGTTTTGTAGTTTTAAGATTTATATTTTGTTTTTTCTTTTTACTGTCATTTTTTTTTAACTTGTGCTGTGAACATGAAATAATTTTGTAGTTTTAAGACTTATATTTTGTTTTTTGTTTTTTATTTTTATTGTGCTGTGAATATGCAATAGTTTTGTAGTTTTAAGATTTATGTTTTATTATATTATATTTTGTTTTTTCTTTTTATTGTTGAATTGTTTTTTAAGTTGTTTTTTAATAAAATGTAAAAATGTTTTTTATAAATTATTGCCAATATTGTTTCTAATATTTTGGACAAGGGACAAATATTGGGGTGAGGCTAAGGACACCACAGCACTCCCTTGTGTGGCAAAACAGTCTGGAATTTGTAAATCATTTACATCAGTAGTGCATTTATAATAAATGCACATGTTATGCAATGCACAACAAACATTTGTTATTTTGGCTGCCTTTTTTGGAGCGTAGTGCAGCTCTCTAGCACCAAGAAGGCACCTCCATCTATTTTTCAACACGCCATTGGTGCGTTCAACTACATTGCGGCTCTTCGAATGGACTTCGTTGAATTTCATTTCAACCGACCCGTCCTCTGGAGATCTGTGAGGGGTTATAAGCCACGGTTCCAGAGGATATCCTGCGTCTCCTATTTAAAAAAAAAACAGTTAATGCATGAATATTTACGTTGTTGTTTAAAACATTACCAAGAAGCCAATAATTGCTGCTTCCTCTGAGATACTCTTGTTCAAGATGAGCTCGTATGTCGCTGGAATTCCAAATAAACGAATCATGACACGCACCAGGATGGGAGGCATCAACGTACTTAATCCTTAGCTCATCATCACAGACCTATAAATATTTTTCATTTTTGATTTAAAATTAGTTATTGATTATTCCGATGAGAGTTCTATAAAGCATATTTTCAAAAATAGAAAATCCTTACCAGCATTACATTCAAACTGTAGTACCCCTTCCTGTTGTAGTACAAGTGTTTATTGTTGGAAGGGGCAATAATACGGATATGCGTCCCGTCAACGCATCCTATAACGCTAGGAATGCCATGCTTTACATACATTGATAAAGCTATTTTTCGTTTTTCCTCATCCGTTCTGCAGAAAATAATCCACCTTGGGCATAGATGCTCTTCAAATATATTTATAACTTCCGTCAGAACTTTGCTCAGGGTACATTGGGCCACAGACACGTCGCAATCTTTCCCAATACCCGTTTGGTACCCACCTTCGGCAAAGAAACGTAAAGCTGCACTTAATTTCACGAGGGGGGATATTGCGAACGACTTATGGTTTGGCTGAATGTGCGCCGTTAACACATCTAACAAATATTTAAATGCCGGTTTGTTCACCCTATAATACTTTTCAAACCTTTGAAAAGTAAAATTCTCATTAATAAAATGAACAAATAAATATTAAAATAGTTTCTTTATGTACTTACAAAGTTTGCGGCAATTCAAGTGGGTTGCTGGCATCACGTAACTTTCTTCTTGCCATCCTTTGCTCCATTGTGTCCTGCTGCTGCTCTTCTGCTTCAGCTACCATCAGAAACGCTACACTGAACATTTTTATTACTTTTTTTTAATTAAAAAAGTTTTATTTTTTACTTTTATAATGTTTTTCACAAAAATTTGCAATATTTCACAATATTTTTCACATAAATTTGCAATCAAAACAAAACAGCTCAAGAAAAACAGCTGACTTCGAATATTCGAAATTCCCTCTCCCTTACTATTCTTTTCCCCGTCTGTTTAGAATAGGAGGATTTTATTCTCGGGAAAAATAATTCCCCGGGAATAAAATTCCCTGGGAATATTTAGAATCGAGCTGTATATTTAAATGTTAAATATTTTTTATATTTAAATGTTAAATATTATTTTGTTTGTCAACTTTTTTATAATTATTAAAATTTTGTTTTCCTGAAGATGCTAACAAATTCTTAGCGAAATATCGAAAATAAAATAAGAAATTTTATAAAAAAAAAGATCTTTAGCTTAAAAAAATTTAATATTAATATTAAAATAAGATCGAATAAAGTTATATAATTTTCAAGTAAATTCTTAATTTAAAATTTAACTCAAATAGGCTTAAAATGAGGTGAGGAAAAGAAATATAAAGCATTGAGTTGTATGAGAGTTGGCTCGCCCCACGTATTATTCCACACACAAAAAAAAATTCATACTATTTATGAATATTTTATGAAAATTTGCCAATGTACTAATTTAAGAACTTTTTCATAAACTCAGGTTGTATTTATGAACAGCTCATTAAAAAAAAATACTGGGAAACTTTGTGTACTCGTTTATTATGAAATGGTTCTTAAAATGTCTGTAGATGTACGTATCATTTATGAAAAAGTACTTAAAAAATTTGCCAATGTACAAAATCTTATTATTAAGGAACGAGTGCATAAATACATATAATACTGGGAATTTAGTTAGGAAATAATTCATATTATAAATAAATTTTAAGAACCTATTCATATATGCTATGAAACTCTCAATAACATAAATCAAAATGCTTTGTGTATGAATTTGAATTTAAAGTAAAAAAAAAATTGTTAAAATTAGATAAAACAAATATGAAAACAATAAAATATGATATATAATATGAAGTATTTCATAATATTTTGTATTTCTAAACCCGTTCTTAAAACATATGAACATGTTTCTATAATGTATGTCCGCCGTCAACGAATAACGTAGGGATATTGTAGAAACATTTTTAAGTTATGAAATTTTCATAATATTTAAGAATTAAGACTTATTAAAAATGATTTTTTTCTTTATGAACAAAGTTCACAATAATTATGATCGAATTTATAAAAACAACACTGGGAAGTTAGGAACACTTCATAAATAGTAAGTAAGCTTCATATATAATATGAACCTTTAAAATTATGAACAATTTTCATAAATAATTATGAATTTAATTTTTTTGTGTGTGTGGGTGCACACAAATTCGATCATAATTGTTATGAACTTTGTTCATAAAGAAAAATCATATTTAATTTGTCTTAATTCTTAAATATTATGAAAATGTCATAACTTAAAAATGTTTCTACAATTTCCCTACGTTATTCGATGACGGCGGACATACATAATAGAAACATGTTCATATGTTTTAAGAACGGATTCAGAATTACACAATATTATGAAATACTTTATATTATATATCATATTTTATTGTTTTCATATTTGTTTTAGCTTATTTAAATTTTTTCTTTAACTTTGAATTCAAATTCATACACAAAGCATTTTGATTTACGTTGTGGAGAGTTTCCTCATTAAATTCCTAGTATTATATGTACTTATGCACTCGTTCCTTAATAATAAGATTTTGTACATTGGCAAATTTTTTAAGTACTTTTTCATAAATAATAAGTACATCTACAGATATTTTAAGAATAATTTCATAATAAACGAGTACACAAAGTTGCCCAGTATTTGTTTAATGAGCTGTTCATAAATAAAACCTGAGTTTATGAAAAAGTTCTTAAATTAGTACATTGGCAAATTTTCATAATATATTCATAAATAGTATGAATTTGTTTTTTGTGTGCAATAGACTCGAAGCTTAAAAATGTTATTAAAATATGCAGAAAAACTTGCTTATATACGTTAAGAAGAATCTGGGGTTGCATAGAAGGTGTCACGCCATCTTTTCCATTTCCGCCCATATTTCACTCAGTGTTTAATGAATTGCTATAAGTTATTGCACACAATTTTGTTCGAAAATGTTCTGTATGAGCATAGGAATATCACGTTTAAATTTAATGAAATGTGACACGCCTTATTTTCTAATCTCGCCCACATTTTAAACAGAGCTTAAGAATTTTGTTGAAAAACGACGTGACAACGTCTTCTCATTTACATGAAACAGAAATTGAGCTATATTGCTGGTTGTAATGTATGTGATACGCCCTTTCATCCTATCGCGCCCACTTTTGGGTAATTGACTAAAAATGTTGCAATTCACCATGCAAAATTTCGCTTCAATACGTTTTACAGGAGCAAAAATAAATAAATTTAAAATATTTGATTGTTTGAGAGATCCCACGCCTACTGCTTCTATGACGCCTACATTTGGTGCAGAGTTAAAAAACATTATTAGAAAATTGTGGTAAAAATTTTGTTCAAATATGTGTCACAGGATCCGATAAAAAAATTTAATGCTTAAGAATTTTGTTAAAAAACGCCGTGACAACCTCTGCTCTAATAGTCGCCCTCGAAGTCGAGCTATATTGTACTGTTTGTGTCACGCTCTTTCGTTCTATCGCGCCCATTTTTTGGTTAGTGCTTAAAAATGTTGTTGCAATTTACTATACCAAATTTCTCTTCAATACGTTTTACAGGACCAAAAATAAATAAATTTTAAAAATTTGTGTGTTTCGGAGATGCCTCCCACATTTGATGCAGAGTTAAAAATCATTATTATAAAATTTGGGTAAAAATTTTGCTCAAATATGTATGACAGGAGCCGATAAATAGCAATAAAAAATGTTTGGTTGTATAGCAGTTTCCACGCCACAGAGAAGGTTGCAGGTTCGGTCCCCAGCAAAGTAATATATATGAGTTTCTATATCTCATACGAAACGCATTAATTAGTAAGAAGAATTTTCTGTGTTAATTCTCTAAAATACAATTTAAAAAAAAAATAAAAAATATAGAAAAAAATTAAATAAAAAAAAAAAAATACAAAAGAAATAAAAAATAAAAAAAAATTAAAAAATATAAGAAAAATAAAAAAATATAAAAAAATAGTTAAAACATGGTAGGTGCCACTCCCAAATTAAAATGGCCTATAGTAATTTCCTGGGGTAGGTGCAATATGGTAAAAAAATATATAAAAAGAAATAAAAACAGAGAAAAAAAAATAAAAAACAAGAAATTTAAAAATTCAGGTTACATGGGAAGTGTCACTTTCCTTTGTTTAATCCCGATTTAATATGGCCTATAGTAATTTCAATAAAAAAACAATTAAAAAAATTGGAAAAATATAACAAAACAACAAATTTAAAAATTTAGGTTACATGGGAGGTGCCACTCTCCTATGTCCAATACCAATTTGGACGAATATGGTAAAAAAATTTCAGAAAAATCGGTTCGGCCGTTTGGGTCTGATGATGCAACAAAATAGACAGACATACAGAGAGACAGACAGGGAAACTGACAGACAGACGCATACCCATTCCCTAAAGGGTATCCTCGGGCGATAACGGGAATAACGACCCCACGGACCCTAGTTGTGGCAGGCATGGAGAGCATAACAAAATGGTGCTTGTGCTCAGAGAAGTCCTGTGATAGGGCGAGTGGATACAACCCTAAACCATGGTTTTCCTAGTCAATATCCAGGGGTTGGTCTTTAATTGACAACCCTGTGATTGTCCACTAGGGGTGACGAAATGGTTCCCGCCGAGAGGCTTAAGGCCAAGTTTAGTACGGTCTTGATTATGGTAGTACTGGAACGACTATTTTGAATTGATGAACCCTAAGCCGACAGCTGTGGCATTCTATAACCTTGGTAAGTGGAAGTGAAATTCCGCTGAAATGGCATATGGGCTAATGTCTCAGCTGCCTCCGTCCCGTTAAAACTTGGCGAATCTCAAAGTTCGCTCGAATTTTGTCACTTGGGTTGGTGTTACAGGCTCGGATGAGAATTTCCCGACTAACATAAACCTGGGTCTTGTAAACCCATTGCATGGCCTCCCTGCATGCATAGATAGCCATGGGGTCTAGACGTGACTGCAAGCTATGAGTTTTAAAATTCACAACAACAACAACATGAACCGAAAAAGGGAGAAAGAGATGAAGGAAGATAAAGAGAACAGCGAACGCCAAACCCAGTACAACTGGCAGCTCCAAGGGAACTATAACTTTTAAAGCGGAAAAGGAAACCCACAACTCTTAGCCCAAATGGAAACAAATCAAAGAAGATCAAGTAAGAGCGGCTAAATTCGGCTATGCCGAATCTTATATACCCTTCACCATGGTGGGGGAAAAACTGAAGTTTATATATGGACATATATGGAATGGACAGATTTATATACGGACGCCTTTAAGAGGAAATTAACCATTTAGTTTGGTGATAAAACTTGGACTCGGGAAGATTTATGGATCCCGAAAATATGTATTTAAAAAAATGTAACTACTTTCAGCAAATATGTTCTACTCAGGGACCGAAAATAACAGTTATTTTTAAAATTTAAAATCAAAAAGTCAGGTGGATATAATTTGTCTATCAGATATTTGAATACAGCATATTGATGCTGTTATGCTAAGGAATAATAAACTTAAAAGACTTTAATTTTTTTGACTTTTATCAAAAAGTCACTTTATAATAATTATTTTTTGACCGATATTTTTTTGGTCAAAAATAAAAGTTAAAATTTGACTTTTATTTTTTAAGTCAAAAATAAAAGTTAAAATTTGACTTTTATTTTTTAAGTAAGAAATATAAGTTAAAATTTGACTTTTATTTTTTAAGTCAAAAATTAAAGTTAAAATTTGACTTATATTTTTTAAGTCAGAAATAAAAGTTAATATTTGACTTTTGTTCCTATTGAAAGCAGATGTTAAAAAAGTTAAATAAAATTTTAAATAATAATTAACACAGTTTTTATTTTTAGAATTATAAGTACATGTTGTATTTGTATTAAAACAAAAAGAAAAAAATTATAATAGAGTACATATGTATACAAAAACGTTTATTGGCTATAAAGTTAAGGAGTTGGTGTTTTGCATATTTTGCTCTGAAAATACAAATTACATTTAATTTCCTTTTCAATATTAAATTGTTCACTCTTTCATTGCAATGACTCAGAATTCAATTTCACCATTAATATAGCAGCCGAGTTCTGTTCAGACAAATTGTAGCGCAAGTCGCTGAGAACAATCTTAAGTGCTGAAAACGCGCGTTCTACACTAACATGTGTCGCAAGTACTTGATGAATAATACATGAAACCATGTAACCAACTTTGGTTAGAAATAACCAAAACAACAACACTGTCATCGATCTTATTTTTCTTATATTTCCATTACATTGTTATTATTATGGCATAATCAATTTTTTTTCTGACTTAAAAAATAAAAGTCAAATTTTAACTTTTATTTTTGACTTAAAAAATAAAAGTCAAATTTTAACTTTTATTTTTGACCGAAAAAATAAAAGTCAGATTTTAACTTTTATTTTTGACTTAAAAAATAAAAGTCAAATTTTAACTTTTATTTTTGACCGAAAAAATAAAAGTCAGATTTTAACTTTTATTTTTGACTTAAAAAATAAAAGTCAATTTTTAACTTTTATTTTCGACCGAAAAAATAAAAGTCAAATTTTAACTTTTATTTCTGACCGAAAGAATAAAAGTTAAAAAATAACTATTATATTTTGACTTTTTTGAAAAAAGTCGTAACTGTTACGGTCACTGTTTCTACTAAAGATTTTCGATCTTTGGATATATAAGACGTATCCATAGGTCATATTACAGCTCTAAAATTTTAGTTTTTATAAAAATTTTGATGTTTTTAACCCATTTATGGAGTATTTAATTACGGTCTTACCGCTCTCAAGATATAAATTAATCTATTTTGTACCACGCCCAATTCAAGGATTCCGCCCACATTTGGTCAGATGTTGTGTATTGATAACCAAGATACTTGCACCTTATTTGAAAATTTTTCCTCTTTCCGTTCTCCAATTATACAAAAAAGCTGACCGACATCGTTAAGCCAACTGTGCTGGACGTATTTGTTATGTTAAAAAAAATAACAAAAAAAGTCTTAAGAAAATCAAAAAAAAAAAAGTGTTAAAATATATAAAAATAAAAAAAGTTAAATAGACGGGGCTCGATCGCGCGAGTTACGTCCCCCAAACATAATTAGAATAAGTATGTTCATATACTGGTGAAATTCCAAAGCATCAACAAAAGAATATGATACTTTTGAATTTTACTTGTATGAAAAATTATGGGAACATACAAAAGTGCTGACTTAGCGTCTGTGTTTTGTTGTTCCCATGACAACATTAGCTTGTAAGAGAATTTATTTGTAGTTTAAGTTCAGTCTTAAGATTCGTTTCGGGAAATAAAGATCAAACTCTTAAGAGTATACATTTTTGTTTGTTTTTTCCTTCTGCTCCTAAGAGCAGAGTACTATTGTAGATTACTCGCGACTAAAAGAAAAAAAGTATTTGTGACAAAGCGCTTAGGCCACTGAGCCATTGAAGGACATAAGCAAATGTCGTTAATAGAAGCAAATAAAGAGTTCTTGTTTGAAATAGATTTGTTTGGGTTTTATTTAAATGACAAACCTTTGTATGTAAAAAAAATCCAATTTGATTTTTTTGACAAGAAAAACAGCCTGGTGGTAATCTGGAACCAAAGGAAGGAAAATCCACAACGAAATAAACACAAATTGAAATTTCTTTGTTTTTATTATAGTGAAGTACAAAATACTTTCCTTTATTTTTTCTCAATTTTTTTACACAATTTTTAAATAAAACTTAGGGATTTTTGGCGCGAGCAAAACAAAAACTTCTTTTTCTAAGGAAAATTAAATCGAGAGTGATGAAAAACAAAATGAAAACCTATTCGTTAAGTTTACGAAAAAACTTCAAAAGAAAATAAATGATGACACCAGAGCCATCTGGCGGGGAAAAAATAGTCCACAGATATGCCATTACACCCATATTTTAGGGTTGCCATCAAACTGTCTTACAGTGTTGAACATCCCGGCCGCCTTGCAGTACTGCAAAATAAGATCGCTCTCCAACTCGCATCTAAGAAAAGCAAGAAGAAAAGAAAGAAAAAAAAAACAAAAAAAACTGATAAATATTTTATAATCCATGGGATTCAGATTTATTCCATCGACTCCATCATGTACAATTTGATTCATAAAAGTTAAAAATCGCCAGCAGCAAAAACCCAGGAGCCACCAGTCGATCAAAGTAAATAATAGGAGGAAAAAACATTATGGAGAACATGATCCAGAAATTATGTATCCAAAAATGGTTAACTGCGCCAATGGTTTACCAAAAGTGCCTCCAAACACACCATTACGAATTATGCGGCTATAAGCATCTACACCAAGAATTAGGTTTGCGGGTGCCGCTAAGTGGAATTGCGGATCTGCCAATTGCACGCCAGGAAATTCTTCAATTATCTTGGCATTTAAGGATTTTAAAGGCGTCATCACCCGAAACTTCCTCCGCACTTCCGCTTAAATTTCCACTGTCACACCTACGCCGTGATTACCACGCAGCTTCAGCAGACACATCTCTTTGTTTCCCACACGAACCGTATTAGCTGCCAATCGACGAACCACCTCCTCAGACATCACCGAGCATTCGTACCGTGGATCAATCACTGACCTTTCAAAAATGTATCGCTCCCTAGAGACGATTTTAACCACTGCCGTTGGCTTCTAAAATATCGTTCACTTATGTGATACGTGGGCAACGAAGCGATATCTCGGTTTTGATAACGTTTCCTTTGTGCAGGAGTTCGATAGTTCCTAGAAGTGCTAGGAACTAGAGCATTAGACGTACTAGGTATCTCTTGCACCAGATCATTGGACGAACTAGGTCCACTGGCCGTTTTTTTTTTGACGAACTGGGTCCCTTTTTTGAGTGTTTGGACGAACTGGGTCCTTTTCTCGAGCATTTGGACGAACTGGGTCCTTTTTTCGGATGGTCGGATGAACTAGGTCCTTTTTTTGGTTTATGCAGAAGAGAGTGATGCATATCACCGCATTTCTTACACTTGCCCGTGCCCTCACATGAACGCAAGGTATGATCGTGGCTCAAACACCCCGCACAATATTTAAATAATGAAATTAGTTCATCCTCTCTTCATAATCTGCATGAAGAAACCTCTTACAAAATCGAATAGGATGGTCTCTCAAGCAGACACGGCAAACCACCTTTGGCGTGGTGCGACGACCTTCGGCGTTCCGCCTAGTGGTCTTTTTGAAAATTTCTTCACAATAATCATCCTCAGGCGATGATTTAGAAGCCTGTGGGGGTTCTTCTAAAGCCCGAAATTTCTCCAATTGCCTATACAAGCCCACTTCGGCAAAAAACGAAACACACGTTGTAAAGGCATTTTGAATCATATCAGGTAGAGGCCCAGTCAAAATCCAGCCGAAAATTGTCTCCTGGGCTATGAAGTTTCCTAAAATATTCCTGTTAACCCCATTAAGCATAATTCTCGAATAGATGTCTCCCCCAATCAAAAGATCGACCTGGCTACTCTTTGCGAAATTGGGGTCCGCCAGTTCTACATCTATTAAGGAATTCAAACGAGAGACATCTACAGTATGGCCAGGCAATTTTCCAGTCAGCTAGGTAAAACCAAACTTTCCACTTCCAATTTAAGCTGACTATTAATCGGATAACCTTAAATAAAGGAACACTGCTTTTGGACAGAACCAGCAAGCGCATTATTCAGACCGGAAACCATAGCATTTATCCTCCCAATCGGCAGATTAAGTCTCCACTGCAATTTTTCTGAAACAAATGTGGCCTGAGAGCCTGAATCAATCAAAGCTCTGGCTGAAAAAACTTCTCCTCGGGAAACTATATTGACGACTGCCGTACTCAGAAGAATCTGCTTTGAAGTAGCAGCAAAACAATTATGTATAGCCTGACTTGTTGATGGTTCATCGGCCACAACATCAATTGAAGCCGAGTTACTTACGTCCCTATGCAACAGAGAATTGTGCTTGAGTTTACAAGTAAAACACGAAATTTTATTTTGACAATTGCTCGCTCTATGTCCATCATTCAAACAATTAATGCAAAGATTATGATTTTTTACCACTAAATATCTTTCCGTGAGATTCATTTTCACAAATTTGGGACAAACCATTAATTAATGCTCCTTAGAACACAACACGCAACCTTTTTTCGAAACCTTTGCGTGATATGTTCTAACCTTTTTCCTTGAAAAAGGCTTGTTGCCAGGGTTTGAAAAATTTCCCAAATCAGACTTCCCAGTCCAAGTTGATGGTTCGGAACTACGAATATCCGAAACGGTTTCCAGAGATTGAAATCGAGAGGTCAAAAAATCGCGTCCCAATTAGAGATATCAATTTCGTGCACCTTTAGTGCCGATTTTGAATTATTAATATCCCGCTGCAATCGCTTTATCTCAGTTGCAGATTCAGATTTAACTGAAACTAAATGAAATAAAATCTTTAGTTGACTATTCACTAAAATTCTTTTATTTTCATATCTATCCCTCAAATTATTCCAGGCATCTTGAAACCCTTGATTGCCTCACCGCAAATAAAAAAGTTGTTCAACAGCAGACAAATTCGAACTCTTGATATACACCGCAGTGAACATATCTCTAAAAGAGGGCCAGGATTGATAATCCCCCTCAAAAATCTCCATAGTACATGGTGGTAGCTTCATCTGGTGGGTTTGACTTGGGCCTTCACCCGCATTAGAACCTGATGGGACATGCTGAGTGGAAGACATAACCGAACTATTTAAAAAAGTTTGAGATAATTCACCCATTTGAGCCGCAAGCGTAATATAACCCGACCTACAGTCCTTAAAAATCCTGTCAGCCTTTTCGCAATCCCCTTCAAAATCCTCTTCCATATTGTTGGTTGCAAATTCTTCGTAAGAGGACTTAACCTTACTCCATAAGGATTAAAATTTCTCTTTCTGAAGCTCAACCGTAAAATATGTACGACTTTCTGGAGCTTCTTGATTATATTGCTTCTCAAAATCAAGGAACATTTTAGCAGTCTTCTCAAATTTTACTAATTTCGCTGATTTAGGCATGTTTACAATCAAAACCAAAATTTCCAAAAATTGAATTCAAAAAACAAAAAAATTGAACACCAAATTGTTCAAAAAAAAAATTAACTTTGTAAACTCAACTAACTCTCAGCAGAAATTGCGAAAAAAAACGGATTAATAACTCGAACTGTGTTATCAACAAAATGGGTCTCCAACAAACTTGAGAAAAGTTATTCAAAAAATTTCACTAGTTAACAAAAAACAAATTTTTCACTTTCCTGAAAATTTTGTTAAGATATTCAATAGTCGAAAAGGCCTATTACCAATGAAATGTCCAATAAAAGTTTAGAAACAAATATAAAATCGCAAAAAAATTAAAATTCTGAGAGAAAAAAAATCCGATCTCAAAAAAATAATTTCAATCTATTTATTGAACCGTAATTTCACCCACTAATCCAAAAAATAAAATTAAAATTTTTTAAGATTTTCAAAATTTTCTTTAAAGTGTGCGAGACTTTCCACTGTACCCAACATGCATACAAACTCATTTGTTTATTTTGCAAAAATATTTTTCAATTTCTTCTCTCCACTCACTTTATATCACAATTTAATTTTTTTACTTTTAATAATGTTCCAAACAACTTTAAATTATCTTTAATAAATTTTAATGAATAATTAAAATGGAAAGAAACAAAGGGATGGAAGGCAGTGAACACTAAATTTTTATGTATTTCTTTTGTGTTTCACTTTGTATAATACCACTAAAACTTTTTATAATTTAGTATATTAAAAATAAAACTTTCAATAATTTATCTTCTTGTTCTTTAAAGTCACTTTGTATATTTTAATATTTTGTTAAAATAAAAAGAAAAAAGGCACAGAAAAAAAATCAACACAATGGAAAAAACATAAACAACCAGATTGGCAGTATATGATAATAGTGGTAGAGTGGTAGCAACAGTTGATCATGTATATGGTGAATAATGGTAATGACAGTTGATAAAATAGAGTTGCCAGTTCAAACTATATAAAATTATATTTATGTTTCAATGTGAAAACAGCGTTGTCTCTTTTTTGTATTTTCTTTTATACAAAGGAGTAGATAAAGTTAACACTATTTATACCTCAATTTTCCTTACAATAAAAATAAATAGTGGAAACTTTTTAAGAGGATTTCTCAACAATTAAATCACTTGTACTTCACCTTAACTGTGGGATTTTTCCGGCAACAAAACAGTTCCAGATAGATACCAATCCGGCTCGAAGGACCAATAAAAAAATTAGATTTGATTTTTTTGACAACAACAAAAACAGCCTGGTGGTAATCTGGAACCAAAGGAAGGAAAATCCACAACGAAATAAACACAAAATAAAATTTCTTTATTTTTATTATAGTGAAGTACAAAATACTTTCCTTTATTTTTTCTCAATTTTTTTGAACAATTTTTAAATAAAACTTAGGGATTTTTGGCGCGAGCAAACCAAAAACTTTTTTTTCTAAGGAAAATTAAATCGAGAGTGATAAAAAACAAAATGAAAACCTATTCGCTAAGTTTACGAAAAAACTTCAAAAGAAAATAAATGATGACACCAGAGCCATCTGGCGGTAAGAAATTAGTCCACAGATTTGCCATTACACCGATATTTTAGGGTTGCCATCAAAATGTCTTACAGAGTTGAACAGTATGGATTTGTTTTTTGTGTATACAAGGTGAAGAGGTGAAAGACAAAAAGTTCAACAAATAAAATAAAAACAACAACAATCATAATGCCAATCAGTGCTGTCATATTTTTTTTTTAAAAATCTTTTTAGTTCTAAAAAAAGCTTTTTTCGACCCAAAAAATATTTTTTTACAAATCGTTAAAAGTTTTCACTAGAACTGCATGTGTTTTATTTCTACAAAAACGTTTAATTGAGCTGGTAAATTTGCATTTGGGATATTATTTCGCCTTTTTAAAAAATGTTTTTAATTTCTTTAACTTAATTTTAAAAATTTTAAGGAAAATAGTTTATAAAAATTTGTTTTATAAATTATTATCAGTTATGACCTAAAATAGTTTCACTCAAAAAGGAATTATGTATAAAGATTTATTAATATATGAGAAATAAAATGTTTTAAAAATCTTTTTATAAATGCTTTTAAATCGGAGCAAAAAATAGAAAGAAAACCGTTTGTATTTTGATGTTTTTAGCCTATTTATATATTATTTAATTATTAATATAAAAATTTATTTAAATTAATTATTAAAATGTTAAAAAAAACAAAAAAAAGTTGAATTGACTCGTGTAGGATTCGAACCCGCGCCTTAGAGAAAAAAAAAGTATTTGTGACATACCGTTTAGACAACTGAGCTATTAAGGTCATGTGGAATCATCGTTAATAGAATTAAATAAACAGTTTTCGTTCAATAGGGATTTGTTTGGTTTTTATTTAAATGACAAATCTTTGTATAGATTTGTTGTTTGTATATAAAAGAATTTCAACAAATTGATGTTTTTGTTATGCGTAATATTCAACATACATATAAAAACAAAGGGATTTTACGGAAAAAATTAGAGGTAGTCCTGGTTTTTTGCTAATATCTCATCCATTTATCAACCGATCTGGCTGATTTTTAATAGCAAACAGAAATGGATCACATGTAACAGAAATATATAACAATCAAGTCCTCATCATGTCTGGGGTCTTCGGAAAACCCATTTCAACACAAAGACGGACAGACGGACATCGTTAAATCAACTTCGCTCTTAATAAGGACCCAGAATATATACACTTTATAGGGTCTAAGATCAATATTGTAGAAATTACAAACGGAATGACAAACTTATATACCCTAGTGAAGACGGTCAATAGTATCCTTAAATCCAGTGTGGCAAGTGTGTCTGCAGCTGGGAACAAGTCCTTGGCACAGTCGCTGAAGTCCGTGCTTTGACGCAAGAGGTAGTTATCGAAATTAAGGCTGCAAGAAAGACGTTTTTGAGGCTCTTGTAAACAATTCTGAGAAATTCTTATTGGATGGGTTTTTTATCGAGTACGGGAAAAGATAATACCAAGGGGATGCTACAAATGCGGTTAGGAGTGATCATGTAACAGGAGCAGTTGTCTGTCCCAACTACGTGAAAGCGTTGTGAGAGTTCAGATCATAGTTATGAGAGTCTTCCAGTTGAATTTAAACCACTGCGAAGCAGCCCAGGAGATATTGAAACATAGTGTTCGGGAATTGAATATAGATATAGCCCTAATCAGTGAGCCTTACTCTATTTATAATTCAAGGGCGGGCGACGCCACTAACACATCAGCTATTTGGTCCCTCAATAGGAGGATACTGCAAAATACGATGACAACTGAGAAAGGCGGCTTTGTTCGTGCTACAGCCTCGGGAATATTTATATACAGTCTCGGGAATATTTATATATTTTATATTGGAAGCTTAACACCAGACGCTATTGGAAAAACCCCAGTGCTGATAGCTGGAGACTTTAATGATTGGGCTAAGGAATGGGGCTGTCCAAGAACAAATACAAGAGGCAGAGTTCAATTGGAGTCACTCGCTGTGCTTGACTTGGTGCTAATGAACTCTGGAAGTGAGCAAACTTTAGGGAAGTTCAGTAATAGATATTGCATTTGCCAGTGCTAATATCGCAAACCGAATTAATTGGTTTATATGTGACAGGTACACACACAGCGATCATAATGCTATTGTGATGGAGGTAACTTATACAGTACCGACTCCAGCAAACATAGTGGGCTGGAAGACCAACACTTTAGACAAGGAAATGTTTGATCTGCATACTAAAACATGCATCTGAAGGGTTCACCAGATAATATAGCGGAACAGTTAATTGGCGAAATTACCCAAGCGTGCAATGCTTCCATGACGAAAAGGAAACACGGAATGTATAAGCCACCGGTATACTGGTGGAATGAGGAAATTGCTCAACTTAAAAAGAACTATATACAAGCTAGACGAAGATATGTAACAACACGTGGTAAACAGGGGAATGATCTACATCACGAGGTGCTAAAAGCCAAAAAGAGGGACCTTAAAATGGCAATTTCGCTGAAGTAAAAGAAAGTGTTTCTTGAACATATGCGACGAAGTTGAGAACAATGCATTGGGAATGGCGTAAAAACTCGCAACGAAAAAGTTTAATAGCCTGTTCCTCGAAACTAATCGAACGAAAGCAAGTCACTCGAAATCAAATAATTTGGGTTTCTCTATTTCGAAAACCTTCGATCGTCTTTACTTACGTGTGTCCATTTTTGCTTCTTACGCATTTACAAATCACAGCGACGCCAGATCATATATTTTGAGCGTTTATTACAACTTCCTTTAAAAGTACTAAAAATACTACAAAACTGTTTAAGGATAAAAACAACCCTATTTAAATGTGATCAACTGTATAGGACAAATGAAATAAAAAATAACAATAAACAAATCTATTTTTATTTTAGAAAGTGTTTATTTGTGAAATTTTTTGTTTTGGATTGGTTGTAGGTGGGATTGTTTTAAGAAGGGCTTTTCTGTTACCTGTTGTCTGTTCGGTGTAGTCACTGCTACAGCCTTGTTAGCTCTTGTAAAAAAAATGTAAATATGAGCTGCTTGGGACAAACCAAAGCCACAGACAAAAATGTAAACACAATTTTCTTTTACCACTCAGCAAAAGCGTAATAGGGGGTGAAACGGAGTTAAGTTTTCTGGTCAAATTTCCCTCCTCTCCGCAAATTTGTTTGCTCCGAACACCGGAGTCCCTCTGGCAAAATCAGGCTTTTCTTCCATATAAAATACAAGCATCTTCGGCTGGACCATTGTTGAATTTTTTAACCTAAAATTTAAAGTTCTTAATAAACTATAAATATTTGTATTATTTTGTACATACCCTTTGTTATCCATTGCTTTTTTACTTTATTTTGTTTTTAAAAATATCAAATATATATTCACTCAACAAAAAAATAGCAAGTGACTGATTTTGACATTTGCGTTCGCACTGTTCGAAAGAGAGAAACCAAACTTTGTATGAAAACAGTTGCTCGATAGGATAGTGAAGCACCTCTTCCCCCAACAAGATGTGACATCTGAGGAAAATTACATTCCTTGCAGCATTTAGTAACCATGAAATACTACAGGCTGTATCTAGATTCCAGGACGGTAAAGCTCCAGGACTTGATGGCATTTCGAATGCCGTGCTAAGAGGTTGCCAAATGTTGTCCGGACCAACTACTGCGTCTAATCAACACCTGTCTACAATGCGGATCTTTTCCAACAATATGGAAAAGACAAAAACTTGTAATACTACCAAAGGATAAGAAACCACTGGAAGACCGGTCTTCTTATCGTCTACTTTGCATGATAGATAATTGCGGGAAATTATTGGAGAGTGTTATATGCAGAAGATTAGAGGAAAGTATATAAGCAACAGGAGGATTATACGAATTTAGCGATGGAGGAATGGTTCCAAGGAATATTGCGTGGTCGTAACATTAGATGTTAGGAATGCCTTTAATTCAGCTAATTGGGATAATATTGTAATTGCTTTAAACCTCCTGAATATACCGCGGTGTTTAGTGGCTATAATCGAGGATTACTTCCGAAATAGAGTCCTAGTGTATGATACTGATGAGGGAATGAAGAAATACAGAATAACAGAAGAAGTGACACAAGGGTCTGTACTGGGGCCGCTGTTGTGGAACGTTATGTATGAGGGTGGGTAAATAAGTCCGTGACTTTTTAAATGAAACACAGTTTTTTTTTTTTTGCAAAAAAAAAAAAATTTTTCAACATAATCTTCTTTTAGCTCAATACACTTAGTCCAACGTTTCTCCAATTTTTGTATCCCTTCCAAAAAATAGGATTTTTCGAGGTCCATAAAATAGGCAGTTGTTTGATCAGTAATTTCATCGTTGGAGCTAAATCTCTTTTCACCGAGCCATTTCTTGAGGTTTGGAAATAGGAAATAGTCACTGGGGGCTAAATCCGGAGAATAAGGCCAATGAGGGGAGCAATTCGTAGTCTACTTCATGGATTTTTGTCATGGAAACTAAGCTTTCATTCGATTCCGTTGTAAGTAAGCGCGGCAGCCATATTGCGGAAAGCTTTCTCATACCCATGTGATCGTTCAAAATTGAAACCGCTGAGCCATGTGAGATGCCTATGTCTTCCATAATCTATCGCACATTCAATCTCTGATCGGCCAACAGCATATCGTGATTTTTTTTCAATTGTTTTGGGTGTAGAGACGTCAACTGGGCGTCCAGAACGTTCGGTATATTCGTGCTTGTAAGCCCACAATGAAAGTCAGTAAACCAATTTTTTACCATTGAAATCGATGGTGCAGAGTCCCCATAGTATTTATCAAGATTTTCCTTGGATTGATTGACAGTTTTTTCGCATAATGTTTTATGAGCACTTGAAATTCACTTTTTTCCATTTAAAAAAAAACCAAGAGGTTGTATGTTTTGAACAGATGTTAAACGCAAAGTAAATGACGGAACTTGCTCAAAATTTTACAGTAGTCTATTAACATGTGGTGCTTTATGAGAGCAGTGTTGCATTTCATATAACTACGAGGAAAGTTCGAAAAGTCACGGACTTAATGATCCACCCTAGTATGATGGAGTACTAAGGCTAAATCTTTCAGAGAATGTGAAAACTGTTGGTTTGGCGGACGATATAGCACTTGTATGTAATAGTAGCATTTACGTGGTTGAACTCAATGGGGCTTGCTCTGGATGAGCTTAAGACGGAGGCTCTATTGATCAGTAGCCGCAAGGGCAAGAAGTATATAACCCTGTGTCGTGTTGTGCCTAATACTAAGTCCTAAGTATCTGAAGAGAAAGAAAGGCACCAATGTGGTCGGAGTCCACAAGGTTCAGGACTTCTAGTATGTTCAGCATTTCTAGTATGTTGTGCATACAGAACCGTCTCGGATGAGGCGGCATTTGTCATGGCCGGTATGATACCCATTGACCTGATGGCTATGGAATCAGGGTTAATATGGGCATCAGCGGGTGCGTTTTATGATGCAGGTACCCGTGGTACGGCGAAGGCACTAAGTATTGCCAAATGGCAAGCACGGTGGTTGTAATCTACGAAGGGAAGGTGGACGCACTCAGTGATATCGGTCTCTGGCTCGGGAGGGCCCATGGTAATCTGAACTACTATTTGACCCAATTTTTGAGCAGACATAGTTGTTTTAGGCATACTTATACCGTTATGGACATGATAGTTCTCCGTTTTGTCCGTATTGTGGCGGTGATGTGGAGGAAGATCCCGGACAAGTTTTCTTCATTTGTCCACGATTTAGTTTGGGACAAGGCTAGAGCAGTTTGTAGGAAGTAGTTTCTGTCCCGGAAATGTAGTCCTCGCTTGATAACTGGGAGTATGTGTGTAATTTTGTGAAGTTGGTTCTTGTGGAACTTCGTAGACAAAAGGAGATCCGATAGTTGATATATTGCAGGTTTATACCTTTCCCGCCCTGTGAGGAAACACTTTTACGGTGGTTCCGCAGGGGCTGTTGGGCATGTGTTTCGAGGTTGTTTTAGCGTATTAATGTCTCGCACGTAGTCTTTTAATGTTTTTTTACCTAATAAAAAGAAAGATAGACACATACACAGAAAGGCAGACAGACACAGTCAGACAAACAAACAAACAAACAGACAGACACAGACAGACACAGAATAATGCCAAATTGCGGAGGTCCCAGGTCATATATAAGGAGGCTTATAAACAGTGTGGTACATTCCCAACTACTTTATGCTGCACCAATAATTTCCAGGGTGATGAGCATAAGGGCATGAATGAGAGAATTGCAGAAGCGACAGAGGATAAGTGACCTTCGTATCATATCGGCGTACCGTATCAACAGGTATGGCGTTAGTACTTGCAGGACTACCACCAATATCCTTACTGGTACTAGAAAAAGAGGAGATTTACAAAGGAACAAAACTTTTAAGATGCCCAATGGAGAAAAAACTAAAAAATAGTCGAAATAATGGAATACGCAAGAAACACAAAATAGCAAGAGCAGTGGAATCTGGATGAAAACGGGAGATGGACGTATAGGCTAATCCCCGATATTAAAGTTTGGATCGAAAGGAATCATGGTAGCATTGTTTCCGAACCTCCTGGCCTAAGTGTAGGAAGGAGGACATAGGAACCGTCCTGATGAAATGCTGAAGCGGTTCCGGGGTGGAGTTATCGTGGGGCAACTAGGTCATAGCGCGCTACACTACTTTAAAAAAGGAAGGAAGACAGACAGACAGTGGGACAGACAAAATGGTTTATATTAATAAGATAAATACAAAATTTATATTTAATACCGAATTTACATTATGCTCGAAATCAACTTAAAATTAGATAATAAAGATTAATAAATTAGATAATAAAGATTAATAAAAATTTGGGACTTCAAATAGATTTCCCACACAAAATAAAATCCAATTTAACGTGAGATTTCACTTAATCAAAATGAAATCTAATACATTTGGATACTTTATATAGACTTTGTAGAATACAACTTTGAATTTGTAGATAAAACGTAATTGTGGTTGGCAACGCTAGCATTTTGACAACTGTTTGACTGTAATGAAAGCACAAAAACACGTGGTTACTTACATAATATTCTTGTATGTGTGCACAAAACAAGTTAATACAATATACATACTAAGGGTGTGTGCGAACAGGCTAAATTGAGACTAAACTAATATATTTTTGAAATAAAAGTTGGTAACGCAATTTAGAGCACATATTTTGTGAACTAAATTATTTGGAAGCCTAAACTAAATGTTTTGTCAATTTTTGAAAACTTAAATACTTTGTGTTTCAAATCATTTTATAATTGTGTTTCTTTAAATTCGCATAAGAAGCTGTCGCAAAAGATGAATATTTTTAAAATTCTGTAATGTCAAGTTGGGATTCCGCACACTTTACCCTAAATTTTTGAAAGCAGAACGTATGATAGAAGAATTATATTTAATAAAAACCCAGAGCTTCTGGAAGAATTATAAACTATTATTCGAAACACCCAAGAAGAATCATAATTAATACAGCAAAGAATCTAAAATTTCACGAAAAAATATAGAAAAGATTAAAAATATTTTAAACAATAATAATTACCCAATTCAACTAACATGTAATTTAATAAGGCAATATAAGACCAGAAATAATTTTAACACAAGAAACGTTATTGAACCTAAAATTTATAAATCTCTAACTTATGTTCCTCTTATATCTGAAAGGTTAGAAAGATCAAAAATTTATGATAATAGGAAATACTATATATTTAGCACATAAAACATATAACACATTAAGTAGACTATTTAGCATAACAAATAGAATACAGAATAGAAGACAGAATAGATAAATCGGAAATGTCAAATTTAGTTTATAAAATACCGTGTAATGGTAATAATAGTTAAAACTGTAATAAGGTATACATAGTGTTTAAGCGCAAAAGGATTATGCCTTTTTTAATTTTTCAGTATACCCTTTTTTTCTATGTTATTGTATTTTCTCTTTGTTTTTCCTTTTTTTGTAACTTGCCTTTGTTTGTTTAGTGTTTAAGTTATTCATTCGTTGTTATACCTCCAGAGAGTACGGTACGTAGAAAATTTTTAAACCCCCAAAATAAAACTGAATTTAAAACTAATTAATTTTGTTTTATTTTTCCTAAATTTTCTGAGGAAAAATTTCGAGAAAAACATTTTTGGTCCTTTGAACTGGATATTAAGCCCCCGAGAACCTCGAAATATTCCTCACGAAAATATTTCTTTTTAGAACCCCCGGCTTTGAAGCTGAGGAAACCCCCCGAGCAGTCATAATAAGTATTGTTTTGAATTTTATATATATACGTTTTTTTTTTTTTTTTGAATTTTAAAGTGAAAATCAGTGCAGTGTAATAATATAAAAGTGAACCCTAATATAAATAAAGAAAACAAAAGTTCATACATACATAAACAACATACATTAACAAGTTACAAACAAAACCCCTGCTAAAAAAAATAAAAAAAACCGTTTAATATCGAGAAAAATCATAAGAAAACCGTATTCTAGTGAAACATTTTGTTTTTCGGTATTTATTTTTTTTTTATTTATTTCATTTGGTTTTTAATTTTTCCTTTATTGCCCTATTTCAAATCCAATTGGAAGTGTTTTTTTTATTGCTGTTAACCAAGCTTTACACATTTTTTTTACCAACAGTACAAAGCAACAGATGATAATTTTTACTCAATAATAATAGTGTCAAAACGCAATAAATTAAACATCGGGATAAGTGTTTGTGAAGTTTCTTTTTTTAAAAAAAGAGGTAAAAAATATATATCTTTTGTTTGTTAACTAAAAAAGTGCGTGGAATAATTAGTGTTTATAAATAAATACAAACTAGTTGCACCACTATTTACCCAGTGTATGTTGTTGGTTTTTGTTTTTTTTTTTCTTATATTGTTACACACACAAAACTAGTATTGTACATTTTTTATTCTAACGAATAAACCGGGTAATTAAAAAATTTATTGATAAAGTGTAAATTGTACTCAATTTTCCCCATAAACGCGATTAATTAGTAAATTGGTGTTTCTTTTTGCTAAAATTATATATGATTTTTTTTAAATTTTCGAATATTTACTGATTAATTGATAGATTAATTACTCGTTTTTTACCCGTTGGTGATTACCCGTGTTATTGTGCAACATTAGTGTATATTTTATATTTTTATCATCGAAAGTGTTTTTCCCACTGTAAAAAACTGGTGTTCAATTGTTTTCAAATAACGATTTTGAATTTTAATCGTAGGTTTAAACCGGTTTTTTCAGGATTTTTGGTCCGAAAAAAAAAAAGAACAATTGTTTTTGAGTAGTAGGAAATTGGGGACTCATATTGATTTAATTGCTTTTTCATAAGGAGCCAACTTGATTTAATTGCTTTTTCATAAGGAGCCAACTTGATTTAATTGCTTTTTCATAAGGAGCCAACTTGATTTAATTGCTTTTTCATAAGGAGCCAACTTGATTTAATTGCTTTTTCATAAGGAGCCAACTTGATTTAATTGCTTTTTCATAAGGAGCCAACTTGATTTAATTGCTTTTTCATAAGGAGCCAACTTGATTTAATTGCATTTTCATAAGGAGCCAACTTGATTTAATTGCTTTTTCATAAGGAGCCAACTTGATTTAATTGCTTTTTCATAAGGAGCCAACTTGATTTAATTGCCCTTCATTTTTGATGTTGACACAAAATGGTTTAATTGCCTTCATTTTAGCTGAGGACTCATATTGATTTAATTGCCTTCTAGTGTGGCCGTCGGTTGTATGCTTATAAAAAGGGTTGTACTACAAAATTTTTATGATCAAGTGAAAGTCATTGATCTACATATTTGTTTTTGATCTTTTTGAAATTATGTGGTTAGTGTGGCCGTCGGTTAATTCTTTTTTATCTCTTGTTATACCCTCCACCATATATGGTGAGGGTATATATCAGTTTGTCATTCCGTTTGTAACATGTCGAAATATAGGTTTAAGACCCCATAAAGTATATATATTCGTGATCCTTATGCAATTTTAAGTCGATTTAGCGATGTCTGTCCGTCTGTCTGTCTGTCTGTCTGTCTGTCCGTCTGTCTGTCTGTCTGTCTGTCTGTCTGTCTGTCTGTCCGTCTGTCTGTCTGTATGTCCGTCTGTCTGTCTGTCTGTTGAAATGGCGATCACGACGCGAAGACGCAAGCGGGGGTGCCTATTTTTACCCAGATTATTGAACATCCTCCCGAGCAGTTTGGTATTTAAATTACATAAATTGACAAAACATATTCATATTACAGTTCATGCAAAATTAAGTATATGCGTATATCATCTTCAGCCCCTATGGTGGAGGGTATTCAAAGATTCGGCACAGCCGAATTTAGCCTTTTTTACTTGTGTTTTTTTTTTCTATTCTTTGGTGGCATATACATTCTACCGTCGGTTGTTTGCTTATAATGTAAAAGTGGTGGTTATACAAAAATTGTCATGTGCATGATTGGCTAGGTGTTAAGTAACGAGGGTCTTTGTTGTTAGTGTTGTCGTCGGTCAATTCTTTTTATCTCTTGTGTGTGTTTTTTTTTTTCTATTCTTTGGTGGCATATACATTCTACCGTCGGTTCTTTGCTTGCAATGTAAAAGTGGTGGTTATACAAAATTTTTCTTGTTCGTGATTGGCTAGGTGTTATGTGACAAGGATCTTTTTTGAAATTATATAGGGTAGCGTTGCCGTCGGTCAATTCTTTTTATCTCTTGTTTTTTTTTTTTCTATTCTTTGGTGGTCATTGATCTACATATTTGTTTTTGTATTAAGAGGAAATTTGCATTAAGTGAAAGTCATTGATCTACATATTTGTTTTTTGTATTAATAGGAAATTTCCATTTTTTCTTTCTTGTGTTTATGTTCTATTTTTGTTTTTATTTTTTTTTGTGTTTGGTATATACATTCTACATATAAATGTACAAGTAGGTCATAAATTAATTATTTATTAATGTGACATTTTCATTAATCTACAAATTTTTATGTTTTAATGAAATTCGAATCTGTTTGTTTGTTTGTTCGGTTTTGTTTCTTGTAATAAAGCGGTAATTGGAATCTGGTAGTGTTTTGTTTGTTTGTTTAGTTGAGTATAATAAAAAACAAAACTAAAAATTTGTTTTACATGTATTTGGTTTTATTTTACTTTCTTTTTAAATAATTCTTAAATTAAAATCTCATTAAATATTTCTTATAAATTTAAATACGTATAATATAATAATTTCGGTTACTTTTTTTTATTTAATTAAAAATTTAGATGTTTATGATAGAGATTTATAAGATCGTTGACTGAATTTTCTCTAAATTTATAGATGATGCAACTATATGTATCAGGTCCTTCAGTACATCTGTCGTCAGACCATATGCAATCCTCAAAATGCTCTCCATGCACTGAATTAAGAATTCTTTTATTCTCATATAATTCGAAATAATCAGCGTTCTTTAAAAAGAAGTGCAAATCTTCTAGACATATAAACTCCTTATATTCATTAAGGAATTCTACAATTTGTTCCCGCATTGACACCTTAATCGTCTGAGTCGTTCTTTCTGTCTGAATCCAGAAATTATTATTATTTATTGAACCCTCCGCATTTATAATGTGTATTTTTAAACTATTTGACAATACTATGAAAATAAAGTGAGCAATTTATTGTACATTTCACAATATTTTGAAATAAAGAGTGAAGAATTAATCCGTCTTTGAAAAAAAAAGAGAAAACAAATTTATTCCTCTTTTCATTTAGTCCATGCAATTTATTGTAGTAATTTTAATATATATATATAACAAGAAGTTAATTTAAAATATAATTCATGTGAAAGTTTTATTCTTAACAAAGTCTTCAAAGAAACAACAACCATGACCTCAACAACAAACCAATTCTCCATATTAAAGATATGGAGGATCTTAAATTATACATAATATTGAAAGCAATTAAAATGCAAACGAAATATGGGGAAAGTATCCAGATTGAGGGAGAAAATTGTGTCATCTTTCTGCCAAAAAGATTTAATGCTATAACTGATGATGAGATAAAGGAGTTATCATCTGGCAATTACTTCATCAAAAAATTACCTACAGTAGACGATAAACACTTGCGGTTAGAGTTGGAGTTATTTGATATAAATGAATATATTGTTCCTGAAAGTGGGAAATATCCGCTTTGGAGATGAAATTGTAAATTTGTATTAAACAACGAGAAATAAAAATATTAAAATACATTAAAAAACAAAAAAAAAAATGCGTTTTTATTTATTAATAATTTCATACAAAAATTTCAGGCATAAGTGACCACAATTAAATGAATTATATTTTTGATGTCTTCTATAATTGTACACTATATTTGAGCCCAAATATGCTACTAATTCAAGTGGTGGCTGCAAATTTCCAAAACTATCAAAGTACTCCTTATGATCTTTATTTTTGTAGTATGCTACCCAATGAGTGCCTGCTCCAATTGAGGAATCCAGATTAACAATGCCACATTCTATTCGTCGAGGATTTTGGGGAGTGAATCTCTCATAAAAATACCTCTAAAGTGTGGAATATGTGTGGTAAACTTAATCAAATCGATATCAGTAAGTGGTCTTGTGGGGAGCATCTTAATTAGTTTTTTGACATTTCATCGAATACAAGACCATACCCCTTCTTATATGGTTTAAGATAAAGACCCTTTCCCATTGCTATAGCCTACATTTTCTTATTATGTCTAGTAGCCTCTTCGAGTTGTTTCTTAGCATCTTTTGCAGTATTAATAGCTTTAACAATAGCTGCTCCACCAGATGACAGACCACCTAAGGTCCCTAAAGCAGTTAGTATTGGCACTAATGGTAAGAACCCTCCAACTTTCGGTACATTGATAATGCGAGGTATAACAACTTTTGATTTTTTTCCTTTCAGCGATTTATTTAAAACTTTACGAGCAATTGTAATTGCGTCGTTTATATCTTAAGGTTTTTCTTTCTTTAAAGTTGCCGTAGCCATTCGTATTGCTGTGCCAAAAATTTTCTTTCCAAATTTAATTTTTGACTTTAGACCCATGCCGAGTTTGACTTTAGCCTTCATGGCGTTAGTTATAAAATATGAGTTTGTTTTTTCTCCAATAGTGCTGTCTTTCGATAAAACTCGTTCCCAGGCTCGATTTTCAAGTATTTTATCTGCTTGGTGTCGCTTACTGATTTCCTTATTTTGAGAGTAAGCAATATCGTGCTCTCTGCAAGCAGCATCCAACGGATTTATCCCCTTATCACCCCTCTTTAAACGTTTTGCTAGCTTAGTACCTGGTCCACAAAATTCATAACCCGGTAAATGAAGTTCAAATGGTAGAGAATTTATTACTCTATCTACTAATCCACTCCCAGTGACAGAATGCATATGATTGATAATTCTATGATATTGTTAGACCTATTTATATAATCTGGAAACTAATTAAAAGGGAAATTTAAAACTTTGGTTTTAGTTGTTAAAATGCGGTTGACCAAACAACATAAAAATATAGTTGTTAGGAATGTTGATTCCTCAACAAGTACAGATAAGAGAAGAAAACACAGTTCTCTATTGCCAAATTCTATAAGAGCACTTATAGTGGGACCTTCGAACTGTGGAAAGACTAATGTAATGATTAGTTTGATTGAAAGTCCTAATGGATTAAAATTCGAAAACATCTATTTATATTCGAAATCATTATTTCAACCTAAATATGAGTACTTAAATAAACTCGTATCAACGATTAAAGGAATGGGTTATTTTACATTTTCTAACAATGAAAGTGTTATTCCACCAGATGAAGCTAAAAATAACTCAATAATTATATTTGATGACGTTGCATGTGAAAATCAAAATAATATACGTGCATACTTTTGTATGGGTCGTCACAAAAATGTGGATTCATTTTACTTGTGTCAAACTTATACCCGAATACCTAAACATTTGATCGAGATAATGCCAATATGATTATAATGTTTAAGCAGGATGAAATGAATATGAAACACGTCTATAGTGATCATGTTGGAACGGATATGTCCTTTGAACAATTTCGTAAAATATGTCAAGAATGTTGGAGAGAAAACTATGGATTTTTAACAATATGTAAAGATGATATCTTAAATGCTGGTCGATATAGAAAGACATTTAATGTTTTCATTGAAATATAAGGATGTTGGAATAATATGATGATATTAGTAAAGTTTGACCTCTTGAATCGATAGGATTAACAAATTAAAAACATTTAAATAATTACATCCTTTTATGAATTCAGCTGATTCCAAATAAGCTTGCTACATTTTATGGTCTGTTTCTGATCTATTCCTGGTCTGTTGCTGATCTATTCCTGGTCTGTTCCTCATCTATTCCTGGTCTGTTGCTGATCTATTCCTGGTCTGTTTCTGATCTATTCCTGGTCTGTTCCTGGTCTGTTTGACCTATTTCTGCTCTGTTGCTGATCTATTCCTGGTCTGTTGCTGATCTATTCCTGGTCTGTTGCTGATCCATTCCTGGTCTGTTTCTGATCTATTCCTGGTCTGTTTCTGATCTGTTCCTGGTCTGTTTCTGACCTATTCCTGATCTGTTGCTGATCTATTCCTGGTCTGTTGCTGATCTATTCCTGGTCTGTTTCTGATCTATTCCTGGTCTGTTGCTGATCTATTCCTGGTCTGTTTCTGATCTATTCCTGGTCTGTTTCTGATCTATTTCTGGTCTGTTTCGGATCTATTTCTGCTCTGTTGCTGATCTATTCCTGGTCTGATATGACTGAGGTGTTGGAGGAACTGGTCAAGGTAAGAAATGCTTTGAAGAAGAAATTTCGAAGCATAAAAATGGGTGAAGCTAATACTCATGAAAGACTACAAAAAACATTTAAGCCCATAACTAACCCGCTGAAAGAATTTATAAATAATTCTTCTAAAGAAAAGAGAATTTCTAAAGATGAAAAAGAAGAAATTAAAAATGAAATAAAAAATGAAATAGAAAATGAGACGAGTTTATCGTTTAGAAAATTACCAATGAAACTGGGGACAAGTACCCCAAAGAAAGATTTTACGAGTGATGAATACAAAACAATTGATGAAAATGATGATGATATTTACTATCAAACTGAATCCCCCGTTGATGTTACAAACGATACAATAATAAACTCACTCGATTTATCGCATGGTCCTCACAAAGATTCGAATGGTGAGTGGAAATTTGGGAATAGCAATGAAAGGCATTGATGATTTATGGCAAGCAGATCTAGTTGAAATGGGTAATTATTCATCGGATAACAAGGACTATCGTTATCTGCTAACGGTCATTGATACGTTTTCAAAATATGCTTGGGCAGCACCTCTCAAATCTAAAAGTTCATCGGATGTTTGCAAAGCAATGGAAAATATATTGAATTTGGGTCGTGTGCCAAAAAATTTACATACTGATGATGGCAAGGAATTCTTTAATAAAAACTTTAGTAAATTGATGAAAAAGCATAATATTAATCACTACTCAACGTATAGTGTAATGAAAGCGTCTATTGTTGAACGATTCAATAGAACTCTTAAAGGTATGATGTGGAAGGAATTTAGCTACAACGGATCATATCATTGGATTGATTTATATAAAGATTTAATTGATGAGTAAAATCACAAGATTCATCGTACCATAAAAATGGCACCCATTAATGTCAATTCTACGAATGAGAAAATGTTACTAGACACAGTGTATAATCACTTGAAAATGTACAAAATCTCAAAATTTCATGTTGGAGATTCGGTACGCATCAGCAAATATAAGCATATTTTTTAAAAGGGATACACACCTAACTGGACAACAGAAATTTTTAAAATCAAATCTATAAACAACACTTATCCAGCAACAAATATTTTGGTGGATTACGAGGGAAATAGAATTAAAGGTACCTTCTATGATGAAGAACTCTCAAAAACTCGACTGCCTAATACATATCTTGTTGAAAAAGTTATTAAAACTAAAGATAATAAAGTATTCGTGAAATGGTTGGGTTTTTCAAATCAGCATAATTCTTGGATAAATAAAAATGATATTTTGTAATGTGTGTGTGTGTGTGTGATTACTTTTACGACTATAAAATTAAGTATAAAAGGATTAAATGTTTTCTCCACTTTTTTAGTTGAATAAAAAACTTTAGCTTGATAATACATTATATTTATATATTAGCAGGAGGAGAATGGATAAGATTTTTAAGAGCTCTGAGATTAAATATGAAAAACTAAAGTATTGTAATTATTGTGGTAGTAATGATCACAATGAAAATAAATGCAATCAGAAGAAAGATAATAATAAAGTTAATAAATGAATCTTCTGGAAAGAATGTTAAAATTGATATATATATATATATATATATATATATATATATATATATATATATATATATATATATATATATATATATATATATATATATATATATATATGTATATACTACATGTACTTTAAGTATTGATATAAAATTATCTAAAATAAAGAAAAAAGCAACCCTTTAAAAAAAACAATATTTTGTTTTATTTCCTACATTAGCCATTTGGTAAGCAAAATGTCAATTACACTAACATTGAGCGGAAACTCCTCAAATTTATCAGCAAATTACTTTCCTCCAATAAATTTAAACGGCGATTACGAGTGTGCTCTCATAGATTTTCACACATACAACAGCATACCAAATGTGGACAAATACAATAATTTGTTTCACATTGGTAGTAAAATTATTACAATACCTATTGGATCCTATGAGCTGAATGATATTGTCGATTTCATAAAGGGGGAATATGAGAAAGATGGGTTGGGGAAGAAGAAAATTATTATAGAAGCTAATAACAATACAATGCAAGTCAAATTGTATAGTTCCGAAGATTCGATATACTTTAACAAGAAGAATTCGATAGGAAAATTGTTTGGTTTCAATTAGAATGTCCTCTCTCCTAATGTCCCCCATTTCTCAGATCTACCAGTAAATATTTTTAAGGTAAATCTCTTGCGGATAGAATGTAATATTGTGGTAAATACATATATAAACAATTCTCATGCACATACATTACACGAATTTGCAATAAATGTTCCACCTGGCTATAAAATGGATGAAATACCTACAAATCTCATCTATTTGCCAGTGAATTCCAAAGAAGTAAGTTCACTAACACTACGGATAGTTGATCAAGACGGTGATTTAATTAATTTTCGAGGAGAAGAAATTACTATTCGATTGCATTTAAGGCCAAGAAAATAATGATAATTTACAACAAAGAAATTCTCTCAAATAGCATTCCTTATACTACATTGTTATCCCCAAAATCCATATTATTGCCATCAGTCAAACCAAAATTAGCGTCCACGCTGTTCTCTTTTTCACATTCAGCCAACAATTTAACAGAATCAAATAGAAATTTTCTCAAATCATTGAATTTCCAATTGAAGAAGCAACACCAAAGAGAATGAGATCAATAATTAATGTTTTGGATAAACCCTTATCGGATGAAAGCATTATAAAAAAAGATTATCACACTTATACTCCATACTTGCAATCATTTAAAAATAACGATGAAATAAGAATATCAATACAAAATCAGGATTTGTATGTTTTGCCGAGTGAAAGTTTTATTTACATTGAAGGTTTTGTAGAAGAAGAAAGCGGCGATAGTAAAAAAGTGGTAGCATCTTCTGTTTTCAGATTGAAAAATAATTTTGTTGCTCATCTATTTGATGAAATTCGTTATGAGCTAAATGGCATTGAAATTGATCGCACAAGACACCTAGGAGTTTCAACTAATATTAAAAATTATGTTTCTTTGATGGCAACGGACGGTGCTCTCATGGAAAATGCTGCTTGGAGTAAAGTAGATGACCTAAATGTAATAAATGGACACTTTAACTTTTATGTACCATTAAAAATATTATTGGGATTTGCTGAAGACTTTAATAAAATTATTTTAAATTCCAAACATGAATTGATATTACTTCGTAGCAAAAGTGATGATGATCTCATATATTCAACAGCATCTGTTCAAAAACCAAAAATTACTATTAAGAATATTTCATGGAGGATACCACATGTACAGCTTTCTGACTTGAGTAAAATAAATATGATAAAAATTATACAAAATGGAACAAATTTACCAATAGCATTCCGCAGTTGGGACTGTCATTTTAATCCTCAATTATCAAGCGGAACTAATCACATTTGGAATGTTAAATTATCTGCAAATAGGGAACGACCTCGCTTCGTTTTGATAGCATTCCTGCGTGAGAATAAATTTATTAATTGTGATTTAACCAACATCAAAGTTCACTTAAACTCAGAGTCATATCCCTATGATGATCTAAACATTAAATTTGGGGAAGAACGGTTTGCCATCCTCTATGATATGTATGTCAGATTTCAACAAAACTACTATATGAGAGAACCTCAACCTCTACTCACTTGTCAAGAATTCAAAAATAAAGCTCCTATTACAGTTATTGATGTAAGCCATCAAAATGAAACAGTTGCAAGGGGTCCGATTGATATAAAAATTATGTTTGAGACTGGCATCAATATACCACCAAACTCATCAGCTTACTGCATTCTTATTCATGATCGTTTAACTGAATATACGCCTTTGACAGGACAGGTTCATAAAATTGTTTAAGCAATGGAAATGCCAAAAATAGTTTTTATTTATCTCCAAGGCTTTAGAGCAGATTCTAATAATTTTATTGCCAAAGAAATTGCATTGGTTTTTAACGCTAAGGAGTATATAAATTTCATCATAAAACCACCCTTCGATTATAGTTATTTATCACCAAAGAATCAAAAACAAGTCAATTAGTTAACAAAAAATCATCATCATCTGCAATGGGAAGATGGATCCGTATCATTCAAGTCTGTGTGCGAATTTCTCAAATCAAACACAGAGGGTTCTTTAATTTTTGTCAAGGGTTTGGAAAAGAAAAAGTGGTTGGAGAATATGCTGCGGAAAAACGTTTTCAATATAGAAAATATCAACTGCTGTAATTTAAGAGAGCTCGATGAAAAATATCCCGATTGCATCCGTTGTAGTTCTCACAAACATGGAACATGTGCACTGAAAAATGCTCTTTTACTACAAAAATTTTTAAACTTTAAAATAAATGAAGGCAATTTTCCATTTTTATTATCTTTATTAAATATTTAGAAAATACACACTTGAAAACAATGTCTTAAAATTATAAATAAAAATATGTATTCTTAAAATAGAAAACTAAAATACCAGTGTTTTATTTTGCTTAATAATCAAAAAATTTTAAGAGAAAAATACAAAATATTTATTTTCAAGAATCAACGGGGTAATCTGAGGTATCAAATTCAGACAACAAATCATTAAGTATATCTTTGTAAAAATCTTCAGTTCGGATGGAAAACTCCAAAATCTATATCTACACATAGCTCTTCGAGATTGTCATGATTCTCTGAGTGTATGCAATTGAAATTATTATTGAATTCACCATCATCAAAATATTCGTCGTATTCATCAAAAAACCAATTATCCATGCAGACTTTCATCAAATCCAATGATGATTTCAATTGAGCTCTACTACTTCATCAAATATAATTATTGAGTTATTTTTAGCTTCATCTGGTGGAATAACACTTTCATTGTTAGAAAATGTAAAATAGCCCATTCCTTTAATCGTTGATACGAGTTTATTTAAGTACTCATATTTAGGTTGAAATAATGATTTCGAATATAAATAGATGTTTTCGAATTTTAATCCATTAGGACTTTCAATCAAACTAATCATTACATTAGTCTTTCCACAGTTCGAAGGTCCCACTATAAGTGCTCTTATAGAATTTGGCAATAGAGAACTGTGTTTTCTTCTCATATCTGTACTTGTTGAGGAATCAACATTCCTAACAACTATATTTTTATGTTGTTTGGTCAACCGCATTTTAACAACTAAAACCAAAGTTTTAAATTTCCCTTTTAATTAGTTTCCAGATTATATAAATAGGTCTAACAATATCATAGAATTATCAATCATATGCATTCTGTCACTGGGAGTGGATTAGTAGATAGAGTAATAAATTCTCTACCATTTGAACTTCATTTACCGGGTTATGAATTTTGTGGACCAGGTACTAAGCTAGAAAAACGTTTAAAGAGGAGTGATAAGGGGATAAATCCGTTGGATGCTGCTTGCAGAGAGCACGATATTGCTTACTCTCAAAATAAGGAAATCAGTAAGCGACACCAAGCAGATAAAATACTTGAAAATCGAGCCTGGGAACGAGTTTTATCGAAAGAGAGCAGTATTGGAGAAAAAACAAACTCATATTTTATAACTAACGCCATGAAGGCTAAAGTCAAACTCGGCATGGGTCTAAAGTCAAAAAATAAATTTGGAAAGAAAATTTTTGGCACAGCAATACGAATGGCTACGGCAACTTTAAAGAAAGAAAAACCTAAAGATATAAACGACGCAATTAAAATTGCTCCTAAAGTTTTAAATAAATCGCTGAAAGGAAAAAAATCAAAAGTTGTTTTACCTCGCATTATCAATGTACCGAAAGTTGGAGGGTTCTTACCATTAGTGCCAATACTAACTGCTTTAGGGACCTTAGGTGGTCTGTCATCTGGTGGAGCAGCTATTGTTAAAGCTATTAATACTGCAAAAGATGCTAAGAAACAACTCGAAGAGGCTACTAGACATAATAAGAAAATGGAGGTTATAGCAATGGGAAAGGGTTTTTATCTTAAACCATATAAGAAGGGGTATGGTCTTGTATTCGATAAAATGTCAAAAAACTAATTAAGATGCTCCCCAAAAGACCACTTACTGATATCGATTTGATTAAGTTTACCACACATATTCCACACTTTAGAGGTATTTTTATGAGAGATTCACTCCCCAAACATCCTCGACGAATAGAATGTGGCATTGTTAATCTGGATTCCTCAATTGGAGCAGGCACTCATTGGGTAGCATACTACAAAAATAAAGATCATAAGGAGTACTTTGATAGTTTTGGAAATTTGCAGCCACCACTTGAATTAGTAGCATATTTGGGCTCAAATATAGTGTACAATTATAGAAGACATCAAAAATATAATTCATTTAATTGTGGGCACTTATGCCTGAAATTTTTGTATGAAATTATTAATAAATAAAAACGCATTTTTTTTCTCTTTTTGTTTTTTAATGTATTTTAATATTTTTATTTCTCGTTGTTTAATACAAATTTACAATTTCATCTCCAAAGCGGATATTTCCCACTTTCAGGAACAATATATTCATTTATATCAAATAACTCCAACTCTAATTGCAAGTGTTTATCGTCTACTGTAGGTAATTTTTTGATGAAGTAATTGCCAGATGATAACTCCTTTATCTCATCATCAGTTATAGCATTAAATCTTTTTGGCAGAAAGATGACACAATTTTCTCCCTCAATCTGGATACTTTCCCCATATTTCGTTTGCATTTTAATTGCTTTCAATATTTTGTATAATTTAAGATCCTCCATATCTTTAATATGGAGAATTGGTTTGTTGTTGAGGTCATCAAATTTGTTTACTAATGATTATGATACAGCGCTCATGGTTGTTGTTTCTTTGAAGACTTTGTTAAGAATAAAACTTTTACATGAATTAAATTTTAAATTAACTTCTTGTTATATATATATATTAAAATTACTACAATAAATTGCATGGACTAATATGAAAAGAGGAATAAATTTGTTTTCTCTTTTTTTTTTTTTTCAAAGACGGATTAATTCTTCACTCTTTATTTCAAAATATTGTGAAATGTATTCTAAAGATACTACAATAAATTTCTCACTTTATTTTCATAGTATTGTCAAATAGTTTAAATATTCACATTATAAATGCGGAGGGTACAATAAATAATAATAATTTCTGGATTCAGACAGAAAGAACGACTCAGACGATTAAGGTGTCAATGCGGGAACAAATTGTAGAATTCCTTAATGAATATAAGGAGTTTATATGTCTAGAAGATTTACACTTCTTTTTAAAGAACGCTGATTATTTCGAATTATATGAGAATAAAAGAATTCTTAATTCAGTCCATGGAGAGCGTTTTGAGGATTGCATATGGTCTGACGACAGATGTACTGAAGGACCTGATACATGTAGTTGCATCATCTATAAATTTAGAGAAAATTCAGTCAACGATCTTATAAATCTCTATCATAAACATTTAAATTTTTAATTAAATAAAAAAAATAACCGAAATTATTATATTATACGTATTTAAATTTATAAGAAATATTTAATGAGATTTTAATTTAAGAATTATTTAAAAAGAAAGTAAAATAAAACCAAATACATGTAAAACTAATTTTTAGTATTGTTTTTATTATACTCAACTAAACAAACAAACAAAACACTAACAGATTCCAATTACCGCTTTATTACAAGAAACAAAACCGAACAAACAAACAAACAGATTCGAATTTCATTAAAACATAAAAATTTGTAGATTAATGAAAATGTCACATTAATAAATAATTAATTTATGACCTACTTGTACATTTATACAGCGGTCAAAAAAAGTATTCGACAAACTGCTTGTTTTTCATAATCATGAAAAATATGTTAAAAAAATTCTACAAAATGAAAAATATAAAAATGCAGATTATTAGCTTAAAGTATTATCTCTTTATTTATGAAACAAAAAATACAACAAAAACAATATTCTGGGAAAAAATACAAAAACAAAAACATGTAATATTTCAAACACAAAAAAAATAAAAACAAAAATAGAACATAAACACAAGAAAGAAAAAATGGAAATTTCCTATTAATACAAAAAACAAATATGTAGATCAATGACTTTCACTTAATGCGAATTTCCTCTTAATACAAAAACAAATATGTAGATCAATGACCACCAAAGAATAGAAAAAAAAAAAACAAGAGATAAAAAGAATTGACCGACGGCAACGCTACCCTATATAATTTCAAAAAAGATCCTTGTCACATAACACCTAGCCAATCACGAAGAAGAAAAATTTTGTATAACCACCACTTTTACATTACAAGCAAAGAACCGACGGTACAATGTATATGCCACCAAAGAATAGAAAAAAAAAACACACAAGAGATAAAAAGAATTGACCGACGACAACACTAACAACAAAGACCCTAACAACAAAGACCCTAGCCAATCATGCACATGACAATTTTTGTATAACCACCACTTTTACATTATAAGCAAACAACCGACGGTAGAATGTATATGCCACCAAAGAATAGAAAAAAAACACAAGTAAAAAAGGGCTTAATTCGGCTGTGCCGAATCTTTGAATACCCTCCACCATAGGGGCTGAAGATGATATACGTATATACTTAATTTTGCATGAACTGTAATATGAATATGTTTTGTCAATTTATGTAATTTAAATACCAAACTGCTCGGGAGGATGTTCAATAATCTGGGTAAAAATAGGCACCCCCGCTTGCGTCTTCGCTTCGTGATCGCCATTTCAACAGACAGACAGACAGACAGACGGACATACAGACAGACAGACAGACAGACAGACGGACAGACATCGCTAAATCGACTTAAAATTGCATAAGGACCACGAATATATATACTTTATGGGGTCTTAAACCTATATTTCGACATGTTACAAACGGAATGACAAACTGATATATACCCTCACCATATATGGTGGAGGGTATAACAAGAGATAAAAAAGAATTAACCGACGGCCACACTAACCACATAATTTCAAAAAGACCAAAAACAAATATGTAAATCAATGACTTTCACTTGATCATAAAAATTTTGTATTACAACCCTTTTATATTATAAGCATACAACCGACGGCCACACTAGAAGGCAATTAAATCAATATGAGTCCTCAGCTAAAATGAAGGCAATTAAACCATTTTGTGTCAACATCAAAAATGAAGGGCAATTAAATCAAGTTGGCTTCTTATGAAAAAGCAATTAAATCAAGTTGGCTCCTTATGAAAAAGCAATTAAATCAAGTTGGCTCCTTATGAAAAAGCAATTAAATCAAGTTGGCTCCTTATTTTCCCACTACTTTTTTTAAATCACTTTCCTTATTAGTTGACCCTAATATAAAAAATAATATTTTTGTATGAAATTGAGGATTTTTATTCATATAATTTTTGAATTTACTCGGTTTTTTACCTCCCCAAACCCCCACTTTTTTGATATTTCTCGTGTTTTTTAAATATCGATTTAACGATTCGCTTTAACTTTTAAAGCATTTTTTTTCATTGATCTGAGGTTTCATTTAACCTATTCAATATTTTAAGTTTTTTTTTAAGTTTTTTACTCATTTCAAAATAACCGGTTGTAATCTTAGATCTAAAATGGCTGATATAAATGGTTTGATTAGAAATTGCGATCGTTTGTCCGAATTTGAGGCTTATATCTCTCGTTTGGCAGTGACCGAAAATAAAAGCGGGTCCTTAAATAGTCATGAGAAGGAAATAAATCGTTTATGGGAAGCGGTTCGCGAGACTTACGACTTGTTACTCATTCATGAGGAAGGGAACAAGAACATTCAAATCGTTGAGGTTAAGAAACGGTATATGGCTTCGTATACTGCATATTCTTGCGGCATGTCTCTTATTACGGAGCATTTGGATCGTTTGAAATCGGTTGCTTTAACAGCTGAAAAATCCAATGTGTTAGGTCAGATGCAAACCCCTGTAATTCATTTGCCACCGTGTGATACGGAAATTTTCACTGGAGACTACAAAAACTAGCCCACATTTCGAGATATGTTTTCAGCATTGTACAAGAATAACCCCCGTTTGAGTCCAGTTGAAAAGTTATACTATCTTTTGAACAAGACTAAGAATGAACCCCATGATATTATAAGTACATGCCCGTTAACCAATGAGGGTTTTAATCTCGCATGGAAAAATCTTGTTGACAGATATGAAAACAAGCGGGTTCTCATAACTGCTCAAATGAAGATTCTTTTTAATATCCAGTCGATTGCAAAAAAATATGGCCCTAATATCAAGAAATTACAACGCACCATAAACGATTGTATTACAAATTTGAAATTGTTGAACGTTACCCCTGAAAAGTTATTTTACGTTCTTTTCGTATACGTTTGTTCAACGAAATTACCCGAACACACGTTAAGTCTGTGGGAAGAGTCGGCAAAACGCGATGCAGATATGCCGCAATGGGACGAAATGGATAAATTTTTATCCGCGCGTTATCACACGCTCGAATCCATTTTCGATATAAGAAGTTCTCTTCCAAACCCGAACCAAGCTGGAAATTCGAATAACAGCAACCCGAAAAAATCCATCAATGATTCGAAAAGGATTAAAAGTTTTGCAACCAAGACAAAACCTAGTCCAACTGTTATCTGTTGTACGCTTTGTCAAGAACAACACCCCTTACGATTGTGTCCGAAATTTTTAAGACAGAGCATTGATGAGAGATTGGCAACTGTAAAAAGACTTAGGTGTTGCACCAACTGTTTGGCAACGTCCCATGAATTTAAGAGTTGCAAGAGCGTTCATGTTTGCTTTATGTGTAAAGAGAAACACCACTCACTGCTTCATAGGGATATTAGTGCTTCTAAAACAAATTCCAGTAATTTTATACCACAAAATACCCCCAATTCTAATCTCGGAATGGGTTCTAGGAACACAATCATGCCAACTAGCAGTCAACAACAACCCCCCTTATTAACGATAATTTGCCCTCAACTGTAGCTGGTGCGGCAGCTCGCTCGTATCAAACGTATGCCACACATCTTGAAACAAACCCCTATTCAACGGTATTGTTGGGCACAGCTATTTGCGAAATTCGTGCCAACGATATCAGATGTTCGGCAAGAGCACTGATTGACCCAGGTTCTCAGGCTACCTTTATCTCAAGAAGATTACAAAGGAACCTTTCTATCCCAACATTTACGACGCCAACAGCCGAAGTTACGGGCCTGAGTGGTAGTGTTACCGCAATTTCTTCAAGAGTTTGTTCAATTTCGATTGGATCAGCAATTGATCCGAATTTTAAAATACAAACTGAAGCTTATGTCGTGGAGAAGTTGACAGGCCGCTTGCCATCGTGTTCGCTCTCGGATATTGCAAACTCAAACTTCCCCGAAATTTCATTGACCGACGTCAAGTCTACCCGAGTCGATATCATTCTTGGAGGGGATGTCTATCCACAGATTTTGTTACCCGATGTTAAAAAACATCCAAATGGCAAATTAGTCGCACAAAGAACTGTTTTCGGTTGGATTGTGACTGGTAAAGTTTGTCACCCTGAACCCCTGTATTCGGTTGTATCATATTTCAACAATATTGAGTTGAATTCACAGCTTTCTCGGTTCTGGGAACTTGAGGAGGTCCCACAAGCATCCCAATTAACGGAAGCCGATGAGTATTGTGAAGAACTTTACCGAACCACGACTTATCGAAATTCTAATGGTCGTTATGTCGTATCTCTTCCATTTCGAAGAGATTTTCCTAACAGCTTGTCGTTAGGAAACTCTCGTAATATTCCGTTGTCCCAGTTCATGAGAAATGAAACTCGTCTTCTGAAAAACGCCGAAATAAAATCACAACATGATAGCGTAATTGACGAGTATTTTGAATTGGGACATATGAAAGTTGTTAACCCTCCTAACGAAGACACGATCGCATTTTATTTACCCCATCACGCCGTATTTAAACCCGATAGCGTTACTACTAAACTGCGAGTAGTGTTTAACGCCTCAAGCCCCGCTTCAAATGGCGTGAGTTTAAATAATATTTTACACCCCGGACCTGTGTTACAGGCAGATCTAACGGTCTTAATTCTTCGTTGGCGACTTTATCGATATGTTTTTAGTGCCGATATCGAAAAGATGTATCGACAAATTTTGCTTCATCCTGATCAAACCCCTTTTCAGCGGATCTTATTCCGCAAAGATCCCGAGTATGTCCAACAGGTGGCAAAAACTCAAGGCTCTTCACCACCAATTTGCTTTGCGGTGGAAAGAAGAGTACCTGAAGGAACTTCACCGGAGGGTGAAGTAGAAATATTCTCAAAGGGATTTTAAAATAGGAGACTTGGTCGTAATTCGGCAGGATAATCTGCCACCTAATGAATGGAAATTAGGACGTATTGAAAAGGTTTTTAAAGGACATGACTCGAAAGTCCGAGCAGCTGACGTGAGGACAGCTTCAGACATTTTTAGCCGGCCAATTGTGAAGCTTGTTCTCCTACCCGTGTCAGAATCCCACAAATATTGTTTTTCTTTCTTTTTTCCTAACTAGTTGCAAGATGTCAAGAATTGCGAGTCGTCTAGAAGTCTATCGCCCAACAACTTCAGATGGAACTGCGGAGAGACAATCACCTAAACCACAGCGAGAAGAGTGCCTGAGGGATTGTCGGCTTTGCAAAAAGGAGCATCCATTGCGGAAGTGCATGGAGTTTCGCAAGATGTCGGTGGGGGAGCGGTGGAAGACTGTGCAGAAATTTCGGCACTGCTTCAATTGCTTAGCGCACTCGCACATGAAGGACAAATGCCGAAGTCGCGAAAGATGCATTGAGTGTAGGTCCAAACACCATACCCTCCTCCGCCGATTCAAGAAACGAAAGCCCGTGGCTCCATCGCAATCCCAAGGTACCCGTGATGATGTTCCATCGGTTCCTCAGACCACTCCCTCTAACCCCAATCCACAAAACTCGCGCAATAAGAAAGGGCGCAAAAATAAAAGGCGCAACAACCATCGCCATCAATGCTGCAGACACCAGCAGCAACAATTGCAGCCGCAGCAGCAACAATTGCAACCGCAGCAGCAACAACTGCAGCCACAGTACTACGGTTTGCAGCATATAACCAAACACCCGCAACGATTGTTATAAACGTCCATTCGGGACGCAACGTTTATTAAATTTGTTATTTAGTACACATTTTTTTTACCTTTTTATTAATATTTTTATATTAAAACTTTTGAATTATGAATGAATGTCTTTATTTATTTATTTTTTTTTTTTAATTAATTCTTTAGTCCTTAGCCCCAGTATTGCACTCTTGCAAGGGGGACGGGATGTTTAAGCGCAAAAGGATTATGCCTTTTTTTTATTGTTCAGTATACCCTTTTTTTCCATGTTATTGTATTTTCTCTTTGTTTTTCCTTTTTTTTGTAAATTGCCTTTGTTTGTTTAGTGTTTAAGTTATTCATTCGTTGTTATACCCCCAGAGAGTACGGTACGTAGAAAATTTTTAAACCCCCAAAATAAAACTGAATTTAAAACTAATTAATTTTGTTTTATTTTTCCTAAATTTTCTGAGGAAATATTTCGAGAAAAACACATAGGTACAACAAAAACTAAACTTAAAACCAGAATTGCAGGACATAAATGAGATCAAAAATACACAAAAAACAGCATTATCATTACACTGCAATAACTCTAATCATTATCCTGATTTTGATAATACGACAATTTTGAACATAGAAAATAATTACAGACGTAGATATATGTTAGAAATGTTACAGATAATGAAAATACCATCTACACAACGCATTAACTATAAAACAGATATAGCGAATATAGCCCAAAATTATAGACATTTAGTGAATAAGAACTGAGCTAATTATTCTAATTTTAAATAATATATGAAATTCAAAATAGTTTTTTGTTCTGTGTAATATTTTCATTTTAAATATTTGTAAAAACATTTTTGTTTTCTTATCTTTTTTAAACTTAAAAAATTTTTGTTTCATATGATATTTATATTTTTCATATTGTCAAAAAATATTTTTATGATTTCCCGCCTTTTTTAAAAATTTTATATATATAAGTTTTTATTGTTGAAAAAAAATTATATAATTTCCCTGAAGAAGTCACCCAATGTGGAGAAGAAATATTGGAAGGATATAATAAATAATCATTATTATTTTTTATAAAAAGATCTTGAACTCGATTTTAAGGAATAATATATTATAATATTAAAGAGCCAGCCTAAATTACACAATAAAATTCTAACTTACACAGCACAATTTTAATGTCAATGCACTAGACTTTGTAATAAAATATTTAACAGAATTAATAAAGCGGAAGAACACCAACAAAAAAATATACCAGACTGTGTAATAAGATATTTAACAAAATTAATAAAGTGCAACAATAAACAATAACACCAACAAAAATATTATCCAACGTAAATTTAAATTATAACCTAATAAGCAAACATTTTTGAACGGAGGAAAAAATAAAAGCGGTTTATTATTTTTTCATCTACGTAACTTAATAATAGTAATAGTTATATATATTTTTTTGTTCAAAAACTATAAAACAATAAATTATTATATAGTTAGTAAAATTTGAGCACTGTGCCCATCAGCTCATGCTGTAATAGTATTATGATAATAAATTCTTTGTGTTCTTGGTATAACATTTTAAATCGATGTTCTAGCCTTTTTCTTTGTTACAAAATTTATTTTTATATTTAATGTTATTATATTATTGTTTTGTATATTCATACTCTTTGTAGACTTAATCAGATGTTTTTTGTATTGTTAAATCGAAATCCCGAAAAATATAATGTAAACGATATAGATTTGGAAATATATTTAAAATTGAAATCTACTAAAAAAAAGTTCTAAAATGGCTACATAAATTCAAACCTAAATATTAATTGACCAAAGGGTTAAAAATTTCTTTGAAAAATATTTAAAAATTTCATAGAAATTTGGAAACCTGAATTTAGTTTAAATTGTATTAAGCTAGTACGTACCCACCCTAAAGATATTTTTATGCGAGTTACTCGAGTAATTTTAAAATTTAAAAACACCAAAATCGAATTATTCAATTATTCAAACAAAACTAAAACCGAAAATTTAAATACCACAGTCATTACCTAGAATCTGAGAAATGTCTTATAAAAATGGGAGCGTAATTTGACTTACCTATAAATTCCTTTCTCTTCATTCGAACCGGATGTTTCAGCTCTATAACAACGACTCACGGCAGCAACTTTTTGTGGTAAATCACTTTCTTTTAAAGTTCTATTTGCGAAAAATCCTGCTAGTGCCATCTCAGAGGTTCCTGACATACATAATCCTGATTCCAGTTTATAAACCTTAAAGGAAGTAGTAAAGATACGGTCACATTAGTCGAATATTTGCCGCAAATATGTTTGAACATATTTTCTCAAAATTTTTTCAAAGCTATATAGAGTTTATTTTATGGTCACACTACACATATTTATTTGCCTCTTTGTTTCTTCAAACAACTTAAATGAGGGAAAACATGTTTGCCTTTGGTAACACTTAACAATAAATATTGTTTGATCAAACTGTCATAAAACATACATTTATTTTCTCAAAAATTAAAATCATGTGCTGTGGAGCAGCAGCGGCGGTACTTATGGAATAGGAGAAAAATGTTAATCATCGTCAGGCTCATTCTGAACCATCGCCCTACGTAATGCCAGACGTGACGATTTTACGTCATTTTGACTTTTTTTTGTAAAATTTTATCAAAATGACGATTGACTATTTTTTGTACAAAACTCTTTATATTTAAGTAATCAAATGGTTTTCAATTTTGGATCTATTTTAATAAAACTATTATATTTAATAATTAAAAACAAAATAGATAAATTAAACCTTGTTTGGAGTAAACAGTTCCAGTTTGAAAAACAATTTTTAAAAAAACATTTATTGAACTTAAAATAGATATGGGCAAATCCAGCGCGTCGCGACTTTTTATTCGCAAGCTTCTTTTAAAAATTGTTCATACTACCAGACATATATTTGGGAAAGGTGTATATTATCGAAAAGCTGTCTATTAGTATAATAAAAAAATAAAACAAATTTTTATTTAACTTATCACTCACATAAAAAAAGTATGTACACTCAGAAAAAAGTTAGTAGAAAAATTTATATAAATAGAACTTGCAGCATTTTTTATCGTTTTAGGCAACAGGTGGCTACCAAGCAGGTGTCTTAAGTAATAAGTGAAATGTTAGACATTTGCGAAGAGCACTTGTGCCCAAAGTAGATTACTTTAGAAAAAACCATAGAAGAAGAAAATATAGTCAAAGAAAGTTTTTACAATAATGGTGGAATACCTGGAGATGTTGGATGCGTCAATAGAACGCATGTTCGTACAAAGACACCGGGAGATGACTTAAAACATTTGTATTACAACCGGAAAGGGTACTACAACATAAACGTTATGTTGCTCTATATGGCCGCCAAGTAATATTAACAAAGCTTCATGGAATTACCCTGCAGGAAAAAAGGGGTCAGTTGGGAATTGGGACTTGTCCCGAGATAGGTGACAACTGAACCGGTTCCGAAAAAACATATCACGAGATAGGTGAAAAGAGCACCGGTTTCTAAAGTACCTATCACGTGACCCGTTTAGAAGTCTCGACATGTCCTTTTAGACATGTCGAGACAGTTGAAAAAAGCCCAAATGTGTCTCTCACACGTCGTTCTCAAGCGTTGGGCATCCCTGTGACGTCGTTGTGGCGAAATTTGCGAAAAGATCTTGGCCTACATCCTTACAAGATCGAATTGACGCAAGAACTGAAGCCGCTTGACCACCAGAAGCGTCGTATGTTTGTGAATTGGGCTGAGCAACAACTTGAAAATGATTCGGATTTTCATCCAAAAATTATTTTCAGCGATGAAGCTCATTTGTGGCTGAATGGCTTCGTCAATAAACAAAATATGCGTTATTGGTCAGACAGCAATCCACACTTACTCCATGAGTCATCATTGCATCCCGAAAAAATTACAGTTTGGTGCAGTTTATGGGCCGGCGGCGTCATTGGGCCGTACTATTTCCGTGATGATCAAGACCGGCACGTTACTGTGAATGGGAATCGCTACCGTTCAATGATAACCGAATATTTTTGGCCCCAATTGGATGATATGGACTTGGAGGACATGTGGTTCCAACAGGATGGCGCCACAAGCCACACAGCGAATGTCACAATCAATCAAGTTTGGAGAACGTGTTATCTCACGACATGGTCCAGTCGATTGGCCGCCTCGGTCGTGCGATTTGACGCCGTTAGACTATTTCCTATGGGGCTACGTCAAGTCTATGGTCTATGCCAACAAGCCAGCGACGATTGATGAACTTCGTACGAATATCGAACGTCAAATTGCAGCAGTATCGGCCGATTTATGCTTGAAAATCGTCGAAAATTGGGTTCAGCGTCTGGACTTCTGCAAGCGTGCCCATGGTGGCCATGCAAAAGAAATCGAGTTCCATACATAATGGCATCGAACGTACTTTTACAGGAATAAAGAATTTCATTGATATCCAAAACCGTTTTTGTTTTATTTAAAAAAACTTTTGTAGCGCTCTTATTGAAAAACACTAAAATATCTTATATTTACATTATTTTGTAATGTGTTTTTTTAATACTTGACTATACTTCTCTTCGTCCCAAAAAACGCAAAGCTACTAGCACTTGCAGTTCTGGTGATGTTCCACATCCTCTGCTGTCTAATGCAATGTCTGTTTTAATCAGTATATTATTATTTTTTTTTTGCTGTTTGTTTGTGAAAACGACATTTCCTTTTTAAACTGGTCATCAGGAAGAGAGAACCCATCAGTCCTCGGCCTGTAAATTTTTGGCCGATAATAATTTCCGATTTGGATAATAGTATCTACTTAAAAACACAATACACAATTAACACTAACTTTTCAAGAATCACAATTAATTTCACCAATTCTTCTTAAGAAATTTAATGTATCGATTTCACAATTTATTATTTTTATTAAAAATCTTCACAAAATTTTAATTTACAAACACTAATAACGAACCCAAAACAAAATATGTCACTAACATACGTTTAAAGTATGTTGCTTTCTTTTTCAAAATGTTTAAAGTTACCAAGCGTTTACCAAATGTATGATAAGCTAGTAATCGTTTTTGGATACAACTTTTAGCAATTTTGCTTAACAATGGTTTACCAAACTTTGTTATTTTTTTGCATACGGCCCTTAATCTTTAACTAATACCTTGTAACCTTTTCCAGATATGTGATCACAACATGGTCATCACATAACATATGTAGACCCCAGTCACCCAGGAGCTAACCATGATGCGTTCGTGTGGGGCCAGAGTGCAGCTGATCATTACTTCAAAACAAATTATTTGAAAGGAAAACGAAACACCTGGCTTCTTGGTACGTTCCGAATTAGTCTTATATTAGATTTACTACTTATAAATATCACTTAAATCCATTTTTATTAGGGGGTGGTGGATATAAGTTACTACCGTATGTGATAACGCCTTATCGCAACCTAACTGAATCTAGAGAATGCATGATGTGCCCTACACAATATTTGTATTTTGTATAAAAATAATTTGGAACCGTATGATAATACAGACCATGACGATGATTTTAATGATGACAATATCGAACAATATAACGAAAAGTCAGGAGTGGCTATTTCTATCAGAGATGAAATTTCAAGAAATTTGACGTAAAGTAAAAACAAATAAACATTTTTATTTATTCATAAAAAATTTAAAATTTTATTTAAACTTTTTTCCTATTAAAAACATATTAACTAAAATATAAGTTAAAATAATTTATTAAACAATAAAAATTGCAGTCATTTTATAAAAATTAATTATAAAGATTTTTTATTTAAATCATTTTTTTTTCCAAATCTTTTAAAAAAGGAAGTAGCTAAACAAGTAAGTAAATAAGTTAGCAAATAAATAAGTTAAAAAATCAAATAAATAAAAATTTATATTAAAAAGTAAATAATTAAAATTTTAATTAAAAAGTAAATATTAAAATAAAATTTTTATAAATTCATTTATAATTATTTTTTTTTTTTAATTTTAGAAAAAAACATAATTTTTAATCATCTTTCAAATGGTTGACAATGGCCACCAGAACCCGCATGAGATTTTGCTGCTTCTGCTTGATTTAGCTGCTTCTGCTTGAGCCCTCATTGCAGCGATTTTTCCTGAACTTTTAATTGTTTAAGCTGTTCACTTTTGTCGGTGTAAGCTTCGATATGATTTCTTTTTCGATTATTTGTTAAGATTTTTTCTGGTATTACTTGAAATTGCTTGCTGTCAATGGTTGTTGCCGTTGCGTTGACAGAATTGGTGACTTTGTATTTTTTGTGAAGATTGACAACATATCTTCTTCTTGAGCAGTGATAGTTGTAGACGTTGTAAAATGTTTTTGTGTGTTTGATGTTGTAGGTGTGACAACAGCAACATTTTTATGGCTGGGAGTTACTACATGAGTATTTTTTATTGTTGTAGACACTCCAAAAACGTTTCCACTAGGTGCTGCAGCCGATGAAAGATGACGTGTTCAGTCTATGTCAACTTCCAGTTCGGTCAAGTTCCTTACACCAGATCCGTGGAGACCTTTGTTGTTTTTGCATATTTTCTTTTTCAGTCTGCTTTTTTTGTTCCTGTCACACCTGAAAATAACCATATCTTATAGATCAATAAAATAATACTATAATCGTAACATACCTTTTTCCCCTCACTTCCACTTCTTTCAGTTTTTGAAATTGTACTCATTTGGTTTTTTTAATGCTAAAATTTTATAATTTATTCACACCATATTTTTGTGCTATATTCTCAAAATACTAACTTTTTTTAGCTGAAGAGTCCATTATTATAAATTTTTATTGCCACAATTATTTTTTAGTTTTTTTTTATGCTTTAATTACAAAAAAAAATACACACATGCTTTTTACTAATCGTCAATTCGCAATACGGAAACTAAAAACAAGTAAAAAAGGGCTAAATTCGGCTGTGCCGAATCTTTGAATACCCTCCACCATAGGGGCTGAAGATGATATACGTATATACTAAATTTTGCATGAACTGTAATATGAATATGTTTTGTCAATTTATGTAACGAACTTTTGTTATTAGTTTTAGTAATGTTATTTATTTAGTTTTAGCAATGTTATTTACAGAGGTCTGCTCTGTTAGCGACTTTAACATTGTTTATTTTTACGTTAACTTAGTTATTAGAGTAACACACATAAAGCTCTAAGAATGTTATTATTCTCATAGTATGTAAGACAATAAATGTAATCAAACAATAAGAAGACTTAATAACATTTTTACTTACTTAACAGAAAAAAAAATAGATACAGAAAAATTGTACAAATTTGTATGGAAAATTTAGAGGTACCTTCACATTTTCACTCATAACTTTTGAACCGCTGAACCGATTTTGCTCATACCAAACTGCTCGGGAGGATGTTCAATAATCTGGGTAAAAATAGGCACCCCCGCTTGCGTCTTCGCGTCGTGATCGCCATTTCAACAGATAGACAGACAGACGGACATCGCTAAATCGACTTAAAATTGCATAAGAATCACGAATATATATACTTTATGGGGTCTGAAACCTATATTTCGACATGTTACAAACGGAATGACAAACTGATATATACCCTCACCATATATGGTGGAGGGTATAAAAATACAACTCGTACGTTGTATTGTAAAAGTGACATTATTGTTACAGAAACGCAAAACAATATTCTTCACTCATTTTAACGAATTATTTGAGTGACACGTCTTCTAAAAACATGCTAATAAGTTTCGCTTGTACGGAAATTATTTAGTTTTTGCTCCTGTGAACAGTTCTGAAAGGATTCTTGATAAATTTGGACATTATTTTAGCTCTCGGGCAGACCTATAAGATGGACCCACCTCTCAAGGACGTCCTTTAAATGCAAAAAATCATTTATTTTACGCCTGTTAGGAAACTTATTTCTTTTTGAGCTATTCTGGAAACAGTTCTGAAGGGATTTCCGATAAACTTAGACGTTATTTATAGCTCTCGGGAGACCTACATGATGGACAAAATTTCCAATGGTCAATGGCCTTTTTGGTTTTTTTGCTCTCCTATGAACAGTTTCAAAGTAACTCCCGAAAACTATGGACGGCATTATAGCCCACGGGAACACCTTACGACGGGCCGACTTTCCTCTCATGGAGGTCCTTTATATGGACAAAAAACAGACCTCCATGGGCGTACACCCATGGAAAGCGGGTCCATCTTATAGGACAAGGAGAGCACAAAACGCAAAAAGTTTCCGTATGGGCGAATATAAATGCTTTTTTCCATCTAAAAAAACTCCCATATAGTACACCCTTTGAAAGTGGGTCCACCTTATATGTCTCCCCGAGGGAATTAAACCTGTCCAAAGTTCTCAGGAATCCTTTCAGAACTGTGTTTTCATGTACACAACTGTTCCCAAGGGAGCAGAAATGCAGTACGAAAACGTGTACCCGAAATAAATGAATTTTGTCCATTTAAAGGACGCCAAAGGGAGCAATCCCTTGAGATATTTGATACTTGATATTTTTAGGACATTTCAGTAAGAACATGTAGCACTGTCATATTTTGGTAGCGGAACAAGTTTAAAAGCAGATAGCTTTAGTTTGCATGCCTATAACATAAAATCTACATGTACATGTATATTAAGGCAATTTAAGTTTAAAAATATGTATTAATTATTAGAAATAAAATTTCTACAATACCCACTTTTTTAAAATTGTGTTTTTTTTGCTAATTTTAGCAAAATGATTTCTGAAAGTAGCAACAAAATTTGTTAATATCCTATGTATTTTCTGTAATTTTTAAGACGTTACTAATAAAAATATTTACTAAACAATATTTTTTTTACTAAAAATTAGTAAAAAAAATTGTGGTGGTTTCCAGGCCAGGTCAAAATTTTTTTTACTAACTTTTTTTTCTGAGTGTCAATTTGGAAAAAAAAATTATTATATATATGCGTTCGGACGTTTCACGAAAGCGAAGTCATTTTGGGATTAATTTTATACTATGCCTAGATCTGCAAATCTATTAGCCGTAAAAAAAATCTGGACAATATTTTTTTATAAATTTAACAACCTTTCACAAAAGCCACATGCTGTCTTCATTAAGGGCATAGTACGGTTTCAGTAAATTTTATTTGTTTTGTCAATGTTTTTGTCGTCGGTTTGAATTTTTTTATTTTTACGAAACAAAATAAAAATGGAAGAAAATAAAAGTAACAAACTCAAGCCAATTCCAAAAATTGGTGGAAGAATTGCAAAAAAAAAATCCCACTTGCAAGAGGATTTCGCAGGGGCACTGTTCCAAATGATTTTAAAGACCAGTGGGAAAGTGTTTCCAAAGAGCTAGCCAGGTATTATGGCCACCAGCATTATATCGTTCTTGTTATACTCCTCCTTGAAAAACGTTCCAGATGAATGAATCATGACAAGAACCTGCGTATCGCGTATCCAAAACCATGTTCACATTTTTGTGATCACAAATATACGTTGATGTGAAATTTTTATGAATAAACATAAAAAATTTTTTTAAAGGCACTAATAATGGAATTTGTAAATAGAAAATACTTTTTTTGTTGTACAGTGTTGTTTATTCATGTTAAATTATAATAAAAATAAAAACACAAAATTTTATTATTTATTTAATTTTTAAAACCAATATTTCTATTATAATATTATAAGTCATTTTCAAGGATCAAAGAAATTTTTGAAAACATTAATATCAAATATTAAACACATCAAAAAATAATTATAGTAATTACTCTTTTCTAAATAATTAAATAAATCGTGTTTATGTCCTTTAGTGTTCAAGCTTTCGTCTACGTTTGTTTTGAATTATGTTTTTCTATCATATGTCTGTAACTTTGTGCACAATTTTCTGTATCTCTTTTATAATTTAATTGTTTCTCTTTAGAAACATCTAAAATATGAAGCGTTTTAATTCTCTAGCTATAATTGTTCTCTCACTAATATTTTTACATTATCGAAGTCAGGTTTGTGACCAATTAAGCACAGTGGGTCGCTAGTGCTGTTTTCTGTGTAATTGGCTTGTAAAGTGCATTTTGTTCGGACTTGTGAGATGTTAATCGCATTTTAAGTTTATTTTTAGTTGTACCAACGTATACTTTTCGGCATAAGTTGGTATCGCCTCCGTTGCAACTAATCTTGTATACTAAATTAGATTTATCTTCGTTGTCTAAGTTCGACTGTATTATTAGTCTTAAGTGCAATTTCATATTGTGATCTATTGTAAATATTCGAGTTTTTTAGTCTCTCCAATAATCCAGGTATATATGTTATGGATTTATATATTTTTCGCATCCTTTCCTCACGTATATTGTCCTTCCTTTTAATCACGTGTTTGATTAGAGCCAATATCTATTTCAATGTAAATTTTGGTTATGAAAATCCGTATCATTTCCCAACAAACATCATTTCTAGGATTAGAGAAATTTTGAGATTTTCCATGGATAACAAGTGTATTTACGAAGTCAAAATATCTACTATATCGCTCAAGGCAGTTTTGTTAGCAAATCATTCTCAAATCAAAAAACATAAATTTACTGCTGATACCAAGGCTTTAATTTAAACTTATTTTAAACCTTTTTCTACTACCAAATACTAACATTTGAGAATGACTTGGAAATTTTAAGTTTTTTAAATGTTTCTCGAGCTTCACTTTATAAAAATAATCAAAAATCACTGAAATATTATTCCAAAATATGTACAAAAATATTTAAAAAAAAATTAATTTAGTTCTGTGCGGTATATTGAAACCCGTTTATAGTTTTTTAAAAATAGTGTATTTGTTTTGTGGTGCATATAAAAGAGTTAAACCTTCTTGTTGTCTCAAAAAATATTTGCAAATGTATAAAAAGTAAGTACTTATAATTATAATGAGTGCATCAAGACAAATACGAAATGAGTGTAAACAAATTATCAGCAATTTGTGACACTCGCCAATGCCAATTCAGAATATTCTGTAGAAACCATTTTGCATACACTCAGAAAAAAAGTTAGTAGAAAAATTTGTAAACGGCTCTCAATCCCACTTTACTATTCTTGTACTGAGTAAAAAAAATTTTATTTAGCAAATCTTTTTGCTATTTACATTTTACAAATACCAGAATTTTACAGAAAATTTACAAATTTTTGTTGATAATTTCAGAAATCATTTTACAAATTTTTGAAAACCGATTTGCTAAAATTAGTAAAAATAAAAATAGGACATCCACTTAAAATAGGAGTAAAAAGTTTTTTTTTAGTTCTAAGAGTCACAAAATAAATAAATTTGACCTTTTCAAAACAGATATTACCGAATTAAAACAAAATGATAAATTCGTTTATTTTTAAAATTTTTAAGGCTTTGATTTTTTTTATTATGTCTAAAATATTTTTTTAAAAATTAAATAAAATAAAAAAAAATTTTAATGCTCGATAAAAAAAATAAATTTGAAATTTTGTACTAATATTAATATTAATAATAGTAATAGTAAATTTTTTTTGCTGATTTTAGCAAACTGATTTTAAATTCCACTTTACAAAAAGTTTACTAAAATTTAGTAGCGGCAGCTAATTTTTTTCTACAATTTCAGCAGACATGTGTTGCTAAGATTAGCAAAAAAATACCGCTGTGCTCAAAGTAGCAAAATTTTCCGTAATAACAGCAAAATTTTCAGTTGTCATTACAGACTTTGTTTTGGTGAGTGTACCATTAATGATATAAAACATAAACTTGTAATGTTGGAAAATTAAAAAAAAAAATCGACATATTTTTCTTTCACTAATTCACATTTAACATGGATCAAAATTCATCATTGTATCGACTAAATTATTCGCTACCAAATTATTCACAAATGCAAAACAATCAAGTTCAAAATTCAAATTTTATAACCATGTCAGGTAAGTATTGTTATAGAAATTTGATTCATCAATTTCCATTTACTCGTAGAATCTCAATTCCCATATGTCAGCCCTGAAATATAAAACAGTTAAATGGCAACCCTTCACCATAACCAATGTTTCTTCTGTCAAACTTCAAAAGAACATTCACAAAGTTGCCAGTATGCAGCTTTCGGACGGTGCTGCCACATTCTAGGTAATTTAACACGCACATATAAAACGCCAGCAAGGTGGCATGGCAAAACGCTAAAGAGTAAGCATTGACGATTAATTGAATTGTGTATTCCGTGGAAGTGTAAACTTAATAGAGTTTAAATAAAGTCTCCTGTGTAATCATTTGAAGTTTGTATTTAAATAAAGAGTAGCTATAAAAAAATGTTTAAGGTGCTTATTAATTTCAATAAAAAAAGAAGTAGATGAATCAAAAACAAAAAAATCAACGATTTTAAAAGGCAAAATCGTAACAGTATATTAAATTTGGATGCTGAATTTCATCGAAATCGATTTGCTTCCTTTCAATTTTGTTTTGGTCATAAATACATTTCTGAAGTAACATATTTGCATTTTAAAATATCATCAACCAACATATCTGTATTATTTTAGAAATTAACATTTCATAAATGAAAATTTAAAATCAATTTTATCAAATTATTTAATCAGCAAAAGGCACCTTCACATGTTGATGCATATGTTTTAATTTTCAGATGTCAATACTTTTAAGCAAGAAGTAAAAGTATTTATTGAGTTAAAGCTGCATTATGATTCAAAAATCTAAGTACCCATGGCTTTGCGTTTGTGGCATTCAATAATATTTGATCAACTTCATCTTCAGATCTGATGGTTTGAGGTCTAGAAATATCATTTCTTTTATAAAAAATTCTACCATTCCTCGGATACACATGCTTATAACCAACATCCTTCAACGTCCTTGCATATTTAAGGAACTCCAGCGTCTCCTTACTTAGAAAATCACTGACAAAAACATCGCTTTTGTTTTCTTTCAACTTCGGTTTAGCAGTCATCAACTTATCCTTAGAAGCTTTCGAGGAAAACTTAACAATAACAGATTTTTTCTGATCCGAGTTCTTTTTATTTTTATTTCGAATAAAGTACGCATCATCAATATTATGGGGCTCCATGACAACACCGACACCTAAGCAGACTCCTAAGCAGTAACACCTTCAGCAACATCCAAACCTCATTTTTTACTCGTACATCATTCAGCAATTTTGCTAATGATTTTAAATTATTAATTTTTTTTTTCAAAGAACGATTTCCCTTCTCTACTTCACTCAACTTCTTTTTATATTCAGTTACACCTTTCGAAATAACATCATATTGTTTTGCCATGAATTGTATCGATTCCTGATTATTGAGTTTTGTTTTGATTTGAACATGAAGTTAATTTTTTATATCTTCTCCACCTCCATCTTCTTCACATAGATGACATGCAAAAATCTCTCTTTTATTTTTATCCAATTTAGTTTATCGTTTATCCAATTTAGTACATTGAGATTGGTAACTTTTTCCACATTTATCGCATTCTATAAATTCATCACTGTCCTCTTTAATTTACATTGATCACATATTAATTTTGATTTATTTAAACTTTTCCAGGCATCTTTAAATATTTTTCAATACAAAACAATTTGGTTTATATTTAAAATATAGAGATTATAACTTTAATCAATTGTTTAAACCACAATAATTATTTTTTTTTTTAAATGTCTAACACTGCCAAAAAATCATGTTTGTTCACAAGGGTTGCCAACTCTTTTTCATTTTTTTGTAATTTACTTTGCGACGGACACACTTGTTATGTCGGTCACCAAAATTGGCTTTACCTGTTTTTTTCTTCCATGTATTCAATTCTGCATATTCCCAATCGTTATTGATGCTAGTCAACGGAGATGCTGTAGTTTCTCTTTTTTTTAGAAAGATAAGTGTGTTTTTGCCTGTTTAGATTTTTTCCTTTTTTATAGCATTGACCCTTAGTTGTAACTGCATAACACTGTGCTAGTTGTTCTTTCTTATTGTTTACATATAACTCGTTATAGTTGTTATTCTGATTTCAACATTAGGGCGACACTTCTTTTCCAATGTTTATTTCCTGTGGCGGTACCTATTTATTTATATATATTTATTTCCTCGATTGTTGCCATCTTTTTTCCTTTTGAAATTTATCCGTCATTAGATTTATTAAAGTGGCCCCTAACATCCAGATTCACTTATTCATATATTTATTTTTCCCTCTTTTTCCATTCTCTTTTGATTGTTATATTTTCCCCTTTTTTAAATTTATTTGTAACTTGATTTATTAGGGTGACCCCTAACATCTAAATTCATTTATTTACTTTTCACATAGTTCAAATTTAAAGTTCAAGTTTTGTTTTGGTACATGTATTTGTTTTCACGTTTTTTCGCAATCGAATTAAAATAGTCAGCGATAAGATGAAGGCGAGGTACGATAGGGCAGCAAATTCTGAAGGATTTAATGAGGGTTAGCTGGTTCTGCTATTTAACCCGAAACGAAAGAAAGGATTATCTCCCAAACTACAAACGCATTGGGACGGACCCTATAGAGTAATTTAAAGGTTGAATGACGTGGTATACAGAATACAGAAAGATCAGAGCCCAAGGTCCAAAATGAAGGTTATTCATCTAGAACGACTAGCCGACTATGGAAAAGGAATAGCTATGTCTGTTCGGGACGAACAGGATTAAGTGGGCGGCAGTGTTACAAAAAATTTCTAGTTGCAGAAATTTCTTAACAAAAATTTTGACAGCTGGAAAAATCTAGTGTCGTAATAAACTGGAAATAACTAAAATACCTGACTACTCACATAAATACTAGTACTCGGTGAAGCAGTAGTTCAGTGTATACAGTAGATTACTGAAAAGTTTGAGGACGGTCCCCGTCCCAGCATCATGCGATATATATATATATATATATATATATATGTACGTGAAATGCATATATATATATATATATATATATATATGCATTGCCCATACTTTGAAGACATCTGTATATACAGCCAAAAAAGTCCCTATAAAATGCGCTGTGTCCAGTGAAATGTCTTCAGAGTAAACACTAGAATAACGAAAAGTTTAAGGACAGTCCCCAAAGTAACAAAATGTCTTCATAGTAACTTGTGGAACGAAAACCCGTAATCGAAACATGTGCTATGCACATATATATATATATATATATATATATATATATATATATATATATATATATATATATATATATATATACTGTTTTTGTCACGAAATATATTTTTTTATTCAATATAATCTTCTAGAAGCTCAATACACTTGTTCCAATGATCTTCCAATAATTTTATCCCATCCTTATAATGGTTTTCCGGAAGCTCTGCAAAATAACCGTCTACGGCTGCTATGGCCTCTTTATTCGACGAAAAATGCTTTCCACGAAGGAATTGTTTAAGATTTCTGAAGAGATAGTAGTCACTGGGAGCCAAATCTGGTGAATATGGTGGATGTTCAAGCAATTCGTACTTTAATTCTTTGAACTTAGCCATCGTCAAAACACTTTTGTGAGCAGGTGCATTGTCTTGATGAAAAATTATTTTTTTCTTCTTTAAACCAGGTCTTTTCTCACGAATTTTTTCATCCAGCTGATCCAAAAGGCTGCAATAATATTCAGAGTTGATTGTTTTACCTTTCTGAAGATAATCAATCAACAAAATTCCTTTTGCATCCAAAAAAACTGATGCCATAACCTTCTTTGCTGATCGTTGTGACTTCACCTGCTTTGAAGCTGAACAACCAGCTTCAGTCCACTGTAAACGTTCTTGTTTCAATTTAGGATCAAGTCTCATCCATAGTTATAAAACGACGCAAGAAGTCGGTTTTGTTCGGCTTAAAACGCTCCAAATTTGTTTAATTGTTAATGTGTGCGGCACTAACTTTCCAAACAGTTGTTTCATACGTAATTCTTCCTGTAAAATATGGAGTACTCGTTCGTCTGAGATGCCTATGGCATTAGCAATTTCACGCTTAGTCAACTTGGATCTTCACTAACCGTATTATGTACCTGCTCAATGATTTCTGCTGTGGTGGCAGTTTTTGGTCGTCCTTCGCGTGGACGGTGCCTTTTGAAGGTGAGGACTCCTTATACACTTCTAACAATTGTTCATAAACTTCCTTTGCTTTTAAACTCTTCGAAACAAAGAATCTAATGACTGCACGATATTAAATTTTTTCCATATTAAAAAAAATCAATGACACGTCCACTTCAAATGGCTTGTAAATAAAGAAAGAATTGACAGAATGACTTGAAACTTTGCATGTGCTAGGACAGTTATACCAACTTGAGAAAAAAAAGTTTGGAGCTAGCAGTATATATATATATATATATATATATATATATATATATTTAATGATGATTGAAAAAACGGACAGTTGTTCTAATGCTATTGAATACGAAAGTTGTTTAAAGTTGTTAAGTCGGAATAAAGTTGGACAAAAACGTTGTGAATGTAATAATAATGTAATTATAATGAAACTTGCTCGGACAGACATTTTAATGATCAATTTATAAACCCCAATTCTTTATTATATTTAAAAAATAAAATTTTAAATTAATTGAAAAAACAAATGAATTCAAAAATAAATATGTATTCAACTACCTTAAAAAATTAAAACTAAACTACTAAAGTGTTTTATATAATTCCTACATTTGGGGGCTCGTCTTATGCCAAAACAAGTGATCTTATTTTTGAAGGAAAAACTTTAAGTGTTAAATGTGTTTCTGATTTTCTAATAGCTGAAAAATTAAAATTAAAAAACGTGTATGAAGATAAAAGAAAGAGGGTATAAATTCCAAATAACGGCAAATTTAAACGGTATTCAAAAATAATTTTATAAATCGAATGTTAAATACTAACTCCGCCTTAAATTAAACACAAACCCAAAGTTGAAAAGTGAAATGTTTCAAAAAGAAAACAGAATGCTAGTGAGAGAGTTTAAGAGTTATATTGAAATAGAAACAGAAACAAAGATGAATTAAAGTGGATAAGTTCTAAAAAAGCTTTTAAACTCTAAAATTTAAACGTAAAAAGAAAACTAAAATTACAACGAAAAACAACTCTTAAATGTTTCCACATTCTTGTTGAGTATGGGAGAAGAAGAAAAGAACAAAGTACAGACACCGTCAATCAAAGCCGAATTAGAAGATTAAAACAAAAAATTAGAAACAAAGGAAAACACAAAATCAAATAAAAATAAAAAACTTGAAACGAAAGATTCAAGAGAAAAAATAAAATCAGGGAATAGAAACAAAAGAGTAGAAATAGGAGAAAAGGACACAGAAAGTGAAGATCAAGACAGTAATATAGAAAATAAACAAACCGAAAAAAATTTTCCAAAATTCTAAAGAGCAAAACACAAACGAATTAAAAGTGCAAAGTGAATTAAAAATAATTAATCAAAACAAAAACCAAGAAACACAAGAATCGTTAAAAGGCGAAGCTCAAAGAAAAATATTTGAAATGTCAGAAGATAGTAAAATGCTTTCTAATGTAATTTCGGTTGCGAATGTTGAAAGAACTATTCCTATATTTGAAGGTGATACCGGAGTGACAATAGATATGTGGCTAAAGAATTTTGAGGAATATGCTTTAGCATACGGCTGGACGGAGGTACAAAAATTTGTATTTGCCCGAAATAAAATGAATAAATGTGCAGATTTATTTTTGCAGTCTGTTTCGGTATGTGATTACCCAACATTAAAACAACTGTTGATGGATGAATTTCATAGGGATTATACAAGTGCTGAAATTCATTCCCAGCTTCGTGAACGTAAGAAAAAAGATAGTGAAAATATACATGAATACATGCTACACATGCGACGAATTGGTTCATTCGGTACGGTTGATGAACGTTCAATAATTCGTTATATTGTCGATGGTATTAAAGGAAGTCCGGATTGTAAAATCGGATTGTACGGTGCGCGCAATTATAAAGATTTAAAAGAGCAATATAAAATTTATGAAAGAGTTTATAAAAACAAAAATGAAATTACAAACAAAAGTCGTAATAAAACAGTAAACAACAATAAGAATAACGTTAAAGTTTTTCACTGCTATAATTGTGGATCTCCGGATCCGGATAAACGAAATGAGTGCACACTAGAGGGACCCAAGTGTTTTAAATGCAATAAAAGTGGCCATATATCTAAGGACTGTAAGTCAATAAGTGCGGTAAACTGTACAATGCATAATGCGCAGCTAAGAAATTTAATAATAAATGGAAAACAGTTTCAGTGCTTCATTGACGCTGGCGCTGATATTTCTGTAATAAAAGAAAGTGTGTTCGGAAAAAATTTTAAAACAGACGTTAAAGAATACAAAAAAGAAATTACCGGTTTCGGATATGCGGTAACGGTTCCTAAAGGAAAATTCGAAGTTAACTCCAATTTTGATGGACTTTGTATTAGACACGATCTAATAATAGTGCCGGACAATTCTGTTGATTATGATGTCGTAATTGGCTACAACGTCTTACGTAATATCCGATATTCGTCAGATGAAAATGGATATACTTTCCACTCTATTATAAAAAACGCCGATAATCAAGAAATTAAAAATATTATGAACATTAACGTAGATCAAAAATCAGATGTTGTAGCGCCGATGAAATATGCAAAGGAAATTGAAAAAATTAAAAACAGTTATACGCCAGTACGTTCCGCTATAAGTTCCATTCAAATGAAAATCGTTCTAGAAACAGAAGATTCAATATATTCAACACCTAGTCGCTTACCTCAACCTGAACAAAAAATTGTTGAAGATCAAGTCGAAGAATGGTTAAAGAATGGTATAATTCGAAAATCAGTATTGCAGCCGGGTAGTTTTAGCAGATAAAAAAGATGGTTCAAAAAGAATGAGCATCGATTATAGACGATTAAACAAAGTGTGTTTTAAGGACCGATTCCCAGTACCAAATATGGAGGATTTGATCGATAGTTTGGCTGGATCATCTGTATTTAGCGTGTTAGATATCAAAAATGCATTTTTACATGTGCCTATTGAGGAAGAGAGTAAAAAATATACAGCTTTTGTTACCAAACAAGGTGTTTTTGAGTTTAATTACGCGCCATTTGGATTTTGTAATTCTCCAGCTGTTTTTATAAGATTTATCAACTCAATATTTCGTGAACTAGTAAATGTAGGTATAATGCAAATTTACATGGATGATATAATCGTTCATTCCGCAGATAAGAAAACAGGTATGAAATATTTAGAGAAAACTATTAAAGTTGCAGCAGAAAACATTTTAGAAATTAATTGGAAGAAATGTAAATTTTTACAAAACCGAGTAAAGTTTTTGGGTCTGATTATTGAGAATGGTTCAGTAAAACCTAGCGAGGAAAAAATTAAAGCTGTAAAAAATTTCCCGGAACCACAAAATATAAAAGGCATTCAATCATTTCTTGGGTTAACAGGATTTTTTAGGAAGTTTATAAAAAACTATTCAATAATTACTAGACCCTTAACAAATCTTTTGAAAAAAGGCGTTGAATTTTGTATGGATCAGAAGGCTAGAGAAGCAATTCAAACGTTAAAAAATATATTGACAGATCAACCAGTTTTAAAAATTTTCTCCAGGGACGCCAAAACAGAGTTACACACGGATGCATCAAAATTTGGGTTTGGTGCTATTTTGATACATCAGTTTGATGAACGGTGGTATCCAGTTTTTTTCTATAGCAAAAAAGCGTCAGATTCTGAATCCAAACAACACGGCTTCCATTTAGAGATAAAAGCTGCATTTTTGGCCATAAAGAAGTTGCGACACTACCTTTTGGGGATGAAATTTGATCTAATTACGGATTGTTTAGCATTTCAACAAACATATAGAAAAGACGATTTATTACCTTCTATATCTAGATACGTAATGTATATGCAGGATTTTGATTACACTTTGAAACACCGTAAAGGAGAACGTATGAAGCACGTAGACGCGCTCAGTAGACATTCAGTGTATATTATTAGTATTGAATCAGATTTAAAATGTCGCTTACAAAAAGCACAAAATACTCATGAAAATTTAAAAGCAATAATCGATTTGTTAAAGATACGTCCTTACGGAAACTACAAACTAGTCGGTGGTGTCTTATGTAGAGAAATCGACGGACATGACATTTTTGTTGTTCCACGCCATATGGAAAAAGAAATTATTACTAAAGCACACGAGAACGGACATTTTGGTACAGTTAAAACGGTTCACCAAATAAAACAGCAGTATTTTATACCACATGTAGAAAATAAAGTCAACAAAGTTATTCAAAATTGTATAAAATGTATCCTTTTTAATAAAAAACAAGGAAAGCTCGAAGGTTTTTTGCAATGTGTCGACAAAGGTGACCAGCCATTATGCACAATTCACGTTGATCACTTAGGACCGATGGATGCCACATCTAAGATGTATAAGTTTATCTTTGCCATTGTGGATGGTTTTAGTAAATTTGTGTGGCTTTTTCCAACAAAAGCGACGGGTGTAGATGAAGTAATCAATAAACTCGAATCTTGGCATTCAGTTTTTGACGATCCTCAACGCATTATAAGTGATAGAGGCTCAGCTTTTACTTCAAAAGCATTTGAAGAATTTTGTAATACTAAAGGTATCGAGCATATTCAGATAACTACGGGCGTACCAAGAGGAAACGGACAAGTAGAACGCGTTAATAGAACAATATTCGCTGTAATTTCTAAAATCTCATCGGAAATCTCATGTAAAAACATGTTAGCAAAGTTCAAAAAGCTGTTAATAGTAGTTATCACAGATCTACAGGCCGCTCACCATTTGAAGTTTTATTTGGAGTAAAAATGAAAAATAATAGTTGCAGTAACGTCGTCGAAATCCTTGAAAAAGAGCTAGTAAATGAATTTGATAAAAACCGAGAAGAGCTTAGATATGAAACGAAACAACAAATTGAGAAAGTTCTAGCTGAGTATAAGAAAAATTTCGATCGTAAAAGAAAGCAAAACGTTGATTATAAAGTTGGAGATTTTGTAGCTATCAAAAGGACACAATTTGTTGCCGGAAGAAACCCGTATGAAGTCACTAAGGTTAAGCGAAATGGTCGATATGAAGTTCGAAAAGCAGCATCATTCGAGGGGCCGAATTTAACATGCAGCAGCAATGACTATATGAAATTGTGGCGTTATTCTGAAGTTGATGATGAGGTTGATAGTTCATCCGAGGCGGATGATTAGTCGGATGGCCGAGTGTGGGATAAAGGGGTATTTTATTAACCGACATATTTTTGTAATACTGACGTACCAAATTTTGCAACACAGACAGAAAATTCAAGAGAAGACAATAAGATTTAATGATGATTGAAAAAACGGACAGTTGTTCTAATGCTATTGAATACGAAAGTTGTTTAAAGTTGTTAAGTCGGAATAAAGTTGGACAAAAACGTTGTGAATGTAATAATAATGTAATTATAATGAAACTTGCTCGGACAGACATTTTAATGATCAATTTATAAACCCCAATTCTTTATTATATTTAAAAAATAAAATTTAAAATTAATTGAAAAAACAAATGAATTCAAAAATAAATATGTATTCAACTACCTTAAAAAATTAAAACCAAACTACTAAAGTGTTTTATATAATTCCTACATATATATATATATATATATATATATATATATATATATATATATATATATATATATATATATATATATATATATGTGCACAGCTCATGTTGCGGGGACTTGTACAGCCAAAAAAGTCCCTATAAAATGCGCTGTGTCCAGTAAAATGTCTTCAGAGTAAACACTAGAATAACGAAAAGTTTAAGGACAGTCCCCAAAGTAACAAAATGTCTTCATAGTAACTTGTGGAACGAAAACCCGTCCCCGCAATATGTGCTGTGCATATATATATATATATATATATATATATATATATATATATATATATATATATATATATATATATATATATATATATACATATATGTTTACACTGAAGACATTTTACTGGATACAGCGCACATTATAGGGACTTTTTTGGCTGTATTTACAGATGTCTTCAAAGTATATGTAATGCATACATATATATACCCTGTAGGAAATGTCAATAGGCCTATATATATATACATGCACAGCGCGTGTTGCGGGGACGCGTTTTCGTTCCACAAGTTACTATGAAGACAATTTCCTACTTAATATTAGGGCGGGTGTGGAACGATTTTTTTTTGATGAAGCGTATAGCAAAAACGTAACCTATAGGTGATTCTGAGAAATTTTGCTCAAGAGACCATAGAACAATTTAATTAAATTCGTCATAAAATCGGATAGAATTATAGTAGATTTCTCAATCTGGGCTTGTTCCACAAGTTACTATGAAGACATTTTGTATATATGTACATAGTACTTTCATAATTACTGACACACTGTAAGAAATCCACTGAACATACTCTCGTTACGTTGACAGTTTTTTGACAACTAGCATTTAAACTTCATTTTTGTGAAAAAGTTTTTGTCGTGCGTTACCTTAAATTATGGAATGGGGAGATATTGAAAACCGTATTGTCGTAATTGGCCTAAAAAAATGTGGAATGGAAACTGGAGACATTTATCGAACATTGCAGCCGCTCGGGGTTAGTCGTAGTTTTGTTTATCGTGCGGTGAAACTGTTTGGGGATACTGGTGGAGTAGCAGACTGTCCGAGATCTGGCCGTCCGCTCTCTTTGCGAACTCCCAGAGCCGTTAAAGTTGTAAAGAATCGAATTTATCGAAATCCACTCCGAAAGCAGCAAATAATGTCGCGGGAGATGAATATATCGAAGGTATCCATTTCTCGCATCATAAAATATAACTTGGGACTTCGGGCTTACAAAAGACACACGGGGCATCTACTTACGGCGGCGTTAAAGCAGAAACGGAAGCAAAAATCAAAAGCATTGATTCGCCAGTACGCCAAAAACCGCCACAGAAAAATTATGTTTACTGACGAGAAAATTTTTACTGTGGAGGAGTCGTTCAATAAACAAAATGATAGAGTCTATGCTAAGTCATCTTTGCAAGCAAATTAATTGGTTCCTAGAGTTCAGAGAGGTCACCATCCTGCTTCTGTGATGGTATGGTGGGGAGTCGCCTATGATGGGGTCACCAAGCTTCATTTCTGCGAAAAAGGTGTTAAAACTCTGACGTTTTAGAAAAGGTTGTGAAGCCATTAAATAGCACATTGTTCAAAAACGAGCCGTGGACCTTTCAACAGGACTCTGCCCCAGCCCATAAGGCAAAAACCACTCAAGACTGGTTAAAAAACAATATACCAAACTTTATTTCTACGGATGATTGGCCATCGGGTAGTCCAGACCTGAATCCTTTAGACTACAAATTGTGGTCCGTTTTAGAAGGCATAGTATGCACTACTCACCACAAAAATTTGGAATCGCTTAAGCGTGCACTTATCCGCGCAGTTGACAATTTCCCCATGGAGGTCGTGCGTACTGCAATAGACGATTGGCTGGTCAGACTTCGGTCGTGTTGGAAGGTAAATGGCGGCCATTTTGAATAATTTTTTTTTGTTATATTCTTCAATATTTAAAAAACCAAAATAAAAAGAAAAAATTAAAAAACCTCTTGTTGTTTGTTTTTTATCAAGAAAAAACCGTGTGTCAGAATAATTGAAAGTACTAGGTATATTAGGACGGGTATGGAACGATTTTTTTTTTTCATGAAGCGTATAGCAAAAACGTTATATATATATATGTATATATATATATATATATATATATATATATATATATATATATATATTGTTGATGATTTAATGGTAATGTAAATGTGTAAATTTCCAAATGTGGATTCCGGATAATTATCTGGGGACTTCGTTTCCTCCGGCAACCTTTGTCTACGCTAACAACGCAGCGGGATTTGTCCACTAGTACAATATAAAAAATGTCGAAAATATTGATGAAAAATAGGGTTTTAAATTCTTTAATAATTATTATTTAGCGTTATAACCATAAAGAAAATTTACTTGGGATTAGTTTTATAGTTCTAACATTCCCTACTTAAGAAATATTTGAGACGAAAATCGTAGTTAGTGCTATTTATTTTTACTAAAAATATTTTATTTATTATTTTTTACTAAAAATATTTAAAAATTTAAATAAAGAGGAAACTTTACAAACAAATATCATAGGTTTACAAAATCAAAACAAAAACCCTAACAAAAGTAAGGCCTTATCATAGATCTTTTTCTAAAAGGGGTTTTCTGGTTTCAAAAAGGGGCACACTTCCGCATTTTATTATTGGAATATAAAAATTGACTTCCTGTTGAAATATATATTCAAAAAAGAAAATGTAAAAATCGGGATTTTCAAAGCTATTGCAGGATTTAAAAATTTGGTGTAGTTCTAGAAGGTATTTTGTTTAAACTACTCAGATTTTAAAATTATAAAATCATGATTTTTTTTAAAATATTTCATTCCGGTAGAGGGGCATTGTTTCAATTTGAAAGCGGTCGGGTTTTCATGAAATTTGGTAAAAAGTACAAGCAAATGTAATTTTTAATTGTAGTTTTATTTTGACAAGAGGAACAATTTATGACCGAACTTACACTTTTTATTTGTTTCATGTTAGGGTTACGACATAAATTTTCAATATTTTGTAAAAACACTTATTGTGTCACTATAAATAGTAAATTAAAAATTAAAGCTTGTTAATCTGCAAATTTTATTATAATTATAATATAAAATCATTACTTACTATATCATTTTAATCAAATAAGGAAAATAATTTATTTCTTTTAGTAGTACACCAATATTAGTTTTTATTTGGATAATAAACAAAAGACAAATAGTAAGAAACAATTAACGCGTGATCCATTTCGAGGTTCCCTACTTTTTTAAAGAAAAAAACACAGAAAATTCAAACTTAATGGGGAATGTTTATTATCATTTGAAAGAACATTCTTTGGCATTTATTTTTTGAAGATTATGTCTATCAAATGTGGGCCGTTGCTACGTCGCAGATGGTTCATCCGTTGAGTCCAATTTTCGATGATTAGTTCGAGCATTTCCACTGGCGTAACTGGCGAATGACACGCGTGATGCTTTTCTCCAAGGCCTGAATCGAAACGGGTTTGTCCGCATAAACTTTAGACTTTACATATCCCCACAGGAAAAAGTCTAACAGTGTGATATCACACGATCTTGGTGACCAATCGACCGGCCCAAAACGTGAAATTATGTGCTCACCGAAGTCTTCTCTCAATAAATCCAATTTTGTTTGTTTACATACCCATTAAGCCAGAAATGGGTCTCATCGCTGAACAAAATTTGCCTCGAAAACGTCGGATCTTCTTGGAACTTTTCAAGAGCCTAAGGGAAGGTCGCTTGGGAAGGTCGAGCGGCTTCAGTTGTTGCACAAGCTGTATTTTGTACGCTTTCAGTTTAAGATCTCGACGTAAAATGAGCCAAGTCGTTCAATACGTCAGTCCGAGTTGCTGCGAACGGCGCCGAATCGACTACCCACGGTCTTCGTGTACACTTTCAGCTACGGCCGCTATATTTTCTGGGTCTCAAAATGGGTGATGGTGTTGCGAATAGTTCGCTCAGTAGGCCGATTATGGTGACCATAAGTTGAGCGAAGTGCAAGAAACACATTCCTCACAGAACGTGAATTTTCGTAATAAAGTTCAACGATTTGTAAACGTTGTTCAGGCGTAAGTCTTTCCATTATGAAATGCCAAACATACAAAGCAAAAATAACATGACAGCATGACACGACTTACACGTTATCTGTCAAAAAAGGCTATTGAAAAAAGTATCTCTACTTGAATCACACTTTATATATAATTTTAAAAAAAAAAATTTATTTTTTTTATCGACCTTCTCTGGTCTAGATCCATCATGTTCTGTAAAAAAAAATAGCACCACCTCAAGGGGGATGTAGTTCTTCACCACGCATGATGGTCTTGAACAAGGATAAGTTAAGTGTTTCAAAAAAATATATTAAAATTATTATTTGCATATTTGAGAAAAGAGACAGTATTATTTGTCATGCAGTTGTTTCCCTCGCACTATCATTTGCAGATTAGTTGCTTTTATAGTACATCAGAGTTGCTGAAATAGTGGTTCCACGTAGTTTTCTAGAAAGTCCGTAAAGAATTAAGGTGCGCTAAGATGGTGTCTCCACTGTATACGCTGTGCCTTAATGATATGTATGTAGTGAAAGTGCACGGTAAATCAAACAAAAAAAAAACAACAGGATGAAGACGGTGAAAGAGCCAGTAATGATAAAAATAATATAGGCTCAGAAACAGTAAACTCTATACACTCACAGGCTTGCAATGTAAAAACAGACGTATCAGAGCTCAAATCTGATATTACACATAAAAGCCAGTATATTGCAACTCACAAATATATTCCGCAAATAACAGAGAATCTGAAGTCTTACAAACCAGGTCAACGAACTCATAGTACAAAATCAAGAAAAAGAAATGCGTATACAAGGAATGGAAATGAAGGTTAACTCAGTTAAACAACAAGTTAATGAAATGCAACAACAAATGAGCAGCAAAAAAATGAAGTGAAGTGTTAAAAACTATAGCTACTTCGATAAATGTAAAAATAAACAAGTAAGAGCGGCTAAATTCGGCTATGCCGAATCTTATATACCCTTCACCATGGTTGGGAAAAAACTGAAGTTTATATATGGACATATATGAAATGGACAGATTTATATACGGACGCCTTTAAGAGGAAATTAACCATTTAGTTTGGAGATAAAACTTGGACTCGGGAAGATTTATGGTTCCAGAAAATATGTATTTTAAAAAAATGTATGTTTTGGGCATAACTTTTTTGTATCTGAACCGATATTTCCGAGTTTTTTAGCAAATATGTTATACTAAAGATTTTCGATCTTTTGCTATATAAGACGTATCCATAGGTCATAATACAGCTCTAGAATAGTGTTTGTTGTTTGTGTATAAAAGGTTAAGAGGTGAAAGAAAAGAATTTCAACAAATCGTTAAAAGAAATCACTAGAACTGCATGTGTTTTATTTCTACAAAATAGTTTGATTTAGCTGGCAAATTTGCATTTGGGATTTTATTTCGCTTTTTTATTAGAAATATTTGTAATTTCTTTAGCTTAATTTTAAAAATTTGAAGGAAAATAGTTTATAATTTTTTTTATAAATTATTATAAGTTATGACCTAAAATAGTTGCACTTAAAGGTAAATTATGTATAAAATTTTCTTAATATGTGAGAAATAAAATGGTTTAAAAATCTTTTTATAAATTCTTTTAAATCGGAGCAAAAAATAGAAATAAAACCGTTTGTATTTTGTTTGTATTAGAGGGTTTTTATACAAATTTTGATGTTTTTAGCCTATTTATGGATTATTTAATTATTAATATAAAATTTTATTTAAATTAATTATTAAATGTAAAAAAACAAAAAAAAATCTTAACGAACCCGCGACCCTTCCACCTGTGGTGAAAGGTATAAAAACGTTTGTATTTTGTTTGTATCAGAGGGTTTTTATAAAAATGTTGATGTTTTTAGCCTATTTATGGATTATTTAATTATTAATATAAAATTTTATATAAATTAATTATTAAATGTTAAAAAAAAACAAAAATAAGCAAAAAAAAAAGTCTTAAGAAAATAATAAAAAAAAATGTACAAAAAAAAGTGAATTGACCTGACCGAGATTTGAACCTCGAACCCCGCGGCCTTAGAGAAAAAAAAAGTATTTGTGACACAGCGTCTAGACAACTGAGCTATTGAAGCTCACACAAAATCATCGTCAATAGAGGTACATATATAAAAGTCTTCGTTCATTAGAGATTTGTTTAGTTTTTATTTAAATGACAAATCTTTATATGTGTGTTGTTTGTGTATAAAAGGTGGAGATGAAAGAAAAGAATTTTAATTATTAATATAAAATTTTATATAAATTAATTATTAAATGTTAAAAAAAAAACAAAAATAAGCAAAAAAAAGTCTTAAGAAAATAATAAAAAAAAAATGTACAAAAAAAAAAGTGAATTGACCTTACCGAGATTTGAACCTCAAACCCCGCGGTCTTAGAGAAAAAAAAGTATTTGTGACACAGCGTCTAGACAACTGAGCTATTGAAGCTCACACAAAATCATCGTCAATAGAGGTACATATATAAAAGTCTTCGTTAATTAGAGATTTGTTTGGTTTTTATTTAAATGACAAATCTTTGTATGTGTGTTGTTTGTGTATAAAAGGTGGAGATGAAAGAAAAGAATTTTAACACATGGATGTGTTTGTTATGCGTAAAATTCTACATACATATTAAACAAAGGGATTTTACTGGAAAAATTAGAGGTAGTCCTGGTTTTTTGCTAATATCTCAGCCATTTATTAACCGATCTGTCTGATTTTTAATAGCAAACAGAAATGGATCACATGTAACAGAAATAAAAAAGAATCAAGTCCTCATCATGTCTGGGTTCTTCGGAAAACCCATTTCAACACACAGACGGACAGACGGACATCGTTAAATCAACTTCGCTCTTCATAAGGACCCAGAATATATATACTTTATAGGGTCTAAGGTCAATATTGTAGAAATTACAAACGGAATGACAAACTTATATATACCCTTCCACCTATGGTGAAGGGTATAATGATCAGGATATTAGTGATGCATATAGCTTAACTCATATCATCTCAGTGTTCGATTATTTGAACACTCGCTTTTATAATTTTTTTCTTTTTTTAATTAAGATTCTGAACTATTTTTTTTATGCAATTAGCATAATTTTAAAAATATAGTTCCATTAACAAACGATTAAACTTTCAAAAATAGAAAACTAATGTTTTTGTTTTTTCATGTGTATTGTTGTAATATACCTTCAAAATAGAGTGTTCGAGAAATCGAATACCATTTTTCTCAAAAAAATCTGACTTCAGATTCGTGTTTTTTAACCCCAAATTACCCAAACTACCAAGCTTTATAAAGTTATAATAAAATCTTTGGGACGATATGAGTTAAAGAAATAAACAGATAAAATCGTCATAGAATTTACCACTCATATCAAAAAAGGGAATTCATGGAAAATGTTAAGCGCCATAGAGTTGACGTTAATCTAATAAATTATGATGTTTGTAAAGAAAGCAAGTTCATTTATATAAACGATTTCCTAATTGCAAACAACAGGAAACTACTTTGGATGTCCAAAATAAAAGCCAAAGAAGCAAATAGGAAATAGTTAAATTTTTGCCAGAAAGCTTGAAAGCACAACACTAACTTAAATAAAAACTTGTAGCTGAAATTGATTTAATTATTTAAATATTTAATGCATTATCCACTTAAAATTAAAAAAAATCACAATCCATTTCCAATCTCTATACTCTTTATCTTTCGAAAAAAATAATTTTTTCATAGGAAAAACTTAATCACTGAAAATCCTTAATAATTTTTAAGGAAAAAATAAATAAAATTCAAAATCTTAGAATTTTATTTAAATTTTATAAATAAAAAATGGTGGGCAGATTTGTTAAATTTGCGGTAAGAAAAAACACGTCTTGTTTATTTGTTTTTAAAAATCCAACTGTCTCGTTTTATTAAGCAATATGGAGCATCAAGCTCCCTATTCTTCCAGTTTTCTTCTTCTCTTCTATTTTAGCAATTGCCGTTACAATTAACATATTTAGCAAGTTATAAAGGGTAGACCAAAAATAATTAACATAGTTGTAAAATTCATTATAATGTTAATCTACGTTATCTGAATTACATATTCAAATTCAAATCTATTTCATATTCATCAAAAATCAATTCAATAAAAATTCAATTATAAAAAACAATTAATAACAAAATGTTATTATTTAAAATAAGTATCAAAAAAAAGGTAAAAAAATGTGTTTATAAAAACCCATTGCGAGAACGTTGTGGAGAAAACCAAACAGGTAAAAAACTCCACGCTGGCGACCAAACATTCCGGCCCCATTGAAGGACCGTAGGTCTTCAAATTACTGGTAGTGGTGCGAGCTTGGATATCGGCCGTTTATAAACGCCTCTTGCCGTCCTTACCTCCGCCACTCTGACCTTGCCGTCTTGGCCTTCTATTACGCGGACGACTCTGCCGGTCAGCCACTCTTGGGGCGGGAGATTGTCTTCTTGGACCACCACTAGCTGGTTGACTAGAAGGTTCGGTCTTCGGTGTACCACCTGGCCTTGCCTTGCAACCCCAGGACGCAGAGCATCCGCCATCGCTTCAAGTAAGTTATCTTGTTGCCTCTGATGTCTTCGACGGATTCTGGCGGCAGCGAACGCAGACCACCGCCTATGAGCAGATGCGCCGGAGTTAACGCATCCCCGTCGTTGGGGTCCGGAGACAGCGGTGCGATTGGGCGACTGTTGAGCACCGCCTCTACCTCTGCGAGCATTGTTGCCATTTCCTCTTGGGTGAGCGCCGCATTGCCCACGGTTCGCAGAAGTAGGTGTTTCGCCTGCTTCACGGCTGCTTCCCACAGTCCTCCGAAGTGAGGAGCGCTGGGAGGTATGAAGGTTAATTCTACCCTGCACGATACTGCGTACGATAGGACGTCCTCGTTGTTCTTCTCGAATGCCTCGTATAGCTCTGAGCGTTCGGCTGGCTCCCACGCAGTTGGTGGCGTTGTCGCAATATATTTTCTGGGGGAGTCCTCTCCTGGCAGCAAACCTTTTTAAAGAAAGGATAAATGCGTCGGAGGATAAATTGGAAACTAATTCTAAGTGAACAGCCTTCGAAGTGAAACATACAAAAACCGCTATATACATTTTGATAGGAGGTCTACCACGAATTCGTAATGAAATATTCACGGAACCACAAAAGTCTACGCCGGAAATTAAAAATGGACGTAGCGCTCTCACTCTGTCGGTGGGTAAATTTCCCATTATTTGGGTCATCAATTTTGGTTTATAGCGGAAGCAATGAACACATTTACGCACTATTTTGCCACACTCTTCTCTGGCATTTATAAGCCAAATATTCTCCCGTAAAAGGGCTATCAATGCTTTTGTACCAGCATGACAATTATTGAGGTGCAAATCGCGCAAATATCGTCTCACAAAGAGAGTTTTCCTTGGTAATAGAAGTGGGAATTTCGTATTATACAAGCAACCTCCCACCTACCCTTATAAGTGAAAAATTTCGCGTATTTTCAGTGAACTTGTGGAAAAATGGTGTTAAACGTTGAATATTGAAGGCAACAACTGAGATTTCTGTAATTTAGCAATCTCCTCAGAGAACTTTTCTCTCTGGACTATTTCCACAAACCTATAAAAGGCCCAGTTCATCTCCTTTACAGTAGGCCATACAGTTTTCATGATTTTACGTTTTCTACAAAAGTCAATGAATCTTAGCACGTAGCACATGATCCTCAATGACTTTTTGTAAGACGAATATATTTATGTGATTTTCTTCCGGAGAATTCTGTAATTCCGGAGAACTCTCTACTGTAAGTAGAAAATTGGATTTTCTTTTCTTTAAAGACTCTTGATTCTCTGTTAACACGAAATAATGGTTAACAGGTTAGTTTGAGCTATCGAGGAGAAGAAACGAAGGACCAACAAACCAAATTGAGTATTTTAGATCATCAACATCAGATCCTCTAGATACAATATCAGCCGGATTTTGTTTCGTGGGCACGTGGCGCCAAGAAACACGGCCTGAGTATTCTTGTATTTCAGCAACTCGGTTGGATACAAAAGTTGCGAGAGTGGATGGATGAGTTTTAATCCAATGTAAAGTGATTTCTGAATCTGTCCAGAAATGTGCACTCTCGATTTCAAAGCTCATCATGTTTTTAATTCGAATCCACAATTTAGCCAATAGGTGTGCTGCACACAACTCAAGCCTCGGAAGATATTTTGTCTTGAGTGGAGCGACTTTTGATTTGGCTGTAAGAAGCCTACAAAAAACTTCATTTGAGTCACTACTCCTAATATAAATGCAGCAACCATAAGCCCAAAGAGAAGCATCAGAAAAGCCATGAATCTGAACTTTTGCTGAAGAAGTTGTGTGAACGAATCGTGGGATTTCAATTGAATCAATTTTCGACAAATTTATTTTGAAATTCTCCCACGCAGTATTTAATCGCATGGGGATCGATTCATCCCAGTCAAGTTTCTGAATCCAAAGTTCTTGTAGCAACATTTTGGATTTTGTTATGATTGGGCATAAGAGTCCGAGAGGATCAAACAACCGAGACGAAACCGACAAAATGTTTCTTTTTGTTGCTTTTAGATCATGAAAATTATCTTCCAAATGAAACTTAAATGAATCATTCTTCGGAACCCAGTGTATGCCTAAAGCTTTGGCCGTATCGGAATCACTATGTAACAGTTTTTCTTTACAATTAGTAAGGTTAAATCGGGGTGATTGGAAAACCATTTGGTTAAATTAAATCCAGCTGAACTCAGTATTTGAGTCACCTGGTCTCGAATAGTTAACAGTTCTTGAAAACTATCGGCGCCAGTTAACAAATCGTCAACATAAAAATCACTGCGAATAACTTTTGACGCTATGGGCAAAGTCTCTTTGTATAAATCGCTTAGATGAATAAGACATCTGATTGCTAAAAATGGTGCAGAAGACGTACCGTAAGTAACAGTGTTCAAGCGAAACACTTGTAGCAAATCAGATGGATTTTGTCTCCAAAGGGTTAGTTGAAAATTTCTATCGTTCTCGCCAACTAAGACTTGACGATACATTTTTTCAATGTCGGCAGTGATAACGAATTTATGGAATCGAAAACGGATTAGCGTCGAATATAATTCTTCTTGCACCGTAGGGCCAACCATTAACAAATCGTTAAGTGAAGTTCTCGAAGAAGTTCGACTCGAGGCATCAAAAACTACACGAAGTTTGGTAGTAGTGATTTGAGAACGCAAAACGCACTGATGCGGAATAAAATAATGAGGAGAGCTCGGTATTTGATTGTCCGTAATGGACATATGACCTAAGTCGACATACTCTTTTATAAAATCGTGATACATTTCTCTCATAATGTTGTCGGTTGAGAATCTACGCTCTAGCGCAAGAAAACGCATCTTGGCAGTATCGAAGGATGATCCTAAAAGATTAGGATCTGATTTACAAGGAAGTGAGACTTCAAAACGTCCTGACGATAAACGTCGTACCGAATCTTTCAACTTATCCTCACATTTTTGTTGTTCCTCATTAAAAATGACTGTTGATTCATTAGACAGTTCCTCTGATTCCCAGAATTTTCGAACAATTGAATCCACAGTATCCTCGTTTTTAATAGAATTGCTAACGTGGCATACATTTGAACGTGAGCCCTTTGGCTGGTTGCATTTGCCAGCTACAATCCAGCCAAGAGTAGTTTTCTGAAGAACTGGCAGGTTGGGGTTAGACTTAATTTGTCCAACGCATAGCAGTTCAAAGAAGAGTTCACCACCGATTAATAAATCAACTTTCTGTGGTTTGTAAAAGCAAGGATCTGCCAATTCAATATTCTTCGGAATATTCCAATCGGTAGTGCAAATCTTGCGATCAGGTTGGAAGTTCGTAATTGAACTCAATACCCAAAACTTGGAAAAGAATTGAGTAGAATTAACCCTCGACATGACACCGACTTCGATGCTAGATTTAGCAGAAGAATTTGTTTCGCCTATGCCAATTAAATTTAATCTGCCTCCTTCTCTCTTAATTCTAAGTCTCTGTGCAAGTTCCTCAGTTATCAAATTCGTTTGAGAACCGGAATCCAAAAGAGCCCTAGCCAGAATATAATTTCCGGAACTTTTCCTCACTTTCACGACCGCTGTGGCGAGAATTATATTCTCATCCGATGACGAAAGATTCACCGAAGCGTGAGAAGTAGACGGCTGCTGTGACAAGTAATTTACAGAAGAATTTTGGTTAGAACTTGAGGCTTGAGAACTAGTATTATATCTATGTAGCATTGAGTGATGAGAGCCACTGCAGACTCTACCTTTTTTCAGGCAGTTTATACACGCAGGCACAGCTATAATAAAATAAAATCTTTAAGAACTATCACTGCGGAAAAAGAAGGGCAATTATAGATATTGTGTTGTGTAGATTTACAAAAGAGACATTTCTCAGCAGATTGTCTAGGTTTCGAACAAGCTAGTGCTGTCTTTGTATTTTTCTTAGGCCCATTATCATGTCTTTTCTTTGAAGAACTAGGTCTTGAACTAGACGATTCATCAGCAGAGATGTGCTGATACCTTTTGTTTAAGGCGGCCTCACAGTCAGCCCATAATGGGAGCTTTTCGAAGTCAAGCTGTTCTTCCCACTTGGATTTAGTGACTGGATCGACTTTCGACATCACTAGATGTATAAGAATGGCATTTGTTATCTTTTTATCATCACCTATAGATAACAGTGAATCATATATGGCAGAAACAGTGTCAATCATGCTACGCAAAGCAGAAGCCGAAGGTTTATTGATCTCAGGAAGATCGAAAAGTTTCGAAATATTATCGAAAAAGATCAGACAATCATTGTCATAAACCTTTTTTAAACTGGCTAATGCTTTGGGGTAATTGTTTTCAGAAATCTGAAAAGCTTTGACTGTACCCAAAGCTTCATCGGATAAGCATGATATGAGATGATTGAATTTTTCAATATCTGTAAGTGTCGGATCATTGTGGACCAGATTCTCAAACAGGCTCATAAAATTTTTATACTCGGAATATTTTCCACTGAATTTTGGGAGCCGCATGTTTGGAAGCCTAGAATGATGAGTTTGCATCATACTGAACGATGTTTCAGGCATACTAGGTCTTCTATGTTTAGCGTGAAGACTCATTAACATAGCTTTCGTGGTCACACACATATCTTCAAGCCCAGATCGGTCGTCATTTGTTGGATCTAAAATGTCCAATTCAGACTGATACTGCATTGCTTGAGCAATATGGTCTTTTAATATTTCCATGCGACAATCTATCTCAAAGGGATTGAAAGAAATCGTTTTATCTACAATAGATCTACGAATCTTCGAAATATTTTCAATCACTTTGGCTCTTCTCTGAATCAGTTTCAACAATGTCTCTGATTCAGGATCGCCTTGGTGTTTTTTACCGACCATATTGAAAGAAAACCACAAAAATAAATAAAAAAATCGAAAGTATAATTGATAATAGAATAATATTCCAATAAATTTCGCAAAAGCAGATTTCAAATAAATTTTCCTTTAAATTGTGGAAAACTTTCACCAAATTATTTTAATTTGAAAATAATTCGGGGGAAATATCGCGCTCGAAAAACAAAATTTCGTATTTAAAAAAAAAGAAAACGTTAAATAATGGAACTAAATGAAATTAAAGAAAAAAAATAATTTCAAATATCGTTTAATACAATGACCACTCTGAATTCTGAAAATTCATACGAAATTTGTTTGGGTTTAAGAAAAAACTTAAAATTCGCGATTTTTCACTAATATATTTAAAAAATATGCTTTTGGTAATTATAAAAATCGATTCAACACACAATTTCAACTTATTTTTATATCAAATTAAAAAAACTCACGACACGCACTTTTTTGGTAAATTGCAAAAGAAAACCAGTGTTTTTTTTTTTAATTAAACACCTCGCTCGCCCGTTTACGATCAACTTTATACTAAATGTCTCGCCGGCAATGAATTTTAAGAATTTTAATTTAAAAAAAAATAATAAATTTGCCTAAGTTGTGGTCAAATTCCATGTTTACTAAGAATCACGATCACTGTTCGTTCTGCTACTTGAACCAACCTTTGGTAACGTTTACAAAAAAATATAAAATACTTTACCAAGTTTAATAAAATTAATCCAAGAAATATTTTTATTTTTACTAAATTTAATCTTCACGCACAATTCTGGTGGACACTTACAAAAATTTATATGTACATTAATGAAATGTCCCCTTTTATGGTTAAGTTGGTCACGTTAAGCACCGAAATGATCATATGTTGTTATCGTTACCTGTTGTATAATAATTGGACTTATAAGTTAATTATAATCCAACACAATTTAGATAGTTTAAATAAAAACACTTAGTGGACTGTACTTTAAAGGTTATAAGACATAAATCAATTTTAACTTTATTTACTTTATCTTGCGATGCACAAACCAAAACTGACTAATTAATTTACATTATCAAATAAGAAAGGTTTGAATTAGCAATGCTTGAGTTAGTATATAATATATAAAGTAGAGAGAATAATACTGTTAATACTGTTAATTCCTTTGTTGACAACAATTTGTACAAAAAAACAATTCATTAATATGCAGTAGCTAGCAGGTAGTAAATCGTATGATTCTGATATTCTCCTTTTGTTGGTATGTTTTAACATCACAATATAACCGTTAGGTACCATTCATAATAAATTAATCAGAGGCGTACAAAATAAAATACACCAAATTTTTGTTGCATTAAATAATATTCTAAACCATACTGCCCCCCCTGAAACAAGGTTTCAGTTAACTGGAAGACGAGCAATCTTGGTGACTGGGCGTGTGTATAGACTCCGTTCAGTTTTAATGGTAACGACCCTAACACAACCATCTGGTCCAGGATGTACTTTAACAACTCTAACCAATAACCATTTACTTTGGGGTAGGTTAGGCTCCTTTAAGACTACTAGATCACCTACAGTCATATTCTCGGATTGGTTTTGCCACTTGGGTCTTTGTTGTAAAGAAGTTAGGTATTCTGCCGACCATCGTTTCCAGAACCCTTGTACCATATGCTGTAAAAATTTAAAATGCTTTAAGCGGGGTAATGGAGTAGCTAAATAATTAGGTTCCGGCACCGCAGTAAGGGGTTCACCTGTAATGAAATGAGATGGAGTTAACGGATTCAAATCATTATCAGATATAGCACAGAGGGGTCGGCTATTAAGTATAGCTTCTATTTGCACAAGAACTGTATACATTTCCTCAAATGATAGCAGCGTTGATCCTACAACTCGTCTTAGATGAAGCTTTACTGATTTGACATTTGATTCCCAAATACCACCGAAATGTGGAGAAGATGGTGGTATAAAATGCCATGAAGTACCATCCTTTGCTATTGATGCAGCAATATCAACGTTTACTGTTTCATTTAGCAGCATTTGGGTCATTTCAGATAACATTCTATGTGCTCCATGGAAATTTGTTCCATTGTCGGTATAAAGATTACAGCACCTTCCACGGCGTGATGTAAAACGCTTAAAGGCGGCAATAAAGGCCTCTGCGGTGAGGTCGCTAACCAGCTCTAAATGAATTGCCTTTGTCGACATGCAAATGAATAAAGCTATATAAGCCTTGCACACTCGGGGACGCTTACAATTTGTCATCTTAATAGTTAAAGGGCCAGCAAAATCACATCCCGAATTAAAAAAAAATTGTTGACCCTTTCAGTTGGAAGGTTTGCCATTAATTGTTGTGAAGTCTGTCGTCGAAGCACGAAACAACGTTTGCACTTAAAAACAATAGAACGTATAAGATTTCGTGCTCCAAGTACCCAATATTGTTGACGAAGAATTGTGAAGAGTTCAGATGCTCCAACGTGAAGGTATGCTTGGTGTAAGTCACATATTATAAGTTCAGCGATTCGACATTTTGGCAAGATGATTGGGTGCTTAATGCTGAATGATGCAGAAGAAGCTTGAATACGACCTCCAACCCGAAGTAGACCTTCGCGGTCTAAAAATGGAGAAAGCTTAATAAGGGCATCCTTTTTTGGCAAGTGTTGAATTCCCTTTAATTTTCTAATAGTATCGGAAAAAAACTTATCCTGCAAACTCAAAAGGATTTTAGTACGAGCTTGTAGTATTTCATTATATGAAAGATACTTATTAGGGTTGATTATACGATTTTTAAGACGATTGACAAATCGTTGAATGAATGCAATTATTCGTAGGAGTCGAAACCAGTTTGATATTTTATTCGACAAATTTAAAATAACTGACTCTCTTTCGTTTACCAAAGCACATAATACGTTTTTTCGTTGTTCAGCCTCTACTTCTTCCATTTTTTCATTGAAATTGAATTTCGTTTTTGGCCATTCAGATTCTGGATGTTGTAACCAGGGTGGACCATTCCACCAAAGTTCATGCTTTAATAAATCTTGGGGATGTAAACCCCTGGATGCACAATCAGCTGGGTTGACATCAGTGCTAACGTAATTCCAACATTTCCTTGGGATTGTACATAAAATCTCTTCTGTACGATGCGACACAAAAATTTTCCATGTTCGTGGTGGTGATGAGAGCCAATGTAGAACTATTTGTGAATCTGTCCAAGCATAAATTTTTGTTGCTTCAAGATTTAAAGATTCATTCACAGACGAATAAAGACGAGATAAAAGGGCAGCAGCACAAAGTTCCATTCTTGGAATAGATATTACCTTTAGTGGTGCAACCTTTGTTTTTGCAGCAATTAAATTTATTGTTGCCTTGTTATTACCATCCCGGAAGACGCAATATATGACAGCAGCATAGGCCAGACTTGAAGCATCACAGAAACAATGAATTTCAACATCTGGAAGTATAAAAATTTTACGTGGAATTGAAATTTTTTGAAAATATGTAATTGAGTCTCTTAGCTGAAGCCACTCTTGTGTAATCTGATGTGGCAGTGGGCTGTCCCATGAAACCTTTTCCAACCATAACTTTTGAAGCAGCATTTTCATAAGAATTGTTGATGGAGCCAAAAATCCGAATATATCGAAAATACGAGCTATATCCGACAAAATTTTGCGTTTTGTAACAGCGGCACCATCATATGACCTTTTCTGAACACGAAAAGAATATGTATCAGAGTCAGGATTCCAGTATAGCCCTAATAGCTTAATGTAATATTCAGAAGAACCATTTCCAACTTTAGGCCGTTCACAATCTGCTTTTGGGATCTGATTAAGAAATTGTGCTGAATTTGAGCTCCACTTTCTAAGCCTGAACCCTCCAACATTCAGTAGAGAAACAAGTTCCTTCTTTGCAAGATATAGATCGTTTAAATCGTCTGAACCTGTCATTACGTCGTCCACGTATATATTGTTAAGGATAATGGAAGCAGCTTTTGGAAAATTATTTTGATTATCAGAAGCGAGTTGTTGTAAAACACGAACGGACAAAAACGGTGCACAAGAAGTTCCGTAGGTTACTGTACACAAACGATAATGATTAACAGGACCACTGGAGTCACTTCTCCACACAATTCGTTGGTAATCACGATGCCTTTTGGAAATCCAGATTTGTCGAAACATTTTCGTTATATCAGCAGTGAAAACGAATGAAAATCTGCGAAATCGAATTGATACTCCAAACAGGTCTCGTTGTATAGAAGGTCCAATAAACAGTGTATCATTTAGTGATTGCCCAAATGAATCCTTGAATGAACCATCAAAAACCACCCTTAACTTTGTGGTACTGCTTTCCGGCTTCAGTACAGCGTGGTGTGGTAGATAGTATTGTGGGTAGTTACCAATTTCAGCTTCTGGAATTTTCTCCATGTGGCCTAGTAACTCATATTCCTTCATGAAGTCTACATATTGCATTTGTAACTCCTTGTTTCTGCGAAAACGGTTTTCCATTGTATACAGTCTAGAAATAGCTCCACTTAAAGTATTAAAAAATGTGGCGTTTTCATTCTTAAAGGGTAAATCAACAATATACTTGCCATCTGCAGACCATGAATATGTGGATCGGAAGTGAATTTCTGCTGGATCATCATTTGTCGATTCCGTTTCATTTTTCCTTGTAGCGCACTCTTCAATGTCGCAAAATCGTTGCAGCATTTTGTCAATATCTGTTGAAACCACGAATGATGATATAATTGAAGATACCGATGATGATTGGAATTGCCCCGATATAATCCACCCAAACACAGAGTTGATAGCAAACAACCCCGAAGGATTAAGAAGTACTTTCCCGTTTTTGAGAATAGACCAGACAATATCTGCCCCCAAAAGAAGATCGACCGAACCAGCAACATTAAAATTTGGATCAGCAAGCTTAATTGTAGAAAATATATCCTTATTTGATTCACAGATATTATATGACGGCACATCGGCAGTAATTTTTTTGAGAATATAGGCATTAACAGTAACAATTTCCAGGCTTATAGAAGAGTAAACGTTGACCTTTACTTGACCTTTAGTCACACCAGCATTTGTTGAAGCAACTCCCATAATCGACAAGCGCCCATTTGATTTGTGTAAGCCCAACAGTTGTACACACGATTCTGTTATAAAAGAAACCTGCGATCCGGAGTCGATCAAAGTTCGTAGTTTAACGAATTGTCCAAATTTATTCTGAACACGTACGATAGCAGTAGGCAATATGACTTGAGTGTGACGATTTGAAACAACGTGATTATTGATTACACTAGTAGACGGATTTGCGTTTGATGTGGAACCAATGTAGGCTGCACCATCATTTCCTCCAGATGAATGTGTCTCGTATGTTGTATAATTAAATGGTTGTGCAGTATTGTGATTGGATTGCATTAAATCGGATTTTAACAAATTAGTGTCGGATACATCGCCATCATTGCTCGAAGAGTTTGATGAAGCCCCAGGATAATGAACCACGGAATGGTGTCTATTGTTGCAAAAACGACATCTAAATCTGGAACTGCAAGTAGAAGCATTATGCCCAGATTTGAGGCAGTTAAAACATAAAAAGTTAATTTTAATAAATTTTCGTTTTTCTTCGATATTAAGAGCGTTAAATTCGGTACATTGAAAAAGCTGATGTTGTTGTTTGCATTTTAAGCAGGACTGTAATGATGTACGAGAAATATTAGAACGCACTTTACCAGCTGAAGCCGCACCCAGCATTTCATTAGATTCCATATAGGTATATCTTTTTTCCAAGAATTCTAGAAAAACATAAATAGTAACGTCAGAATTGGATCCTACCTCTTCTGACCAAAGTTGACGAGTATTGGCATCTAATTTAGATAACAATAAATAAATCAACCAAGGATCTCTATTATTCATATTTATCGCCTTAAGTCCACGAAGACACTCATCAGCACCATCAAGAATTTTGCGAAGTGCCTTGTGATTTGATGTATTTACAGAAGGCAACTTGAAAAAGTTTTGGATATATGAAAATGCGCAAAGATGTGCTCTGTCATATCTATTCTCCAATTTGTCCCAGGCTTTTTCATAATGATCCTCCGAAATTGGGATGTTTCTTATAAGATTAGAGGCATCACCGTCCAAAAATAAAACCAAATAGTAGAATTTTTGTGTTTTGGTTAAATTACCTTTGCGGTCTACAGAACCAATAAATAAATCTCGAAATGCTGTCCACTTGCTGTAGTCTCCAAAAAACTTTGGAATTGTAATCTTGGGCAAAGCCACATCATTTGACTTTGGAACCAAATCTCCTAACTGATTAAGCAAGGTTGTTTGTTGACCAGCAAGTTGTTCCAGTGTTCCTTCTGTATTCACCAGTTGGCTCTTCCGTTGTTTAATGGCCTTTAAAAGAGTTGAATAAATTAAGAAATACTTAGCTTCATATTGCTCAAAGGTTTCCTCTTCAATGATGTCTGCATCGTCTCCATCATCCTTATCAATTTCACACATCTCGTCTTCAATTGCTGTGTAATGCTGCCAATATGTTTCAAGGGCCTTAAACCGAGCTTCCAAAACTTCCAAATTAGTATTGTCATCAATTGTACTACAAAAGTTTTGTGCACGCGTTATACAAGATCGAACACGACTTCGTTTTAGTTTCAATGCTTTTAAGTTAGGCATTATGTTGAAAATTATTTAAGTTATAACTTAAAAATTAAGTTCAATTGAGTGTACAATCAAAAATCCGAGATCCTTAATATCCGTTGGCGAGAAGGACCTAAAATATGTTGTATAATAATTGGACTTATAAGTTAATTATAATCCAATTATAATACAATTTAGATAGTTTAAATAAAAACACTTAGTGGACTGTACTTTAAAGGTTATAAGACATAAATCAATTTTAACTTTATTTACTTTATCTTGCGATGCACAAACCAAAACTGACTAATTAATTTACATTATCAAATAAGAAAGGTTTGAATTAGCAATGCTTGAGTTAGTATATAATATATAAAGTAGAGAGAATAATACTGTTAATTCCTTTGTTGACAACAATTTGTACAAAAAAACAATTCATTAATATGCAGTAGCTAGCAGGTAGTAAATCGTATGATTCTGATATTCTCCTTTTGTTGGTATGTTTTAACATCACAATATAACCGTTAGGTACCATTCATAATAAATTAATCAGAGGCGTACAAAATTAAATACACCAAATTTTTGTTGCATTAAATAATATTCTAAACCATTACCGATAACAAACAAATGTGTACATATGAAAGTGTCGAAGAAAAAGGAGATAAAAACAAAACGATGAAAATAAATTTTTGCAAAATTAAATTAATTAACACTCGCGAAAAAAGTGCAAATAAAAAAAATCAAATTAATTAAAAAAATAATTAAAATTAATTAATATGCCGACGGTACGTGTTACAGAATTTAATACGAGCGGTATGTGTTCGTGGTAAAAGAGAAAATATATTGATCCGTGTGTATGTATATTTGTTTTTGTGTTAATAATCACTCGCGATATTAAATGTTTCACTTTTAAGGGTGGGTTTTGTTCACAAAATATATGTATGTTTAAATGAAATGAAGTGTAAAAAAAAATTTTGTGTTTTAACTCGCAATTAAGAAAAAGAATAATAACTTCTGAATAATTTACAGAATTATCTCTAAAATCTGATAAACTTACAGATTTTAGGTTTAGACAAAATACTTTTTACACTGTTACCACTATGTCAGATAGACCCGAATCAATTTCCTGGTTATGTTGTGGACGGCACTTGCGGCAGCGGCAACGACGAGGCATGGAAAGCAGCAACAGGAATCCAAAGGCACAAATAATAATAAAACCGAAAATTACTTTCAATTTTATTTTTTACGAATTAATCGCGCACAACTTTGTATGTTCCTATCAATGATAAGAAACAAACAGATAAACGGAATTGTTTGCAACAATTTAACAAACAAAATTTTATTTAAATATTTTAAATTAATTTTTCAAAATATTTAATTAAACAATTTAACAAATCACGTCCCTGCTCGGGCGCCAAAATGAAAATCCTTAATAATTTTTAAGGAAAAAATAAATAAAATTCAAAATCTTAGAATTTTATTTAAATTTTATAAATAAAAAATGGTGGGCAGATTTGTTAAATTTGCGGTAAGAAAAAACACGTCTTGTTTATTTGTTTTTAAAAATCCAATTGTCTCGTTTTATTAAGCAATATGGAGCATCAAGCTCCCCATTCTTCCAGTTTTCTTTCTTCTCTTCTATTTCAGCAATTGCCGTTACAATTAACATATTTAGCAAGTTATAAAGGGTAGACCAAAAATAATTAACATAGTTGTAAAATTCATTATTATGTTAATCTACGTTATCTGAATTACATATTCAAATTCAAATCTATTTCATATTCAACAAAATTCAATTCAATAAAAATTCAATTATAAAAAACAATTAATAACAAAATGTGTTATTATTTAAAATAAGTATCAAAAAAAAAGGTAAAAAATGTGTTTATAAAAAACCCATTGCGAGAACGTTGTGGAGAAAACCAAACAGGTAAAAAACTCCACGCTGGTGACCAAACAATCACATTTGTCAAATTGATACAAAATATTAAAGTTATCCCCTTTCTATTTTCTACATGAACATAAGCTCTCATAACTTTGATTCTTTTTTTTTACAACAATAAACAACATACTCAACAAAATACAAATTATTGTTCTTGTCGAAACAAATGATAATGACGATGAAATTAAATTTTACGAAGTGTTGACTCGTTTTTTCTTAAACAGAAAACGTGGCATATGTCGAAGACGATTTAACATACACCAACGACAGGATAAACACAAATTCGTTTGAATTGATAAAGATTGATGTAGATATAAACCAAAGACCGCTTTCGTATTTACCGTCCCCCATCATCAAGTGCTAATGATTTTCTTGCTGAAGTTGACGAAAACAAGAAGCCGTTAATACTATAACATCAAAAAAGTACTTTAACATGATGATGTGTAATAGCATAGAAAGCTTAATAAATGAGAGTACACGAGTTACATATAAAGGATCCAGTGATTCGAACATACGTTTGCGAAAAAAATAAATAAAATCTATAATAGAAAAACTATTGTGCAGTGGACACTTATAAAGTCTACACCACAAAGAACAAAAAAAAACTATAATAGAAAAAGAAATGTGCAGTGAAAACTAATAAAGTGAACACCATAATCAAATCTATAATAGAAAAACAATAAGTGCAGTGAAAGCTAGTAAAGCCACGAAAAAGCAACATTCGGAAAAACCAGACAACAAATGATCGACGAAAGATGGATGGCTTAACAAGCTGCTCATATACACCCAGTAGAGCCAGAAGAGAGAATCAACAATAACAACTCAGAATAGCTTATATAGAAATACAGAAAAACCGTGAAAGAGATAACAACGCAATGCTGAATCTAACAAAAACAATCAACTACTTGCAAACGTTTCCAGGAACAGGGGAAGTAACCATCAATAGTTTCTTCAGCTGTATAGAGTACTGGACAAAATTTACGAGGAAAGAAATATTAACATTTTGAAAATTTTAACTTATACATTTGAAAAAAGTTGTATTAGACCAATGTATAAAAAAACTAAAAGGACTAATAATACCCAGGATACAAATCAGAACCAAAATAGTAATAACTATCAACATAATAATGATTATATTAATAAGAAAACAAAAGACAAAAATATCAGTGACAGAATAATTTTAAAAATAATCCGCAGAATAATCAGGATCAAAATTTTAACAATAATAATAATAATTTTAACAATAAAATAAGACCCAGGATACAAATCAGAACCAAAATAGTAATAACTATCAACATAATAATGATTATATTAATAAGAAGACAAAAGACAAAAATATTAGTCACAGAATAATTTTAAAAATAATCCGCAGAATAATCAGGATCAAAATTTTAACAATAATAATAATAATTTTAACAATTCGGGAAGATGCCGAAACCAATAAAATAATAATAATTCGGATAATTTTCAGAGGGTCGCTCAGGTAAGAAACCCTAGGCCAAATTTCAGCCAAAATCGATGGAATTAACCTAGGCAAGACCAAAACGAACCAATGGAAATTGATAATATGGAGATAAATATATGTAATATGACGGGTAATTCCCAACTGTTCGCCCAGGTACGAAACCCTAGGCCAAATCTTGAGTCAACCTGGGCAAGACCAAAACGAACTTAGGGATATGGAGAACATGATGGTAAATCAATTGTCAGAACACTTTGAACCGAACTTATGTCAGTGTAATATAAGTCAAATTGGGCAGAGCCAAATGAACAGGATCAATTTTTTGAGGAACAACCTCGGACTTTTTACCCACCATAACGATTACAATTAGTGAAAGAAATACAAAGCTTTAATACGTAGATACGAATTTAAGCTTAAAAGATAGTAATATAAAGGATTTCAGAAAAATTTTATTGAAAAAACCAACTGATTTTAGCACAATAACGAAGAAAGATGTAATTAGATTTGAGATAAAAACTGAATGCGAAAATTAGATGGAAAATGACAGAATTAAAAGGAAGAAAGTATAGTTTCATTATAGGCATTGGTTTACTATATATATCATTTAACCATAAGATAAATAAATTAATATTTACTCCATATAATTTGCACATTAGAGGGAAGTGGATTTGAGAGGGATAGAATTCAACTAGATCATTTAAATGAAGAGGACGTTATGAACATTTTAAAAAGATTTCGAAAATTATTTTTTTAAAACATAAAATTAGGACGATAACGGATGAAAAGATAAATTATAAATTATACAGATATCCTCGACAACATGAGAGTGAGGTACGAAGACAAATAAAGTAAATGGAAGAATAGGGAATAATTCGGAAAAGCAGTTCAAGATATTCCAGCCCATTGATAGTAGTACTCAGGAAAGTAGATATACAGAATAGTGGTAGATCACAGGAAACTAAACGAGGTTACAATCGAAGATAAATTTTCGTTAACTAATCCATTTTGGACAAATTAGGAATACCATAATATTTTACTTCAATAGATCTAGCAAAGGGATTTCATAAAATTTTTATTAATAAACTATACGAATTTATTAGAATGCCGTTTGGACTGAAAAACGCACTGGCAACATTCCAACGGTTAATGAACGAAACTTTAAGAGACTTTATTAATAAAACATGCGTAGTATATCTAGACGACATACTAATCTTTAGTACATCCCTTAAGGAACATATAAAAGCAATAACTGACATTTTCAGAGTACTAAGACAGACAAAATAAAAATATAGATTGAAAAATGTAATTTTATGAAAAAAAAGAAAGAATTTTTAAGACACATTCTGACAAAAGAAAGACTTAAACCGAAACCACATAAAATAAAAGTCATTGAATCATTTGAAATTCCTAGAACGGAGAAACAACTTAAAAGTTTTTTAGGTTTAAAAGAATACTACAGGAAGTTTGTAAAAGACTACGCTAGATAGCACAGCCGATAACGAAATATTTGAAGAAAAATGTAAAGATAAAAAGAAAGATCCAACATATATAGATGTATTTGAAAAGTTGAACGCATTAATTAGTTCTCATCCAATTCTAAGATATCCAATTTTTGAAAGAACATTTACACTTACACAGGAGGGGCATCCGGTATGCTTTGCATCTAGGACATTCAATAATCACGAGAGAAATTATTCTTCGACAGATAAGGTGTTTGCCGTAGATGCAGAAAATAAAATAAATAGACAAAAAAGTTCAATTGTTAAAAAAGAGACAAATTCTCAATCCTTTATTAAATATAAGGTTACCTTTTACAAAGTGTAGCTGGAGTATGTAGCTGGAGTATGTGTGCAGTATGTAAAGCCAAAACGATACAGAAAAAATATAGCTAGTACAAAAACTAGCAGAGAAAAAGAAAGTGACAGACAATGCCTAATAAACCGTAAGAGGTTCTATGAGTTACTAAAGATTAACCCTGGTGTGCCAGTCAGTACCAAAATAATAAATTTAAGAGTTTTGAATTAAACATTGCCGGCCACCTTGCAACATTGAAGTAAGTTGCAACAAAATACTTAAAAATAGGCTTAAAAATAGTTATAAAATAAAAAGAGTATAGTTCATGAGAGCTTTTTATATTTATTCAAAATATTTCTTTTCAAAAATAATTTAAAATTAGAAACGGTCAAAGACCGGACCAGCAAAAGCCGGAAGGTTAGGAAACGGTCCATTGGACCGGACCAGCCGAGGCCTTAATTTTTTAAGACGGTCTATAAAACCGGACCAGCCGAGGCCGGACGGTTTTATTATATTTTTAAAACGCTACAACAGACCGGACCCCTAAAAAGGGGATTGACCGGAGATAATCCAGCCAAATTTTGTATTTTGAGCCATTGGTAGGCCGGGCTCGAATAAATTTGACTCCTCATAATTTGAGGAGTTGTTTCAGGTCCCAAAACCAACGCCACTCGACCAGCGACGTTGAGCCTTGGATCAGCAAGCTGGAACCCTTTAAAAGACTCTCGAAAAGAGTATGAAACGGATTCGGAAGGAGTATTAATACCCCTCATCTTTGCAACTTTGACCGTAAGAGCTTATTTCTCTGCGGGATCATAGCATGACCCAATTGAGATGCGACAATATCTGTCGCCATCCACCTGAGAATAAGAAAGCCGCAATTACCGGGCAAGAGATTCTGATTCTACAGCATGGATCCAGAGCAGCACGGACCGTGATATGCGCGTTAAGGTGGTACAATTTGAGTTGCAGTGTTGAAGCAAATGTAATTATATGCCTGACAGGCAGCGGACAAATTTGGACATCGGATGAAGACGGACGAGTACTAAAAACAGCAAGGTGTTCATCAGAACCTTTACGCTCAGTACGTGAAGGTTGACGTTTAGCAGGCTGTGTATTTTTCGGAGAAGGTTTAGCTGGAAGGGAAGGTTTTTTACGGGCCTCGAATTGAGTGGGTCGAGCATAGTGAAGAAAAGTATTGTGGTTTCCTTTGCACACGCGGCACTTAAACGGACTAGTACAGTACTTGGCCATATGTGTATTAGCCAGACAACGAGAGCTAATAATTTTTAATACCTCACAAAAAATAATTTTTTCTAAAAAATTTCAAAATTTATAAAAGTTTAATGGAATTTTAAAAAAATCCGAAAAAATCCAACATATTTTTATTTTGTTTTTAGTCAGTTTATAGTGTTTTTAAAAGATCCAAAAAAAATTTAGAGCCTATTTTTTGCCACAACTCAAAAAAAAAGAGTTTTAAAAATGTACTAAATTCACATTTTTACTTAAAATTTTATTATCTAGTGTGGCAATGTTAAGGTAAAAAGACGACCTATATGAAATAACATAAAAATCTGAAATAAGATTAAAGAAATAGTGAGAAGTTATTAAATAAAAATCAAATGGTTGACTATCTTTTAAGCTTTGGCGAGTGGGCAGAGAAAATAAAGCTGAGTTTATGGAAAGTAAAGAAAAAATTCAAAATGAATTCAAAAGAAAAACGGGTCTAATAATTGACCAAGTAAAACATGGATTCGGAAACACTAATGATGGAAACACAGCTCGAAGATTTTTTTCTAACAGTGACGTTGCGGCCGAAATTACAGGCATTGATAAGGGACTTATTGATAACTTTGGAATAATACTAAGGGTGTTATCTTGTGGATCGCCAGTAAATGTAAACAGCTTCCAGGACCTTTTAAGAGTCACCCGAAATACGTATTTAATACACTATGGGTGGTATTATATGCCACCCACTGTCCATAAAGTTCTAATTCATGGATGTGATATTATTGAGTTCTTCAATTTACCAATAGGTATGCATATAAATCAATAACTTCTTTATTTTAAATTTATTTGTATTTATCTTTTTACCCAGGATGTATGTCGGAAGAAGCATTAGAAGCGAACCATAAAAATTTTGGAAAAGTGCGTTTATCTCATACCAGAAAAACTTCACGAGAAGATACAAACAGAGATTTGATGACCTATATGCTATTGCATTCAGATCCCGTATTATCATCAAATAGAAACATAAAACAAAAACAGAATTTTGAATTGGCCGGTATTGAAAAATATATACATAGGGAAAATGCTGATTTGAAAGATGAAATATTTGAACAGGACGAGTACAGTTTTTCGTTAAGCGAAAATTGGTTTTGGGAATACTCTTCTAGTGATGATGCTTAATTTAAAGAAACATCATTAAAACAAAATGTTCTTGTTCAATATGCAATTTTTACAGACAAAAATAGTTTTGGTTTGTATGGGCAGTGTGCGATGGGCGTGGTCAATGTTAATGAAATATTTTTTTTTAAAGGTGGTATATAAATATGCTCTTCAGTCAATTTTCATTAAATCTGTTCCGTAAATATATTAATAAATATTTATTTTATATTACAAAAAGTATTTATTTATAAAAACTTTTTCCATCATGCTTTTATTATTTTTTTGGTAGTAGTTAATTTAAAATTCAGGATATATGTGTGTCCTTGCGCTGTTTCTGTAAAAATTGTATACATTTTTTATTATTTTGACAAAGAAAATAAATTGTTGCAATTTCATGATTTTCAAAACGTATACACTGTTTTTAATAAAAAGGATATATGGCAGCTTATCGAGTCATTCCTGTAATTAAAATAAAATTTGCTACAAATATTAATACCTTCATTATTATATCGAAATTTTTTTACAACATTGTAATCAGAATAGAAGCTTTTTTCAAAATTTAAGATTCAGGATGTACGACAGGTGGTAATGTCCTTGTGCCGATATGGAGTTTTTTTTTTTAGTTTGGACTGAAGAAAAATAAAAATTTTGACAATTGTATGGTTTTCAGAGCGTATTTTGCGCTTTTAAGAAAAAGGATATATGACAACAAAACGAGTCCTTGCAGCAATTTAAACAAAATTTAACAGAAATTGTTATTACGTTATATCTAGAACTATAACAAGTTTCTAAGTCGTTAAAAGCCGAATTGTAGATTTTATTCAAAATTTTAAGGTCAGGATGTATGGGAGGTATGAGTGTCCTTGCACCAATTTTTTCAAAAATTCGTTTTTTTTTCTAATTTTGACAAATAAAACCATGCCAATTTTTATTCATATACGATAACGCCTTCTATTTTTGTCCCTTCCTTATATGGGATCAAAGCACTGTGCGGCCTAGCCTCAATGAAGTTGAGGGCAGCTGTTCGTGGCGAATGACAACTAATTCGTTTTCATTCAATTCACGTTCCGGATTTTTCCATTTATAACGCTTGTGTAGGCTCATTATGTACTCTTTTTTCCACCGGTGGCAAAGATTTTGAAATCGGTTTAGAATGCTAAGCGGGGATTCGTGTATAGCAGGCTCAGGCGGAGCGAGTAACGGAGCGCCGATTAAAAAATGACCAGGACTTAACGCGACCATTTCGTGTGGATTCTCAGACATGGAACAAAGGGGACGAGAATTCAAGCAGGCTTCGATTCTTGCCAAAAGAGTGGAAAGCTCCTCAAATGTGTATTTAAAGTTCTGGGCTTCTTTATAAAATGAAGTTTGAAACTTTTTACTCCAGCCTCCCAGAGTCCACCCATATGTGGAGCTTCGGCAGGAATGAAATGTCATGTAAGACCCTGAATACCATATGAAGAACACACGGAGGTCTGACTTTCCCTCAGAAAAGCCTTAAAGTTATTTTCCAAATCACGAGAGGCACCTACAAAACTCGTGCCATTTTCAGAAAATATAGTGTTCGGACAACCTCGTCGTGAAACAAATCTCTGAAAAGCTGCTAAGAAAATAGCCGTAGAAAGGTCAGAAGTTGCCTCCACATGAAGTGCTTTTGTAGAAAAGCAAACAAAGATACAAACATAACCCTTTGTTATTTTACAAGCCCTACCAGTAAAACTTTTTAAATCAAAAGGCCCAGCAAAATCTATACCAGTTGTAGTAAAAGGCCTGTCAAGAGAAGTACGTTCAGGAGGTAGGGCAGCCATAATTTTACTGCAAGAGCGTTTACGGTCAAGAATACAATGCTTACAGCGCACAGAGGGTTGAAATGTACCAAAAGTGAGGATTAATTCAAAAGCTGAACTTTATCCTACACATTCGTGTGTGGTACTGGGTGAAAGGTAATTAAATTCTACATCACTATTTGCCAAAAACTTTTGTTTTGAGTAAATTACTCTATCGACTGTGAGCTGTCAAAGTCAAATAATTTTTCAAAATGTTTCGTGCCGTGCCTAAAACTGAAAATTGAGATATTTTGGGTGCTGATAATTCTTATTAAGCGTTCTAAAAGTAATTTTATTAAAATGGAACCATCAACTTCAGGTATTTGGCTACATAATTACATTAATGTTTTTTAGATAAATGTTTTGCAAATATTTTTAATATTTTTTTAAAAACTGCTCCATATTTGGGGTATTTTCGATATATACAGAGTTTCAACAAATTTCTTGTTGCGATATTTTAAGTGATATTTTACTATAGTATTTTAGCTTATATATTCCACACCAAACTTTTGCAGAGGCACCGCGTTTTTTTACTTATTAAAATTTTTGTGAAAGAACTCCAGTTGCTAAATACTTAATCTGAAAAAACAAACAACAAATCAACTTGTTTGTTTTTAACTCTCTTTTGTCTTTATTTTTGGTATTAAAGTTATTGTTATAAATGAGTTTGGTTTCTTTCAGAGATGGTTGCGTGAGGTAATTTTGACTCACGGTCACTTACAAAAAATAATTTCTGTTTTATTTACACCGAATTCTAATTTTTGCATACGTTCGTGCTTTTATTAAATTTAAAATTAACTCACAAGCTCGAAATGATCACGAAAACACTTAAGGTTAAATGCTAAAAAAATCTAAAAAATAAGCTAACGCACAAATTCGGCAATTATTTACGTTATTATAAATAAATTTCTTGATAAAATTATATGTAACTCACGAACACTGCATTTAAAAAATATCGTGTCACGCTTCCATCTCTTTTATTTGTTATAGTTCATTGTACCCTACATAAAAAAATTGGGCACAAGCATGTGAACATACATAGAGGTATGGTTTTCATTTGCACTTTTATAGAACAAGTAAAGATTCCTACTATAAATTGGGTAAATTTCAACATATTCTAAATAATTTCTAACATAAGCTAAGTAAATTTTAAGAAATTTCATGTAAAATTACAGAGTTTGTTGAAATTTACCTAATTTATAGTGGGTAATTTTTTTTCATTTTAATTAGAGTGTGTTTAATTTTTATGTGTAAGCTGTTGATAATTAATGTATTAATATTTTGAAGTAAAAAATAAATTTAAATATTTAATTAAACTTCCTCCGTATAGGAGGGTATTTAAAATTCGGCACTGCCATATTTATTTGTATTTTGTATTGATTGTGTCTGTTTACTGTGATGTTATTTATTTGAAGTGTTGTGTAATTGTACATTACTCGTTATTTGGTACAAGGGAAAACGAAAAACATTTTGCAAATTATAAAGAATTGACATCTTACTATTTTAGGAACAAGTCCCAAAACAATTTTTATTTCTCGTCGGGAATTACATAATTTTATGAAAAATTCAGAACCTCAATTACTAAAAGATAAATTTAAGCTTCTGAGGTGGGATGTAATCAAACGTGTCAACCCTTCAGATATGGTCGATTTTATAAAAAGATTTAATAAATTCTGTTCAGAATATAAGACTCGGTGGGAAAAATGTGTTAGAAAGGAAGAAGCTTTTTTAAAAAATTATAATAATTGGCTTGATGCTTCTATCTGTTTTGTTCCACCACCAACACCATTAACAAAACGAGGACGCAAGGATGTCTCATTTGAGGAGTGTAAAGAAAACACAAAAGCAAAGAAATGTAAGGAGGTAAGAGACAATATTCCTTTACCTGTTTTGGCTCACGCCACACAAATGAGCTTGAGAGCTTCTGGAAAAACTGATGCTTCAAAAATAGTTAAGGAAATAATATCATCTCCAACAAGAGCGACAAAATATAGAAAAACTTTAGAAAACGTACAAGCACAGCAATTAAGTGCGGAGGAAGCACTTTCGGTTTTAGTTGAAGCGAAGTTAACTCGACACCAATATAATATCATTAGAAAAGCCGCGCCTGATAAATTTCCTTCATATACAAAAGTTCAAGAAGCTAAGAAAAAATGTTATCCAGAACAAGAACATATGAATATTTCTGAAACATCAGCGCAAGTAAGTCTGCAAGGACTGTTAGATCATACCACTGAGCGTCTAGTTATGGTACAGAATTCTGTACTGGATCCATTAAACATCGAGGAAATATCGCAAATGACTTTGTACTCTAAGTGGGGGTTTGACGGAAGTTCGGGCCATAGCTCTTATAAACAAGCATTTCACGGATCTGAAGCTAGTGATTCTGCGGTATTTATAACGTCTATTGTGCCATTAAAAATTGTTTGTTTGAATAAAACAATTTGGCAAAATCCTCGACCTTCTTCTACTTGATTTTGTAGACCCATAAAAATTGAATTTTTGAAAGAAACCGTAAGTACTTCACAACTTGAAAAAGAAAGAGTAGAAAATGAAATCAAAACTCTGAAGGATTCTGTGGTTTTAGTAGGTGATAAATCAATAAAAATAATTAAAGTGTATAATGCTATAACCGAAACAACATCCACACAAAAATGTTACGTTTGTGGTGCTACGAGCAAAGATTTTAACTGTATTGATGAAATAATTGCCAGAAGTGTGAACAAGGATACATTTCAGTTCGGTTTATCTATTCTCCATGGCTGGATTAGGGTTTTTGAGTGTCTTCTTCATGTGGCATATAAATTACCACTTAAAAAGTGGCAAGCTAGGTCAGATCATGACAAACAAGTTGTTAAAGACACAAAAACAAGAATTCAAAAAGAGTTCAAAGAAAAAACTGGATTGATCATTGATCAACCAAAACCAGGCTTTGGCAACACAAATGATGGCAATACCGCGAGAGGGTTTTTTAAAAATGCAGAAGTTTCCTCAGAAATAAAAAAAACTAGATTTAATAAGCAGAATGCATGTAATACTTATTGTCGTGTCATGTGGCCACGAGGTCAATAATGAAAAGTTTAGTGACTTTGCACACGATACTGCAAAACATTTTGTTAAAATATATCCATGGTACAAAATGTCACCTACCCTTCATAAATTTTGTATACACGGACCGGAAATAATATCCAATGTAGAGTATTCAAAAAACCGGCCTTTTGAAAAAACCGGTTCCGGTTTTCTTCGAAAAATCGATCGGTTTCGGTTTTTGTAGAAAAAACCGGTCAACCGGTTTTTTCGGTTTTTTTTTAATTTGATTAAAAAGCTTATATAATTTGTTAATTATTTTTATTGTGATATTCATTTAAATTTAATTTTTTTATTGTATTTCATTTCAACAAAAAATTAACTTAAAACCAATATTTTTTTTTTAATACGTAAAAAGAAAATCTATTTTTCACTTCTAAAATAATGTTTTAGAAATAATATGCAATTTAAATGTTTCGTTTTAAGACGATTTTTTTGTTTGCTTTTAATAAAGCTAGAAGTGGAAAATACTCTTTCACTAATAGTAGATGTTGGACAAATAGTCAAAAAACAACTATATAAATTGTCCAACTTTTCAGTTCTTTTGTCGCATTTGTCAGGATCCTCCGAGAAAAGGGACCTAGTGTGTCAAAAAATGTGTTTGCACTTAAGAGTGGATTCTGGTGCCTAAAAGGGTGTAGAATAAGATGAAATGAGTTAGATTTCTGATAAAAATGTATTTACCCCATAAAAACGTACAATACGAACTTGGGAAAATCAATAAAAATTAGAAAAACATTAAAAATTTACTTTTTTGGTTTTAAATTTTCACTCTAAAAGCTAAAAAAAAAAATACGTCACCACATAGGCATGACGTCACCAAAGTCATAACTAACCATACCAAATCGCATCCCCCAACTGAAGGTGTGTTCACAGTGATAAACTTTAAATGCGTTTTTATCAAAACTTCATTTTCACACACTAGGTCCCTTTTCTCGGAGAAGGTCACATATAATGATGAATGATTTTGTACAGTCTCTTTTTTAGGATTTTGAATACTGTTTATTGTGTTATTTAGATTAGAAATTAAACTATTTGAATTTGGAATATCCAATGTTAAGTCTTCATCGGAATCTATCAGACTTACATCTAAATCTTCATAAGCAACAAACGATTATAAAAGTGTTCGGAAAAAATAAAAGAGACCAAGTAACCCAGTTGGTGATATAATTAAAAAAACCGGTTAACCGAACAAAAAAGACCGGTTTTCGGTTTTCTTCGAATTTACAAAATATTCGAAACCGATCGGTTTAAAAAAAAAAAGAAACCGGTTGACCGGTTTTCGGCTTCGGTTTTTGAATACTCTAATCCAATGCCCTTTTGCCAATTGGAATTATTAATTCTTCCCGAAGAAGGCGACAATGATGATGAGGATTCTGATCATGATAATGATGATTATGATAATGATGATTATGATCATGATGATAATGATCATTATAATGATAATGATGATTATGGTGATGATGTTGAAGATATCTAAAGCTATTATCACAATAATACCCAAAATCGATTTAAATGCATATATATGTACATATAATTTTTCTTTCTTATTTAAATAAAAAAATATTTTCTATCAGTTTTTTTTTAAAAACCTTATTTTTTCACTAAATGATGTACAGTTATTCCAAAAAAAAATTATATCAACATTAACTGGCTTCCCTGAATTAATCCTCAGTTTACCTATGTTTCAACCCACTGTGCAGCGACCAATAACCCAATATTCAATGCGAAGTATCCGCAGCATTTACTGATTCCCAGCGTGTAGTGATATCAAATGCACAAACTCTGTCAAAAGTAAAGTAAATCTACTAGAGTAGGGCAAAATAATTGGATGACTTCCGAGTAAGTAAGAGAAGGTGACTTAACTTAACGCCCGTTTAGTCTCATAACAACATTTTCGTCGATAAAAGGGTTCAAAGGTAAAAGGAAACTTTTTGAACCCAACGATATTTTGTCCAATAGACATTTACATTCGCTTGCGAAATAAAACTTTTGAGTCACCATGGCCAAACGCGTTTTAGTTTTCCTCACTTCCCAACTATAAATATTAGTACTTTCGTATGAACTGCGATGCGACCTATGAGAAGGATCAGTATTATAGAAAAATCTTATAACATACGAGATAATACGAAGCGCTTTATCGAAACGCGAATATCTTTCAAGAATATCCTCAAATTCATAATCTGCCGAATTTTTCGTAAAGAATGTAAAATGAACATTTACAGTTCGACCCTCAACATCGGTATCAAGTCGTGAAAGATCCCTTATATTCCACTTTGACTTATCCTCACGAAGCCATTGTGGCCCATGTCACCAAAGATCACTGTTCGCCAGCTCAGCTGGAGAAACGCCACGACTAACCAAATGCGCAGGATTATCTTTGGACCGGACATGGTACCATTATGTTTGCCAACGTTCTCCTGAATCCTGCATACCCTATTAGCCACAAAAGTGGTCCAAGTACAAGGATCCTTTCTTAACCAAGACAGGACTATTGTCGAATCAGTCCAACAATAAATCTGATTAAGGCGAATATCGATCTCACTTACAACAGTTCGGAAGCCAAAACCGCACCACAAAGTTCAAGGCAAGGTATAGAAATCGATTTGATAGGAGCGACCTTTGTCATACACGACAATAAATGTGTGTGAATTTCGCCAATAGAGGACTTGATACGAATAAATATCACCCCCACTTATGCTTTTTCCGAGGCATCGGAAAAACATGAAGTTCCGCAGTTGCGCCAGGGGTGTAGTTGACCCACCGAGGAATACGAATTTGATTAACTTCGTGATATGAAGTTAGGAACTTTTGCCACTCAGTTTCCGTCGAAGATAGAAGAGAATCATCCCAGTCGATATTGTCAAGCCAGACGCGTTGCATGATAATCTTTGCTACAACTACTATAGCACCTAGCCAACCCATAGGATCAAATAATTTAGCAATTGCTGACAAAACTTATCGTTTAGTATGACTAATTGTGCATTCCATTGAATACCAAATGTTTTTGAACTACTAGACTCTACAAATGTTAACAGTTTAGCATCAACCAAATGTTCTGAGGGAAATCTAATTAAAATTGTCGTCGTTGGACGTCCATTTGCGAAGTTCAAATTTCGTAGAACTCAAAGCCGATATTAATTGATCACGAGCGATCAATGCGGTCGAAACCTCATGAGACCCAGCTAAAACGTCTTCGACGTACATGCATTTTCGCAAAATATGCGAGGCTAATGGGTGCTCAGACTCAGAATCTTCAGCCAGTTGAACCAATGTTCGAATGGCCAAATAAGGGGCGCCATTGACGCCAAGGAGTATGAGTTTGCAACTCATAGTCCTTAACGTTTTCCGTCGGAGAATCTCGAAACAAGATACGTTGAAATGGAGTGTGAGAGGGGTCAACCCTAATTTGCCTATACATCTGGGTAATATCGCAATTGAAAACAAATTTGAAGACGCCAACGAAGAATCAAAAGCACCAAATCCGACTGCAAAGTCGGACCAACATAAATGCAGTCGTTAAGACTATTCCCGGTTGAAATTTTATTCGAGGCGTTAAAAAAAACACGTAACTTCGTCGTCTTCCGTTCAGGTTTTATAATCGGGTGATGCGGTAGATAACAGGAAAAATTACTTGCCGAAGAAGCAGGAGAAACAAGTTTCATATGATCTAGTTCTAGATATTCGTTTACAACTTTGTCGTACATTTCCTTAATGTCAGGTTTACGAAGAATAGGTCGTGACAGACCCAAAGACAATTGCTGAGGAAACTCAGGCTTAAATGGGAGAGTCACAATGTAGCGATTATCAGAGCCCCGACGAATAGTTGTTTTATAATTCTCCTCACAAATTTTATCGAAAGTAGATAAGATTTTCCTCTTGGGGGTTTCCTCAAGTTCCCAAAAACGAAGAAGAGTTTTATTCAAACAATCTTCCTTAGAAAATTCTATTAGAGTAGAATGAATCCGAACTTGAGGTTGTGGATCAGGCACGGAACCAGTAAATAATTCTGGAGTAAACCTCAGCGCCCAACAAGATATCAACATGTCGGCTATCGTAAAAAGCCAAAGGAAGATTAGGCAAATTGTCACGAAAATGTGAAGAAATGGGAAGTGAGGGCAAATCGCCCGATATGTTTGGTAAAATTAAAGCCAAAGCTTCTACAACGACAGTAGAATCCAGAAGAGAACCTATTCTCAGCGAACAAAGTTCTTTCGAAGTGCCAGCATTGCTAACTTTCACGTTCGTAGAGTGCGTCGAAAGATTTAAACGATTCTTGAACCGTTCAGTAATCAAAGAATTTTCCGCGCACGGATCAATAAGTGCACGAGTTGGTAGGTAACACCATGATGAAGTAAATTCACTATAGGTGTTCCTAAAAGCACAGAGCCATTCAGAGATGAATGAAACACCTGCGTATTTGTAGGAACTGTAGGATTTCTACCAAAAGAAGTAGATTGGATAGTTGCATCCGCGGTGGTGCCGACTTGATCTAAGATCGCAGCCATTACCCGAAGTGAATTTATTTACTACTGAATTTTCGGTCGTATAAAAATCACGATGAAGCAGAGTGTGGTGTAGTATGTTGCACTTAGAACAAGTATGCAAGCTTTAACAATTTTTTACCTCGTGTTTACGAGATAATCAGTTTATACAACAACGAAACTTTTCTACTGAGAAAATCGATCAGATACAGAAAGTTTCTTAAATCGCAAACAAAGGTGTAAGAAATGTATTTGGTTTTTACACAAAACACAAGAAGAATTATTCGAGGACGAAGAAGAAGCAGAAGACGAAAAAGCGGTAGTAGTAAAATGTGCCCTAACCTTTAATTATGCAGACTTGCTAGTAAGATGGGCACTCTGAAGACCCCTAGAGCACTCCAAGGTACTTTTTCGGTCACTAAGAAATTTATCTAAATCGACCCATAACGACAACGCCTTCTTATTTACGATGGTCGCCTCCCAAAGCGGTCGCAGGCAACCGTTGAATGCAAATAAAGACCACAACATGAGCGCTTAGATCTTTATCCGCGGAAATATCCAATGTTAAAAACGTCGACAAAGCACCGTTAATTCCGCGTTGTAAGGATTTTAAGCCCTAGTCTCCCGTTCCAAATACGGAAGAGCAAAAAGCTTCATTAACTGTTCGTTAACTAGCATTCTACGATTTTCGTAAGCTTCACTTAATTTCCGCCAGGCTCCATCAAAGCCCTGATTAGCAAGCCGACCTCCCGAAACAATTGCACGCGCCTCGCCTTCAGTTACCGAAATTAACTGGCATAATCTTTCTATATTGCTTACGCGAGAGCAATTTATGTACATCGCGATAAAAAGGTCGCGAAAAGTTGGCCAAGAACTAAAAAAAAATTGGGATTTTATACACCGGAAGCTGTAAGTTATGACCGGAATGATTAGCCGTCGATTTTTCAGCAATGAAATCATGTAACCGAGTGTTAATTGACGAAAGATAATTAACGTATGCGCGATATGTGGACTGATATTTCGCCGCGGCCTCGTCTATATCTTCCGGGTCCGTCAATTTCGAGTTTTTCAAAAATGTGAGGATTTAACTTTTTCCCAGAAAGTTTTCAATTCACTACCTTCAATTTCGAGATTAAAAACGTTATGGTTTTCCCCGTTAAGCGAATTGAATTTCGCGCCGAATTTAAAAAGAGCATCCGATGCACTTTTAAAAAGATCTTCAGGGTTCACAGGCATTTTTACATATCGATTAACAAAAAAATTGAAAAACACGAAAAAAATCTCTAATAAGCAAAAATTCCGAAAAAGTAAGTTGAAAAAATTTAGAAAAGTATTAAATTTATCAAAATAGTTTATAAATTTGACCGAAAAAATCTAAATTTTATTTGATCAACTTAAACACACAAACGATTTATGTTGCGACTGTGGCGGACTGTAGGGTGTCCATTTTTTGTTTACTGACAAACAACAATAGTAATATAAAGGGTACGTATGTATGTATATACGTATGTACGTATAACACACTGTTAGCACTTTGGTATGCAGAAAAAAAATGCGTACAAATAAGAAAGCAAAAAAATAGGAAAACACACTGATCGTTGCTATGTAGTATGTAATAATTGCAATATATATTTAAAATATTTTATACACTTTTATTCCAAAGCCGACGCTATTTTACACTTGAAATAAAAAGCTAATATTTTTTTTAAATTATTCACGTATGAATTTAGTATTTTCTTTGAATTTTAATTAACTTCAATTTAATTAAAACACAATTTTATTAAAAAAATTTATTTAGAAAAAAATTGTATGTAAACAAAACGCACTGTTGTAAACAAAGTACCAAAGAAAACAAGTGTAATGACAAATTCTCAAACACGGGTACTGTATAAAGAAATTTCGCGAAGGGTTGTACGATCAATTACAATAGTTTTTAATAAAAAAAAGTAATAAAATTTAATACTTTTTCTATGTTAAATAAATTAATTTTTTTATATTGAAAATTTATTCACGCGATTTTCACCATTACAAAACACTATTTTCACAAATAAAAAGCTCCCAAATATATGAACTATACGCACCTTTTCTATTGTAGAATTTTTTTTCAATTTAATTATGTAGTTTGTGATTGTTGCAAACAAAAAAAAAACAATATGGAAGACTCCTGCAAGCAAAAGGGATAACCATTTAGAACTTTTTTACTTTCCGATCCGGCTCGAATGGACCAAATGTTTGCCGTAGATGCGGGAAAGAAAATGAAAAGACAAAAAAGTTCAATTGTTAATAAAAAGACAAATTCTCAATCCTTTATTAAATATAAGGTTACCTTTTACAAAGTGAAGCTGGAGTATGCAGCTGGAGTATGTATGCAGTAAGTAAAGCCAAAACGATACAGAAAAAATATAGCTAGTACAAAAACTAGCAGAGAAAAATAAGGTGACAGACAATGCCTAATAAACCGTAAGCGGTTCTATGAGTTAGATTTGGTGTAACTCAAACTAAAGATTAACCCTGGTGGGCCAGTCGGTACCAAAGTGGTACCGCCTTTTAAAATAATAAATTGAAGAGTTTTGAATTAAACATAAGGAGTTCTTCTTATGAAGTGTAAATTATTTAACTGACCATTAACCTATTAAATTCTTACATACGAAATACAAAGGAAAAGATATGTCTCCGAGACACCAAAGATGGCTTTTAACATTAGGGGAGTATGATTTCGATATAAAATATTTAAAAGGAAGAGTAGAATAGAAAATGAAGTAGACATTATGGAAAAAGGGGAAGAAAGAGGATTTTAATGTAATGTAATTAATAATGAATGAATGATGAAGATGATAAAACTAAATAAGGCTAGAGAAGACTATAAAGGTGAAAGGGTAAAAGGATTTATAAAAAATTATAAAGCAGTCATACATAAGGAACAACCGAAATATAAGAAAGCAAAACTAGAAAAAATACATGCTTGTAACATCAAACGACCATTAAAATGTTTAGATATAGACAACGCTAATGACGATAATAATATGGACACCGATCATTAGAGGAATGATGGCTAAGAGACTTTTGACAGAGCAAGCTGGATTTATAGATATTTACATGACAGGTCAAGAAATTGTTAATGAATCAGGCATAGTATTACATGAAAGAAATAAAGGCTGGTCCAACCATAATTCACGATGTTAATTGTAAATAATACAAAATGTTTTCAGAGAATTATCTTAATATTTATTATTATGATTCAGCTGAGGAGAATCTACAGTATCATTTTAATAAAGGAAGAAATAGTAAATAAATATTAAACACAAATTATATCATGCATGGGAAGAGAATAATTTGTATAGCAGAATCTGACTGCAACAGAAGAGAGGCATTTTTAAAAAATATATCACAAAAGGAAAAGTAGGAATATTTTCAGAACTATCTACACAGAAATATAATATAGTTCAGGGAAAGTTAATAGAAATTTTTTCTAACGATAGGCAGATAAAATTTAGTAAGTGCTCATTAAGAGCTCAGGACATTGAGTCAGAAGTAGAGGCAACAAAACAAATCTCTTTTTATCATGTGAGGGAAAGTATACACTCGGGTATTATTGAAACATATAATCAAATTAATACACTTAAAAAAGTTTGTAAGTTAAAATAACTGAAAATATCGTTTAAAAGAAATGATATTTCATTTAAAAACCGGTCTACTTAATTTTCATTTAAATTAAATGCCATTTGTTATTTATTTTTAAATGTTGATTAATCAACTGACACATCCGTAAGAAACAACTGATATAATCAGTTGAAATAAATGTCAAAATTTTACCCACCAATCCTTAAAAAATAAATGTTTTTTTCATTTATTTGAAATTATTTCCGTTTTTGTATTTTTTGTTTTTTTTTAATATACTCGTACAATACAAAATGTATGTAGGCATATGAAGCTATAAACACTTTTTGTGTGAATGTATTTGTATATGTATGTGTGTTTATGAAGTTCTTGTAAATTGTATTGAAAAATTTTGTATATATACAACCAATTTAAATAAAAAAAACAAATTGAAATTTTTTGAATATTTTTTTTTTTAAACACAGCAAACAAAATTTAAATTTGTAATAACTGTTACGGACACAAATAAACCACAAGTTTCCGTTTTGTGGGTAAATTTTTGTTAAATTTCAAACAAATGAAATAAATGAAACTGAAAAAAATCGGTAAATGATAGTAAATTATTTCGAATAAATGTATAAAAAAGTTAATATAGATGTTTCTTTGAAAAATAAATGTATCTTCCTTTATTTTTAAATGGAACGGAAAACTTTTTTATTAAACTACAAACAGTTACCTACATAATATTCTGAGTGTACAAGTTATATTATCCAAAATTGATGGAATTGATTCATTTAATCATCAACCAATGTGAAATATGTCAAGAGGTAAAATTATAGGAATCCAGTTTAACTAAAATTATAATATACAAACACCATCGACGACGAACGAAATAATACACATATGTAATATGTAATGAAAAGACTTAATTTTTTGACAACAATAGATTGATTTTCTAAGTTTGAAGCAGCCTATCCACTATAATAGAACATCATATTGCCAAAATAGGGAAACCAAAGAAATATAATAGCAGATAATGAGTTTAAAGCTACTAAAATAAAGGAATTTATAGACAATGAGAATATTTAATTACATTTGACTAAGAGTAGCAGTCAAACAAGTAATGCTGATATGAGCGACTACACAAAAAAATTGCCGAAAAATTTAGAATAATCTATAAAGCGAACAAGCAAATACCAACAGTTAATTCAGAGAACAATCAGAAATTATAATAGGCGCTATCATTCAGCTATTAAGTGCACGCCGAACGAAGTTCAGAAAGTTAAAATAAATGAAGGGAAAATTAGGAAAATATTGGAAGATAATAAACGAAAAGTAATAGACAAACTAAATAAGGCTAGAGAAGACTATAAAGATGAAAGGGTAAAAGGATTTATAAAAAATTATAAAGCAGTTAGATATAAGGAACAACCGAAATGTAAGAAGCAAAACTAGAAAGAATACATGCATGTAACATCAAACGACCATTAAAATTTTTAGATATAGACAACGCTAATGACGATAATAATATGGACACCGATAACACTAGTTTACACCGTAAATGTACATTTGATCAGAGGTGACTTTCCTTATGTATTTTCTCCCGCTGAATTCGAAAATCAAGGTTAAATTTTTTTTTATGGAACAGTTTTTGAGATATTGTGATTTTTTTAATTTTTCGACCTTTTTGCACTTGACAAAACATATCTCGAGCTAGAAATGTCCGATTGGGTCGGAGATGACGAACAAATATGTATAATCGGATCTTTGATCGGTAAAGCCGTTCAAAATATATCGATAACATTAGGGCACATTTTCAAAAAAAACATATTTTACAGTAACACTTTTCCGACGGAAAATTACAAATCGTTAAAAAAAAACGTCTGGTTTCTCTTCATGTGCGTAAACCTGATACTTTTACGTAAGAACTAAGACAAACCAGAAGAAAATCGACCTAAAAATAACAAAGTTATAAGCAATTGAGTGAATAAATCCAAATCTCATATTTTAAGAATAATTTACTTTTTTTCGACAATATATTGGGTTCAATCACCAAACTACTGCTCAGTATAGACAAACCCTACGAAACTGTTCCCTTAGATCCCTGATATTTTGTTTCGACAGATTCTAACCCTGACATTTTGTTTTGACAGCTTTTAACGTTGACATTTTATTTTGACAGCTTCTATAAAACGTAGTGTCGGTTGTTTGTATATTATTCTCACAAATTTGATTGAAATTATATTTCATTGTGTTCATCAAAATGTATAAAAGGAAACGAGAATTTGAGTGCGTAAACAATCCAAATAATTTCTGTTACGTGTGTGGCAATTTTGTCCCCCAACCAAATAGACGTAGATTCACCGATTCGTTACAACAGAATTATCTGCAATATTTTGGAATAGCACCTGCAACTTTTCATGAGCAATGGACACCAAATAATGTTTGTTTATCGTGCCACATAACTCTTGCCGCATGGGCTTCTGGTTCATCACAGTAAGATTAAATTTATATATACAATAGAATGAATAATAAAGTGAATTTTTATTACAAATTAGACGATACATGAAATTCGGTGTACCGATGATATGGAGAGAGCCGCTCTGCCATTCGGTTGATTGTTACTTTTGCCTAAGCAAATCCACTGGTTTTGGAAATAGTGCCAAATGGTTTTATCCGACAGTAGCATCTGTTTCGCTTCCAGTTCCACATTCAAGTGAATATCCTATTCCTAAGTGCCCCGATTCAATGATTGAACCTTTCGAATCATCACAAGAGACAGACACAAGCAGTGATAATGAATTTCAACAGGAGTCGCAATTGCAAAAGTTTACGCAGCCTGAATTGAATGATTTGGTGAGAGATCTCGAGCTGTCAAAGGAAAAAGCAGTTACTTGCATCTCGCCTGAAGCAACGGAACTGTTTGGCTCTGGGAGTAAATTGAACATTTTACAGAAACCGTGATAAACCTTACGCACAACATTTTAAGAAGGAAAACGATATATGCTACTGCAACGATATTCCTGCATTGTTTGAGCAACTCTGAGAGCTTTATGATCCAAATGAGTGGCGCTTGTTCATTGATGGTAGTAAGGAGAGTTTGAAAGCAGTCTATCCCCATCGCTCATGCCGTCAACTCTAAAGAATCATACGCCACAATGGCCAGTTTGCTAAAATACATTAAATATGAGCATCACAACTGGAAAATATGTTCCGATCTCAAAGTCGTCGGCATGTTGTGTGGAATGCAGGGTGGATATGGATAGTCGTGCTCGTGAACATCATTATAGAAGAAAACAGTGGCCAGAAAGGGAGAACGTCACAGTGGGCAAAGACAATATTAAATACGTGCCTCTTGTCAAAAAAGAAAATATAATCCTTCCAGCGTTGCACATTAAACTTGGCCTCATTAAAAATTTTGTGAAGGCCTTAGACAAGGAAGGCCAAGTATTTTCCTATTTGAAAACCCTTTTCCCGCAGCTTTCTGTAGCAAAAATCAAGGAAGGCGTCTTCGATGGTCCACACATAAAGAAATTGATAAAAAGCACAGATTTTCCAAAATATTTAACACCCGTTGAAAACGAGGCCTGGAATTCATTTCAACTGGTTGTTACCAATTTTCTTGGGAACAATAAAAGCCCTAACTACGAGGGAATTATTACCGATTTGCTGAAGAACTACAAAAAGATGGGTACGGAATGCCATTATTTTATTTCATTTCTGGTTGTTTTCTATTGTATTGTTTTTACCATTTTATTTATTTCTTACAGGTGTAAATATGTCTCTAAAAATCCATTTCTTGCATTCGCATTTGAATTTCTTTCCGGACCATCTTGGTGACGTAAGTGACGAACACGGCGAGAGATTTCACCAACAAATCAAGACCATTGAGCGGCGCTATCAAGGATTTTGGGATGAAGCAATGTTGGGAGACTATGTATGGTTTCTCACTAGAGAAACGGATCCCAAAAGCACCCGGAGACAAAGCAAGGGCCACAACTATTTCTAACACACAAAAATGTCAAGAATGTATTCAAGAGTTTAAACCCAATATATTGTCGAAAAAAATAAATTATTCTTAAAATATGAGATTTGGATTTATTCACTCAATTGCTTATAACTTTGTTATTTTTCGGTCGATTTTCTTCTGGTTTGTCTTAGTTCTTACGTAAAAGTATCAGGTTTACGCACATGAAACCAGACGTTTTTTTAACGATTTGTAATTTTCCGTTGGAAAAGTGTTACTGTAAAATATGATTTTTTTGAAAATGTGCCCTAATGTTATCGATATATTTTGAACGGCTTTACCGATCAAAGATCCGATTATACATATTTGTTCGTCATCTCAATACCTTGCATTTGGGTACCAAGAACGACAATCGGACATTTCTAGCTCGAGATATGATTCGTCAAGTGAAAAAAGGTCGAAAAATTAAAAAAATCACAATATCTCAAAAACTGTTCCATAAAAAAAATTTAACCTTTATTTTCGAATTCAGCGGGAGAAAATACATAAGGAAATCAATCTCTCATCAACTGTACATGAAAAAAATTTCATTTTGTAAACTAGTGTAATTAGAGGAATGATGACTACGAGACTTTTGACAGAGCAAGCAGGATTTATAGATATTTACATGAAAAATCAAGAAATTGTTAATGAATCAGGCATAGTATTACATATAGTTAACCTGAAAGAAATAAAGGCTGGTCAAACCATAATTCACGATGTTAATTGTAAATAATATAAAATGTTTTCAGAGAATTATCTTAGTATTTATTATTATAATAGAAGGTTATATGACAACTATGAAACAAAATATATGCCAAATGCTCGCCACGACTTCGGTGGCATACCTGGTTCATAGTTTCAATGACTCTGAGACACAATTGAGGTTCAATGTCGTTAATGTCCCGAATTATCTCATCCTTTAGCACTTGAATTGTTCTTTTAAATATACAAATAAAAAGTTTAACGGTGTCAAATCACATGATCGTCGCGGCATATTAACATCGCTACGATGTGTGATAACACCGCCATTGAATTTCTCGCACAAAAGAGCCATTGTTTTGTTGGCTGTGTGGCAAGTGGTGCCATCATGTTGGAACCACATATCGTCCAGGTCCTAATCCTCAATTTCTGGCCAAAAGAAATCAGTTATCAACTCGGGATAGCGAATACCTACAACGAGTCGAAGTTGACGGCTCTTCTGCCACACTACCGCGAACAACAGCAATGTTTTCCTCAGAACAAACTGGGTGAGCCACAGGTGTTTTCACATTTCCTACAGACTCGGTTTACTGAAATCTGCACACAATTCTCTCGATGGTGGACACATTTGGTCGATAATGCTGACCAAAACAATCACAAAGTGCACAAAATGCATTTTGATTTGAATGCCCATTTTCGTAAAAAGCTTCAACAATCTTAACACACTGTTCAATTGTGTACCTCTCCATGAATGAATTTGTCAATCACTGAAACAAAGAAAGGTCAAATTAAGTTGGGCAAAAAACTTTACGTTAAGTTGTGACTCACAATTAACATCGTGCATTATGGTTAGACCACCCTTTAGAAGACATTCCAGACAACATAACGGATAATATTACTTTAATGGGAGTGGAAAATATAAATTTACTTCAGTTAGAATTAACGGACACTAAGAACAAATTAATGACTTTAATATCGAAACAGAATAGAAAAAGACGAGGACTCATAAATGGAATAGGAAGTATTTATAAATGGTTATTTGGAACAATGGACGAAGAGGACAGACAGAACATACAAAAATTTCTGAGTTGGCAACTCTATAACGGCTGAGTAATAAAATTTTTTCGTGCTTTGGCTAAATCTTATTTTAAATCGTAAAAAACTACTAAAAATTAACTAATTAAAGTTAAAACTTAAAAAAAGAACATGGAATATAAATAACAGTCACAACGTATACAAATAAAAAGTTAATTTCATAATATTGTTTACCGCTGTATCACATTTTTTCTTTATGTTAGCATTCGTATCACAAAATGGCACCTTGTTCTGTTTGCAAAAAATCCGTTATAAAAAATAATGGAGTGTTAATTGCTACATTTGTGGGAATCGGTACCACCTTAAAACTTGCACCAATTTATCAACTACTGCCTGTGATTTTCTAACCGCAAAGAATTCTGCTGTTCATTGGAAATGTCAAGACTGTTCTACATTCAGTCTTAAGTCTGAGAATCTCGATAATATTTTTAACAAAATTAATAAGATGTGTTTTAAATTAGATGAACTCACAAAATCAATTGCTTCTAGTTAAAAAAGAAATTGATTCCAACTTTAAACTTTTACAAGAAGCTTTACAACATCAAGCTAACAAACAAAACACATGAAATTTTCACCAGTTGATAATAAAATATCAGCTGTGCCGTAACGACATCCTTGTAAGCGGACTAACGAATGATGTTTCTCTCAAAATATGGCTTTGAAAATACCAAAAGTTCTGGATGTCAATGTTAACCAACAGGACATATGTTCGTCTTTTTGGTTAGGTAAAGATAAAAAACCTTACTCATAAAACTTACTAGTACCAATATCAAAGATCTAGTAATGAAAAAATACATGTCTGCTTTAAATCTACGACTTAAGCAGGTAAATCCTAAAGCTTATTCTAATGGCCGTGTTTATCATAATAACAACCTTCCTGCGGCGGGTATCAAAGCTAGAAACATTTGCCGTGATCTTTTAAAAAAATAAAAAGATACAAAGCTTCCGTATAATGGGGTCCATACCTGCAGCAAAAATAAACCATTTAATGGGACACAAAAAAGTTGTTTGCGTGGATGATTTAATGAAAATACAGGAAATCAATAATGTTGTAAGGCGAATAAGTAAACATTCTTATGAAGTAGTTACACCTCATTATGATCTAAGACCTCATAACGATGATACACCTAGTAACACTATTCGCAACAACCGGCAAAATGAAAATTGTGCTACTCCATACAATAGTGCACATGTAAATTGATCCTGTATGTTATGGATGGATGGGAGAGGGTTAGTCAGTTATGTGACATTGTAGCTATTTTGCTTACAATGCTACATAGCTTTTCTTTGAATAATATACTTCATGTGGTTGGGTGTTATAAGTTTTGGAGATTGGCTTTGTGTTTCATGATTTATTTCGTTTCTTCCAATCTGTGAACTGGTACGTTGTTTTTTGTTCGGGCTGGTTCAATGATTGGGAGTGAGCGTGGTGGGCAGTGAACTGTGGGCCCAACTCTAAATTTTTGAATTGTTATTTTTGTTTTTTCCTTGAGATTCCCTCTCACATGATCATTTAACTTTGGTTTAGGCGTTGGTTTTGTGGAGCTTGGTGATGGAAGCTTGTGACGTCTTCTTCTCAGTTAGCTGTGGTTGTATGAGCTATTTGTTTTGAATCTGGGACCTGCTTTCGTTGCTATGTTCTACATGATTGGCTCCATAATTTATTTTTCTTTTTTATTAGCCTAGTACATTGTAATTTAATTTTAATCTTAAATGTTTTCATGTGATTTTTTTATATTAACCATACGCACTTTTCTAGTAAGATTCATTGATGTTGGATAATTACACCAGTCCTATTTCTGGCGATAATTCTTGTATACGTTCTGCTTCGTGGCACACACCTTGATGTTGTTGGTATTACAGAAACATGGTTAAACACATTTGTATCTAATGCCTCCGTCAATATTCCTGGGTATAAGATAGTAAGGGTAGATCGGAGTTCCCGATCTCGTGGTGGTGAAGTAGCTCTTTTAATTTCTGAAAGTTTAAAATCGCGTTTAAGTTTTAAAATAGTAAACTATGACTCTTGTGAGGCTGCTTTTGTTAACATTCAATCTGCAAATTGTATGTAACGTCCGAGGAGGAGGTTGGTGGATTTGAACATTCTTGAGCAGAAAATTTGTGATTTATGTGTACGCTTTGATAATATTCTTATTATGGGTGATTTTAATATTAATCTTTTGAACACTTCTAAGGGGTTGCATATGCACGATTTTGCTCAGCGTTGCAATTTATCTATTGTCCACAATAATATGCCTACTCATTATGATCTGGGTCATGATACATCTACTCTTATCGACTATTTCCTGGTTTCTAACTCTTCTAGTGTAAATCTTAGTTCACAATTTGTTTTTCCGGCTCTTAATTCTGGGCATGCTTTTATGTTATTGTCTTATAATTTTTCTATCGAGAAATCAAATGTCACTTTTAAGTACATGGATTGTGAGGCTGTAAACCTTCCAGCATTATGTTGGGAAATGAATACGACTGATTTTAGTGCAATCTATCGGACTAGTTATATGGATTAACAGGTCAACTTTCTAAATTCTCTATTTCTCGACCTTCACAATAATCATGTTCCTGAGATTACGAAAGTTAAATTTTATCCAAGTGAGAACAACTTGTATAAAAACAGAGATGTCCGAGGATAATAGCAGAATTTATAGAAACTGTAAGAACACAGCTCGTAATATTATAAGAAAACATAAGCATCAAATGGGGATAAGATATTTTAGTGAATGGAGTAATTCAAAGGAATTCTGGTAGAAAATAAGTAAAACTGGTGCAACTGGCTGTGATACTGGTGACTGTATTATTAATCCGGGTTATTTGAATAATTATTTCGTTTCAGCGACTTCTGATAATCATGATCTTAATGACGACTTTGATTTGTGTGCTGAATTTAGCGATAATGGTTTATCCTTCCGGACCATAGACGAGTTTGAATTTTTTGAGGACTAACAAGGTGAAATCTAATGCTATTGGAACTGATGGAATACCCATTCGTTTCCTCAAACTATTTTATCATTACGAGGGCTGTCACATTTTGCACCTTATAAATACTATACTTATGACTAATAATTTTCCACATTCATGGAAGATTGCTAGAGTTGTTCCGATCCTTAAGAAAAATACAACAGGCAACCAGGCTTGTAGCTATCGACCGATTTCTATATTAGGTTATGGAACATGTAGTTAAGAACCAGATGGAGTCACACTTTGAAAGATATTCTTTAATTGATTCTTGTCAGTCCGGCTTTAGAAATCTCACAGGACTAACACCTTGATATGATTCGTCGCTCCCTTGATAGGAGAAATCCTTGCTTATTTGTTCTACTTGATTTAACAAAAGCTTTTGAGTGTTTTTTTTTTTATTTTGTGAAATATTTATTCATATTTTATTATCAAATACATATGTAAAGCCTCAGCAGCATTATGGCATTATAGAGGTTCATCATTTGAAACTTCTATCTAAACTTCACAATGACTTTAATCTTTCTCTGTTTAGTTGAAGATTAGTGTCTTCTTTTATATCGAATCGGTCGCAATTTGTTGCATATAGTACTCATAGTTCTGACTTACTTAATATTAAGTCTAGAGTTCTTTTTGGTTACTATGAGTACTACTTTATTTCTGATGTCATAAAAGAAAGCGTCTGCTGCGATCTTATGCGAAGGTGTCAGTCTTTGATAATTGAAGTTAAGTGTGGTTCTTATTCTTTCTAAACAGTATAGAAAGATTTGTGTGTGTCTGTTCGCAGTCTCTTGTCCTGTTGGTCTATCTACATTCAGACATTTGTAAGATCTATCAAAAGTTTCTTTTATTGCCCTACAATGTTCTAGAATTTGTTGCCATGACATTTAGATAGTATTAAATTCATTAGCTTTGCTAAGATACTGCTTTTTTATGTTCCTTTTGTGCATCTGATATATGCGAATGAGGAAGTTTATTACTATGACTATTGTGATTTTTAATAAGTAAATTTCTACAGTCCCTTATTCTGGTTTTTCTTCCGTTATCTTTCCCTAATTTATTACATTAGCTCTAGGGCGGTCGAATGTCGTTTGTGATTTACACATTTTCAATAAGATATATACAGTGGCTCAAACGTATAATTGGACAATAGGTATAATATTATTCAAATGCAGATTTTTTCACTTCAATAAAAATAATTTTAAAAAATATTGATAGAGAATTATAGATTATTAAAAAACCTTTAAAACAATGTATAATACTTAGCATATTTTATTCAAAACGATTTTTAAAATAAAGTAAGAAAACAAAAATAACAAATTTCATGTCAAAGTTTTTGTAGTAAAACGGTTCTTTGGACCGTTATTTTTTCTGCTGAGTGAGCTCATATTTATTCTAATACAAATGATGAATCATTATGCAAGTGAAAGTTTAAAAGTGCAGATCAAAATTGCAATGGATCAAACAATTTCGGAAACACGGCATTTAATTTTAAGATTACATGGAGAGGGTAAATCAGTGCGTAAAATTAGTGAAATTGTTGATCGATGCCCGTCTACAGTTCATGCTATCATTCAAAGGTATCAAAAAAATTTACAAGTAGAAAATAAAAGTCGTATTGGCCAAGGAAAGAAATTAAATGATTATGATGAACGGCAGATTTTGAGAAAAATAAAAAGAAAACCATTCACGACTGCGAATGAATTGAAGAATATGGTTAAAACGGATTTGAAAAAAATGTTTGTGCCGAGACTATACGAAACGTGGTAAGGAAGAACGATTTACATGGGCGAGTAGCCAGAAAAAAACACTACATTAGCAAAAAAAATAAAATTGCGCGAATGAAATTTTGTAAGAAATACTTGTTTAAAGATTCTGACTTTTGGAACACGTTAATTTTAAAAAAACTTTTTTAGTTTGATTATTTTTAACCTTTTTATTAATTTTATAGGTACTCTTTACTGATGAGAGTAAATTTAACCTGCGTGGATCAGATGAAAAGCAGTACGTTTGGCGTGAGCCAAATACTGAGTTTTTGCCTAATAACACTCGGGCTACGGTGAAGCATGGGGGAGGATCGGTGATGGTGTGTGGATGTGTTTCCAGTGCAGGAGTAGGGAACATTTATTTTATAGAGGGTAAAATGGATCGATTCCAATATTTGGATATTTTAAAACAAAATGTGAAGCAAAGTGCCGATAAGTTAAACATATTGGACACATTTCCTTTCTATCAGGACAACGATCCGAAGCACACTTCACACGTTGCGAAAATGTAGCTCATACATAATTGCCCGAAATTACTGCAAACTCCGGCACAGTCCCCAGATCTCAACATTATTGAGCATGTTTGGGAAGAACTTGCTCGTAAGCTCTATAGATCCACTTTCACCACAGTGGAGCAGTTGAACGAGGGGATAAGACGTCAGTGGAACAACATAACTCCGGAATTTTGAGCCAATCTAGTGCAGTCGATGCCCGACGTTTGGAAGCAGTGATAAAAGCAAAAGGTTTTGCTTCCAAGTACTAAAATCTTATCCTTTATTTTACTGTCCAATTATGCGTTTGACATGAAATTTGTTAGTTTGGTTTTCTTTCCTTATTTTAAAAATGGTTTTGAATAAAACATCTAAGTACTATACATTGTTTTAAAGGTTATTTAGTAATCTACAATTTTGCATCAAATTTTTTTAAATTATTTCTATTGTAGTGAATAAATCGGCATTTGAATAATCTCATACCTAGTGTCGAATTATACGTTTGAGCCACTATATAACGATAAAATAATGACAATGTTAGACAATATTTTTATATATTTTAAATTATTTATTCATTTTTTTCGCCTTTCTTTTTGTTATGCTTTTCTTTAATTTCCCTCTTAATGGTGTCTATCTGCTTCCAGATTTCTGTAGCTCTCTCCCAGCTAATTACAGGTTCTTCTTGTTTCACCAGTCTCACTAGTTCGGCTAGCTCCTTCCTAAGCCTTACTAACTGGCCTCCCCTTCTCTTTTTGAATTCAATGTTTATTTTAGGGATTGCTGTAAGACGTTCCTCTGTTAAGCGATGTTGCCTACGTCTATAATCTTCAATTGATATTGCTTTTGGTCCTATCTTGGAAGGATTATATGGAGGAGGTGAATCGAGTTGATTCTTTACGCTCTTTGGGATGTACTCTTCCATGTAAGAGGTGAAGAAGAAAAAAAAACAACAAGAGTCTAATTTGGTTCTGTTGCCTTGAAGAATTAATTGTTCCTGTTTTTGGTCCGATTAGGGCAGGATCGCCATGTAATGTTATGTGTAATATGTTGTGAAAAAATATTATTATTGTATTTTATGTGACCGGCAGAGTTTGCCACTGGCCACGCTATTTACTTTTGCCGATCTCAGGGAACTGAGGGCAAAAGGAAGATTTTGAATAATTAAAACTCAAGGCAGATATTGAAGATTTGAAGTTTGAAATCAATCTGATTTATTTTGGGCCGTGAGCCCCTTTTTATACAAAAATATCTTCTGCTAAATTCTTATTCTATTTCCCCTTGATGTTTCTTGACCAATCATAATTAGTTTGGGAAATTGAGTTAAAAATTAGTCACTCAATTTTCCAAACTGCAAATGTTGCATGTTTTTACTAAATGCATGTGTGGTGTCAAGTTGTTATGCATGTGGGTTATTTATTAGGGTGGCCCATATTCATTTGGTAAAGTGTATTAAGGTACACTACACACAAGGTTCTATCCTTGGACCTCTTCTTTTTATGGCTTATATTAACGACATTAGTGACTGTATAATGAATTTCTCTGTGAATATTTTTGCAGATGATATTCAGCTATGTAGTTTTAGTGATACTCACTCATATAATGACTGTTCTTTGAAAATCAATGATGACCATGTAAGAGTTTCTAGATGGGCAAATGAAAATTGTATTACAATTAATCCACGTAAGGCTCAGGCTATATCCTTTGGCCAGGTACGTGATTCTTCTTTACCTAATATTTTATTGAATGGACATGAAGTTCGAGTCTCTGATAGTATAATGTGCCTTGGAGTAACTATCGACGGAAACCTAAAATTTTGTGCTCATATTAACAATGTTTTACCCTTAGGAAACTATATAGCCTTTTTTGTTTCTTACCGTTTCGAATAAGATATCGTCTTGCA